>CM053591.1:65056402-65077108 GCA_028646515.1 Pseudochirops corinnae
CCTTTTGAAAACTGCTCTCCTTGCTTCATCACTTATCATTCTTGGTAATAACTTGTTTATTTAAATTCTTTTTTTATGTTGCATATTTTAATTTAATTAACAATAGTTGATGAAATATTTCTGTAGTTTCTCTTCTTATTCTAAATTTATTAATTACTTTTTAGTAAAAACTACTCTAATTTTGTGTAATCAAAATTTTGTCTTTTATGGTGTCCTCTATCCCTTCTTTGGTTTAGAATCCTCCCCAACCCTTATTCCTTAAAGGTATATATCTCCTGATCTTTTAATTTTTTTTTTCTTTCTCAATAATATCTTTTTATATTGAAGGTATGCATTATTTTTTTTAGCTCATTTTGGCAGACTGTATATGCTTTTGGCAAAATTTCTGCCAAACTACTTTATATTTACAGATTTTCCAGGAGTTTTTGTCAAGTGAAGAACTCCTCTCTCCAATAATTTATGTTATTGGGTTGCTCTAACACTGAGGTACTTTTTTTGTTTGTTCCTGTTTTTTATTTATCTAGTTTGTTCCACTGTCTTACATTTCTGGTGTTTTTTTTTTGTTTGTTTGTTTTATCTTATCTTAATCAGTACAAAATTATTTTGATGATTACTGATTAAGATTAGTATTACACTGACTCCTTCACTTTTTTTTTTTATTACTTTCCTGGAACTGTTCTACCTTTTATTCCTCTAAATACATTTTGATTTTGTTTATTCTCCTTAAAAATTTATTGGCATAGCATTAAATATACAAATTCATTTAGGCAAGATTATCATTTTTGTTATATTGATATGGACAAATTATGAGCAATGAATCTTGCTAATTATGTGTCTTTTTCTTAAAGTTATTTCTAATCATATTTGTAGCTATTCAGATAACTACAAATATTACACATAACTGGGTAGGCTAATGACATTTTATTCACTTTTAAATTGTTTTAAATATAATTTCTGTAATTGTTTATTCCCAGCATTTTTGAGTGCTATATAGAAATTTGGTTTTTCTGGATGTGTCTTGTAAGCTTGTAAATATTGTTCTATACATTTACGATTCTCTCAGGCTTTTTTAAGTACATCAGGCCATGTGAAAAGATATATTTTTTCTTCTCATTAGAAATATTCATATCTTTGATTTTGTAACTTTGTCTTCTTACTATATTTAACACTTCTACAACTATTTCAAATGATGGTGGGGAAAGAAGGTATTCTTGCTTTCTCACTATTTCTATAAGGAATTCTAGTGTTTTTCCATCGTGCATCCTGTCATGCCTATGTTTTCAGGCTGTTGTTTTTTTAAACATAAATGTGTGTTGTGTTTCATCAAAAAATCTTTTTTACAATCTACCAAAAGGTTGGCTTATTAATTCTCTACATTTCAGTGATATATGTGTGTGTCTGTGTGTATGTGTGCATTTTTCTTTAGGGGATGCTCTTATCAGTTGCAAGTTATTGTAATAATTATCTTTAATATCACTACTTAACATTCTATTTGTTTTTCCTTTGATTGACAGTATCATGACATTGACAATATCATGACAGTTTGCATTTAAGTCTATGTCTTTTGTTCATATTTTCTTTATTAGTTAGTATTTTACTATTTTGATGAACTTCATCCTCCAGTCTAAAAGGAACTGGCAAATGTGGTTGCTGAACAAATGTTAGAGATGTTTTTCAAGTTCATAATAAAGCATCTGTTCATTATTTCTATTTTTACATGGGTTTATGTATGCTCTATGTCCTATTACATGGTTAATTTTTGTACAAGTATGACAGGATGATGAGAACTATATGCATTATTTCATATTTCCATTCAGAAGTCATCACAAAGCATGTGTCTAAGTGAACAGAGAAAAGATAGAGCTGTTTCACTCTTATTTTGTTTGTATTCTCTGCAAAAGAGAAAGATCTTCACATTCCAAATAGCACAACAAGAAAAATGATTTATTTTCACATGCAAGATAAGTAGGGAGATAGGAGGACACTCCACTGCCCTCGAGGAATTGAGGTCCTCTTTGCCCAAATGAACTACACCCTTAGGTCTGGAAGGAATTAGCAAATGCTTGCGATATCTGCCATATTATAGGAAAGGGGAGAGGTACAAGAGTGAGAAGGGCAAATGTTTTCATTTTCAACAAAGGGAAGACCACTGACTCTGAAAATGATAAGCCTGCGGGTTTTTCTTCTAGTCCTGGTAAAATTCTAGAGCAGATTAATGAAGAAATAGGTGGTAAACATGTATGTAGGTAAAAAGTGATTACAAAGAGGTATTGTGGCTTCATCAAGAACAAAACATGCCAGACTAACCTTATTTTTTTTTTGACAGAATTAAAACTAGTAGAGTAGGAGAATGTTGAGGATACATTTTATCAAATTTTAGCAAATCTTCAGTAAATTATCTCCTACTCTTCTGGTGGAGAAGATGAAGAAGTGAGAATAGAAAATGAGAATACCATTATATTGTTTAGGCATTCTGAAATATATTCAAAGTCTCTCCAAAATCATATCTATACCTGATTTGGGGGTTACTGATTCCACCTGCATCTGTGAATTTACCAAATATAGCAGAATGTGAATGACTAAAACATTCATTCATTGACTTGGCCATATTTCAATAAATCCAATTCTGCTTATCAATTTCAGCAAGAACTATTTTATGTTAAAATGACCAAAACAAAATTTTAAGTCAATAAATTTTGTCAAGTATCAGAAAATAAATATTTTCTTTCACCTCCATGCATTTTAACTGACTGTTCTCCAGGCTTAAATTTTATACCAACTCATCTCTGGCTCTTGGCTTTCTTCAAATTTGTTAAAATCCTACTTTCTTCAAGAAACTTTTCCTAGTATCCTTTAACGCTAGTGTCTTCCCTCTGAGTTTATTTCCAATTTATCTTCCATATATCTTATTTGCACATTTTTTTTGTATATTATCTCTGAATTAGACTGTGAGCACCTTGAAAGTAGGACTATTTTTACTTTTCTTTTATCCCTAGCATTTAGCACATTGTCCAGCACACAGTAGGTGCCAATAAATGCTTACTGAATTGACGTGACTAACATTCATTGCCCAAGTCCATGTTTTTGTGCTATTTGTTCCTCCAGAAACTTGATGGAAAGTTAGAGGATTAGTCACACACTTCTGGCCTTTAGACAAGGAGGTCAGTTCTGAAAATTTTATCTCAGAGAGCTGGTTGAAAAATGTAGTAGAGAAAAGAATCAGTTATAGAATAATCCAGCTCTTGAGAGAGAATCACTGTTTGCTTTCTGTCTTGTGACTCTTTCAGAATTCAGTAAGGGGTAGAAGGAATAGAGAAGATTTTCTTCTCCTCAGCAAGACTATCTTGTATTAATGTAGTTACCCCTATGCAGAGCAGGCCCAAAGTCCAGCTTTGGAATTGAATTGAACTGCTGAGATCAACAGACCCTCCCAGCCTGGCACTCTATCCATTTTGCCACCTAACTGTTCATTCTAAATATTACAACATAAATATTTCTTCTACTTATTCTATCTATATTACATTACAATCAACATTGTAGGATGCAATGCACATGTTCCTTTTTTTCCTCCTATTTAACCTGGAGCATAAAGAAATTGTTGGTAAGGAAGTTACAGGTATAGGTATTTCCAAGTCTAAAAATTGAAAGCTTAGCAAAGAAAATAAATATTTATATATCTTCCAAGACCTCAAATATAAAAATGTGTACATCCAAGGTAAGAGAAGAAATATTTGGTGAGTTCATAATTTATTAGGCTAGCCATTACTAAGTCTCCTTTTAAAATGATTTTTAATTTTTAGGTACATGTTAATGAAATTTAAAAAGGAATTTCTTAAACATAATAGTTAGAATTTACAAAGGGCTCTACAATTTTATAAAGTACTTTACAAATACTATATCATTTTATCCTTATCACAATCCTGGAAAGTAAGTGTTATTATTCCCACTGTATAGATGAGGATACTGAGGCACAGAAAGATCAAGTGCCTTGCCCAAGATCACAAAGCTAGTCATTGTCTAAGGATGGATGGATTTGATCTCAGGTCTTCCTGACTCCAGGTCTAATGCTCTATTCACTGAGCCACCTATATGTTGACATTTTGCCCTGATTCATGAAAATTAGTCATCACCTGCACAAAATCAAAAGTAAAAGAATAATAATCAAATTCAGAAAACAAAGGAAAAGCTATGTCCAAATATTTATGTTAAAACCTACTTTCTTCCCTAGAAAGCACTCTTCTTTCTAAAACAAATACACAAACATATCATCAAGAAAATAAAACTTCAGAAGGCCAACTGGTTTGGGAGAAAAAAGACTGAACTTCATCTCAGGAGATCTGTTCAATCCTATGGATCCTAGTAGGGTAGACTTGAAGAGGAATGATGTAGGGAACTTACTTCTAGAGTTCCCTTTCTCCGGTGTATTTATACAATTCCAGAAGCAGGCACCTATATCCCTCTACTTGGAACATGGTTTGCCAATCGTCCAAGGTATTTTCATTGTCTAATACAGTAAGTCGTGATTAATCAGAATGATACATTCTCTAATCTTGCTAGAAAATCAGTGTTTATGCAATGACTGGGAAGTGGTTACAAATACCAACTCCAAGAAAACATTATAGCCCATCCTAGCCGGGAAAAGTATTAAGATTGCCCCCAGAAGGAAGTGCAAGGCATTAGTTTCTGTAATTAGTGGGATTTGACTTAATTTAAATTAATTTAAGGATACAAGTAGTCCTCAAAGACAGAAAGGAAAGGAAGCTGTCAGATTGTTTAGATTCTCCAGCAGAACAACCCTAGTATCACCACTTGGTGGAGGCAAACACCCAAAGAACTGATTTTATTTAACAGAAAATTCAAATGCAGATTTAAAACAGAAGAGAGGGAGCAAAGATACTGTCACTTTTCTGAGCTCTCCCACCTTAATGAGCTAATTATTTTATTAAAGCATCATCCATACTCCTTAATCTCCTCCAACTAAGGACTTATTTTCAACTCATATGTGTACATAGTGTGTTATAATTCTTTAAGAAAAATTATATTCACATCTGTAATGACTGGAAAATACTGTTTTTGACATCACCTTGTTTATGTCTACCTGCATATGCTACATACACTCAGGAGCTTATTTCACAAGACTTTATTTGGTTACCCTACGGTATTTTCTCCCAAAGGGACTTTAACTACAAAACTTTATATTGAGCTTTAGAAAACCCCAAACTTGAAGAAAATCTGACCTGAAGAAAAGCTGATAGATAACTCTATTCCAGAAAACAATTTACCTGGAGTCATCTTAGAATAAAATCTTTAAGAAGGGTGTTTC
Organism: Pseudochirops corinnae; assembly: GCA_028646515.1. NCBI lineage: Eukaryota > Metazoa > Chordata > Mammalia > Diprotodontia > Pseudocheiridae > Pseudochirops > Pseudochirops corinnae. The sequence goes on from CM053591.1 coordinate 65,061,726, forward strand.
AATAGCTTTTTTAAGTCTGTCTGCATTTTCCAATATGATATATTACTATTAGGTGACTTCAATGTCAGATGCAATTTTGTAAATGCAGGTATAAGAACTGCAGAAAACACCAAATCAAGCTTTCTTGGTGTTCTAAAGTCTGCTAGTTCAAGGAAATTTTAGATTGCAAAATTCATATGGATGAATGGATTTCATATGCATTATATTATTATATAAAATGACACATCTTAACTCTTCAGGATCTCTTCAATTTTTTGTGTGTCATGAACCCCCTTTGAACCCAGAATATAAAAAGATGGCCCCTAAGTTAATTACTCCTGGGAGTCTAAACTTGTCAAAGTTGAGGCGGGAAATATTTTAATGCAATTTCAATTGCTTCTTTTTAAAGTTGATGTATTTTGTTTCTATTCAGCTATATTTATGTAGATGGAATGCTACACGAATTTCGTGAGGTTAAAGGGATAAGACAATTGTTTGGGTCTTTCATGAAATCACCTTATAAAGGGTATGGCTATGTCCATTAAAGAAGCCTTGCTGAAAGGACTAGGGGCCATGCCCTGGGCTTGCATATTCACAGATAGATTCAGACTTCATTCAGCACCAATTATGTCTCAGCACCAGGAACTGAAATGATTGACTCCCGCTATTGTGGATTACAGTCACTCCTTTGTACTGGTTTATAAAAAAAAAGAATATTCTAAGGCTAAGGCTAGGAAGAGAGGGGAAGGAGGGCAGCAGAGGTAACGAAAGACCTTGGGCTTTAAAAAGTCTGTACATCTTCGTAACTTCCCTGAGGGAGTCCCAATGACATCCTTACAGAGGCAAGGGCAAAAGAACCTTAAAAATGCACATGATTTCCTAGAAGTGTCTCTCAGAGACAGGGGCATAATCTTTCAATCATGTGACCCTTGGAGATGATGGACATACATGACCCAGCTTCCTGGGTAGAGGAGATTTAGGGATTTCCTAGACAAATTAGTTCTCAAACTCTTTGATCTCAGGGCCCCTTTAGACTCTTTTGTTTATGTGGCATATATCTACCAAAATTTGCTGCATTAGATACTAAAACTGATCAATTTTAAAATATTAATTAATTCATTTTTAAAAAGCAATAATAAATCTATTATGAATTAACACAATTATGTTTTCATTAAAATAAAACTATTTTCTAAAAAAAGTAAGTGAGAAGAATAACACCGGGCTATCTATTTATGCAATTTGCTTTAATGTCTGGCTTAACAGAAGACAGCTAGATTCTCATATCTGCTTCTGCATTCAATCTGTTATGACAAGTTGTTTTGACTGAAATCTAGTGCTCTTTTCAAGACAGCCTATGAAGCAATGCTATCGGTTCTATATTCTCTAACAAGTTGTTTAGTTTTCCTTAATTATAGAAATATCAATAACTATCTATCTACATGGATATGTCTTTATATGTATGTATCTAGAAAAAATATATATATTCTTCTAGAATCGTAGATCTTTATGTGGAATATATGTGTGTTATGTATGTATGTGTATATGTGTATTTACGTGTATGTGTATATATATATGAAATCTTTGTCACCATAAAGATGCTAATTATATCATAACACTGATTACCTATATATGTCATATATATCTCAGATGACTAAGGACATTTATATTATAACAATATCAGGTTCTACAAATATATTCATATTAGTTCACCTGATCTTCCAATACTAGGTGTGTACATGCTTATTCTAGGCAAAATGAAAATTTTACTTTTACTTCTGAGACTCTCCCTACCAAGGGGTCTTCTCAATCACCAACCAATCAATCATTTAACAAGCACTAACTATGCACCAAGTAGGCAGCTAGGTGGTGTGATAGACAGAACACTGGGCTTCAAAACAGGAAGACTCATCTTTATGAATTCAAATCCATCCTCTGACACTTACTTAGTTGTGTGACCTTGGGCAAGTCACTTAACCCTGTTTACCTCATTTCCTCATCTGTAAAAATGAACTGGAGAAGGGAAAGGCAAACCACCCTAGTATCTTTGCCAAGAAACCCACAAATGGGGTCATAAAGGGTCAGAAGCAACTGAAATGAAATGACTGGACAAAAACATGTACCAGGCTCTGCATGTACCAGTCTGGGGATACAAAGAAAAAAGTAACATTCATGGAACTTACATTCCACTCAGGGAGACAGCACATAATTTGGTGTTTACAGAATTAAGGAAAACATAGCAATATAGTTTTAAAAAATGCAATACCTGCCCACCAGCTGCCCCATTCCCAGATACTACATCACCACCTCCAGCAGGACGGGCAAAGTGGCTCTGGCCAGCGTGGCCAAAGCAGCACCATGCAGCCCCAAGCTCAGGCCACCAAACCCATCTAGGGCAGTTCTCCACAGTGGACAAACTGAGCCCTCTGGGGGTTGGGGTGGGGGTAAAACGCTGGACCGGAGAGGAGAACCAACACATTCTTGGAGACCAGCGTCATTTTATTAGAATAATTACATACAAACAGTAACTGTCGCAAGCAAGAGTCTATCTGCCTGCCCCTGATTCACTGCTGTAAGTAATATATTCATGTATTTGTAAATGTCATAGAAGCCTACATACTTGTGTCTACAGTCTGCAGCTGCGTGTGCCGTCCATTCCGAATGAGGATCCTCCCTTTCCCCTGCGCCTCTCCTTTGACCTCAAGTCTCTGGGCTTCCACCGTGTTCTACGTGCTGCGCTGGACATGGGAGGGGAATGGAAGGAGGGGGGAAAGGGAGGGGCCTCAGCCAAGGGTTTGGAAGGGCTTGGTACACATAAAGAAATCCCTCTTTCTTTCTTTCGGTCTCTGTCTGTCTCTGTATCTATCTCTATCTCTATCTCTGTCTCTGTCTCTGTCTCTGTCTCTGTCTCTGTCTGTTCCACGCCCTCCCACCATGCCATGGTTTTTCTGCTACTTTTTTTTTTTTTTTAACCACCATTCTGTCATTCACTCTGGCAATATGACAGCAGGTGTCCCATCCCCTCCCTAAGGTAAAATCGGATATGGCCCATGTGTCTCTGTAAGGAAAGCCCACACCCTCAAAGAACTTTTTTTTTTTTTGCCATCAGGGCCTCAGCCTCTATAGTTGCTGAAACTTTCTCTGTGCCCACTCCTATACCTGGCCCATGCCCACAAAATAAGGTTAACTACTCCGCTACCCTCCCTTTCAAAAGAAAACAAGTCCCCTTCAACCCAAGAGGAACACAGGCTTTGTTCCTATTGTCCTTTACCAATTTAGTGACCATCTCAGAAGTTTTATTCCTTTTTTAGCCCAAACTTCACATAATTACGTTCTGAGAGTGCAAAAAAATGCAAGGTGATTTTGAAAAAGGCACTAACTAAAAGCTAGGGAGATCAGAAAACACTTCATGTAGATGGTAGAGCTTAAAATGATTTCTTTTGGGTAGGCTGATAAGGTCATAGACTGCATGGGGCCTTAGATCATCCTCCTCATTTTATAGATGAGGAAATTGCGACACATAACAGGTGACTTACTCAGGGTCACACAACTAGTAAAATGAGTTGGGATCTGAAGCCAGGACCTCCTGATTCAGGTTCAATGCCTTATCCACTCTCCCATGTTGCTTCTCTAAAGTTAACCAGTAAATGTTTACATCATTTACTTAGTTGTATGATCTATGATCAGTTGACCTCCTTGATCCTTAGTATCTTTGTCTATTAAATGAGAATAATAACATGAACTAGACTAGATCCTGTGCAGAGTTACTGTAAAGATCAAATTAATGCTTTGTAAAACATAAACCAATATGCAAATGTATGCCATTAGCATTACCTTCTCCTTTTTCATCTCCTGCCCAGAACCTCATTGGAAGTTCTCCCTTCACCATATCCACTTATCAAAACTTATCTGTCCTTTATGTCATATAAAAATGTTATTCATTTTTGCAATATAATATCTTTATTCTCAGTTATCTCGTGACACATATAGTACCATCATCTTTATTCCATTTTAAATAAATGGAGGCTGAGAGGTTGAAAGACTCCTTGACGGTCATACATGGCTGGTGATTACCTGAATCAGATTTTAAACCTGGGTCTCCAGATTCCAAGGCCAGCATGCTATTTACTACTTCATGCTGACTTAGAGTCACCTAAATAGTGTGATGAACAAATTCCTACCATAAATAAGTATTATTGCTTTATCTTACTTCCTAAGTAAAATGCCTTCATTTGAAACACTCTATTAACTGTTTGCAATGATTAGGTTCAAGGAATCACAAACTATAGGAAAGAAAAAGCACCTTAGAGTTGTTCTAATCTAATTCTTTTATTCAACTGATATGGAGACTCATTTAAATTGAAAAGCGTGATTATAGAGCTAGTAAATAGCAAAGATGAGATCTGAACCTATGTCTTCTGATTTTTTCTATGCCACAAAGAAGGAGCTTTCTCAAGGTATGCTTTTAACACCAAAGTATTACATCTAATAGTGGATTTTCAGGGTATGGGTAGGTTAACTTGTAAACATATTTGAGGGGCAGGTAGACCTTTTAGCAATCCTCATATTACATCAAGTATACCTAGGGCTGGCCTTCATCATATATATATGTGTGTTTGTACTTATTTAAGCACACTCATACACCAAAAGTCACACACAAGAAGTTGTAATCTAAAGCAAAGACCAAAAACCTTTGTGTTCACTATTGACTGATAAGGGAAAAAAAAGTAGACTAAAATCAAATGAAAAATAAATTAAAAATCAAGGCCACATGAGTTGGCAAGCTAATTCAAATATTACCCTGCCACTACTGCATCAATTCCTTTGAATATTTAACAATTATAATTGTATGTCCTCATTTAAAGGCATCCTTTAAAAGATTAACATTTTTCAAGTACTACTTTCATTATCACATTTAAAATAAGAATCCCAAATGTCTAGATGAAATAAAGAATAAGCTTTAATTTGGCTTCTTCAGCTCTATGTTTTTTCTCTTCTTTTTGGTACTTGCTCTAGAAGATAAGAAAATAGGTTGTTCTGTCTGGTTTGGATGCCAAGAGAGATGTCACTGGAATAGTTCAGATGTGGGGACCTAAGACTGAATACTGCCATTTCAATTTAGATCTGTTTTCCTTCTTTATGATATATTTGTAGAATATCAAATCATCATAATTCACATTGATATTTATATAGATGACTAAGAATGTAACACTACAAAAATATTAGTATCTATAAATATATTCATCTTAGTTCACCTTACCTCCCAACACTAGGTGTACAAATACTCACCTTAGGCAAAACTAAAATTTTAATTTTACCTTCAAGATCCTCTTCTACCAAGGAGTCTCACTGTTAATCAACCATCTAATTCATCATTTAACAAGAACTTATTAAGGATCTACTATGTGCCAGCCATTGTGTTAGGCTCTGAGGTTACAAAGAATAAGGTAAAACCATCCATAGGGAACTAATATTTCATCAGGGTAGATAACATGTACAAACATAGGAACATAGCATCTGACTCTGGTCCTGTTCCGATGAGACAGTAATTTGGTAAAGGCAATGTTTTATGTTACATTTTTAACAAAATTGTCTTAGGATCCTAGGGCAGCTGGGTGGTACAGTGAATATAGTGCCTGGACTGGAGTCAGGAAAATTCATATTCCTGAGTTCAATTTGGCTCTCAGACACTTACTATCTGTGTAAACCTGGGCAAGTCACTTAACCTGAATTGCTTCAAGTTCTTTATTTGGAAAATAAGCTGGAGAAGGAAATGACAGACCACTTTAGTATCATTGCCAAGTAAACCCCAAAGGGGCCCATGATCACAAAGTTGGAAAGGACTAAAATGACTGAACAACAACAAACTTAAGATCCTTGCTCTGCTGTTATGATACTCAGTCTTCCTTCTGGCCTCAGAACTGATGTCACTGGTATACAATAGTAAGACCAAGTTAGGTTTTACCAAAATGATGTTTTTACCCTCAAGTTTCTTTTAGAAATATACTTTATATAGACTTCCCTTTTAAACCCACAGTCAATAAGCTAGAACTTTTTTTTTTAACCATCAAAAGTAAAATAAATAAGTTAAAAATGAACCCCAGCACATCACGTTGCATCTTCATCCACTTTAAGAAGTCTATAATAGACTCTTACTAAATGAAAGCAACGTAAGTAAAATAACTTCTCAGCATACCTGAGATTCCTGGGGAACGTGGGCTGCATCTACTCTGTCTGTAATGTAGGCTGTTAACTGTCTATCAATGAATGCCAGAGACTCTTGAATCAGACGGAGGGTTTTGTCGATCTCCTGGGCAGACTGGATACTCTGTTCCAAAAGCTTCTGTCTCCTCACAGCCTAAAAGAAAGGGAGAAATAAAGGTAAACTATTGAAAATGCTAAGGTCTGTCTTCTTAACCAGAAAATTGCAATATCAATGAATTTTCCTGACTGCCACAGCTACCTTTTTGTAAGATAAATTTCTCAGCCTGCTTCCACTCATTCAGCTCTGCTTCCAAAAAATAAGTGAATAATTAGAAGGAAATTTCACAGTGGAAGTCTCAGATATTAGGACTTTCCACAACCTTCCAAAACAAAAATACACATCATGAAATTCTTTAGGGGCTAGAAGACAGCAAAAACATCTTGCTAAATGCAGTCTGTTATTCTGAGACCTGAGGTTCCTTGTGATCTTATTATGTAGTTCAAGAGATTTGGTTTACTCAGAATAGGGTCACCGTCATCACAATCCCATCCAAGATAGATAATCCATTTCAACTACTGACAAGCAGTGGTACACACACTCCCTTCAGCATCAGATGCTTTTCAACAGGGCATTTTAAATAACTGTCTGGATCAGCATCCAAGTTTTTTTTTTTCTTTGACAAGATTCTAACTACCACTGAGTGGGCAGTATTTATTCCTGCTTTCAAATGAGACTTGGGATTGTACCTGTTCTTTTAGCAATTTCATCAGCAATGCTGTTCAAGTAGCGTAAACAATGTGATCCTAATAACGGTGTAATTAATCTTGAGCATTATTATATGTGTGATTGAACTTTCCACCCTCCCCCCCCAAATACAAATAGCATGCTGAACAGAATACATGGAATCTTTTTAAGGATGTCTTTACCTTGAAAGAAGAGTAATAAATTTTTTTTTAAAAGGATGGAAACAGGCTATTTTGCAGTGTCCAATACATTTCTAGCATTCACTGATACAGGAAAAATTATTTTCTGTAGCAAAGTAAATATCCAATTTCTTAAAAAATACACTGTTTTGTGTCATGATTCAAGGTTGTCTGCTAAAACATAAATGTGAACTTATAAATACTTCATGTTAACATTTTTAATGAGAAATGAGAGGGGGGGAGAGAGGGAGGTAAGGAACCAGGAAGGGGAAGGGGTAGGGGCAGAAAAAGAGGATATACGGTGATTAAAGAGAGAGTAATGGTCTGAACCAGACCCCTGTAAGAAGATATGTATGCACTAAGAGAATTCAATGATATCCTTTCTCTTGAGGTAAAAAGAAAGGAATGCGTACTGGTCAACTAATTTCTGCCTCCATAATAATACACATATGTTGCTGAATTCTGTTTTCTATTCTTTTCAACTATTCCCCATTCCATTTTATGTGTTCATTCCATTCACGTCATGGTTAAGATTGTTAACTTTCTATTTCTTTCCATCATATCTTACAAAAATCTTTCTTCTTTGTCCTCAAAGAGAAGGAATTGAGCAATGGGTTTTGGTGTTATCACAATTGTGTCAATTCTCTGCATATTTTGCATATCAGAATTTAATGAATGATATTTGATGCAAAAAAAAATCTGTCATGCTAACATTTCTCTTAAAATTCACTCTTAATTGATTTGATTTGATTTTGCCTCGCTCCATTCAAATTGAGAAAGATGGGGGGTGGGGTGGAACATTCAATAGGAAAGGAACTGGAGGAAAAAGAGCTATCAAGGGACCTAACTGTTCTGGATTTCAAAAGTTATTAAACTGTCTCAACACTTTGACCCATGAATTGCACATCTGGTTACATACTCCAAGGAAGTCAAGAAACAATATGACAAATTACACAACGAGGACAACAATGTAAAGGAACTGACCACCAAAAGGAAGTAGTACTCCAAGTAAGGAGAAATCGAAAGGTCATTCCAAGTAAGGAGAAATCGAAAGGTCATGGGCAAGAGATCATGGTTTTTACTAGATATATTTGCTTTTTTTCCCTTTATTACAAAGGAAGGTTCAATCAAGGTGAGAAGCGAGAATGAGATATACAGATGAAAGTCATCAAAAATGTAATTTAAAAAATGATGAGACCATTTCAGGGAAAAAATTTGCATTTATTAAACTTACCACACAATTTCCCAAAGGCTTTCCAGTCCTCTCTATTCCTATGCATCTGATCTATACACAGATGTATGAGGGCATGCACAACACACACACAGACACACACAGCTCTATCAGTCTATAGACAATCTAACTAAATTTGTAGATAACAAGAATATTTTTCCTGGGTTAGGCCAGGCTGTGTATCATTCAGGAGGTTCTGGTATGTCCTAGAGTTTCATTAATTAGTCCAATGCTAAATCTGAAAACGCACACTGAGAAGAGTTTATCATCTAAAGGGAATGCCCAGGAGTATGCTGGAGCTACCTTATACTAGCTCTGGGGAGCTAATTGTTAAATTTTCAGTGTGGGCTGTCAGTAAATACTACAAAGTAGGGACTTGTTATATTTCTTTTTTGCCTTTCTAAATTTAAGAAGGTGATGGAGAAAATGTTAATAATGGAAATTAAACTTAAGAAGTGTGTCTTGCATACATTTTTTGCCTGGGTGAGATGGGTATTGAGAATTTATCAGCATACCCCTGGAATGCCTGTGATTTACTCTCTAATATATATAATATATTTACTATGAAAATAGCAAACGCCTCTGAAAAATTTGTAGTTTGTTTTCTTATGCCTCTTATGCAACTAATCTTTAGAGTGCTTTTGAACAAAATTATTTCTGTAGTTTTATCTTTCAAGGAATCCTGTACGAGTTTAGCATAAGCATGGGAAATATCAAATTGAAAAGAAACTTAAAGGCAACATTTTGCTCTACAAAATCAAATGCTTTTTATAGTTCACTATTAATCAGCTTTGTGATCTCTTGTATTTACTGATCCTTTCAGTCTGTCGTGTCCATAAAAATTGAAACTTCCATAGAATATCAATAGCAAACCACTCCCCCCATTCCCTTCCCATGCTTTATCAGAGATACCCTTGTGTACATATAGATTATTGTCATGCAATATTATAGAGATGGGAAAGAAGGCACATGAGTTAGTTCATATTGATATTTTCTTCACTATATTTTCCCTAAAATAATAATGTCTCTTATCTTTATGAACATTTACTTTCTTTCCCTCTTTCATTTTGAGACAATCTTTCAATGCTAAAAATTTTATTACTGTCAACATAGATAGTTTCTGTACATGTTTAGTCCAGCTGTTCTTCCCACTGGACTGTGATGCAGTGTCACCACTATCACTTATAGCAAAAGGAATTTGCTATAGAAGTTTTGGCAAATCTTTTGTATTTTTCATGTTTGCTTCCCCCTCCTCCACCACCTTATTCCAGTTTCATCTTTAAATAATATTCAGATAAACTCACTCAACTGAGTCTCTCAGCAAGTTTTCTGCAAACTTGTCTCCCTGTCACCATTTCTTGATGTTTTATAAGGGTCAGGTTTTTCACAGTACTATTTTGTAAAAATTTTACTAATGTATGTATAGTCTCACTAGTATAGGCCTTGGAAGTCACATTTCTTTGCTCAAGAAGAAATTTGCTATCTTGGTCTTCCTGTGGAGACTGATTTACTCTGATGATCGTACCTCAGCAAATGATGATAGTCTGTAACAATATCTGTTTTTTCTCATTTTTTAGTATCAATATTTATGTTTTATTGCTGCTCTACCTCCTCCCCTATTTTAGAATACTGGTTCTTGATTATTCTGAGATTCTAGCTTGCTCTGCAACATACTAATTCATTATACTGGCAATGGCCGTATGTGCACAATTCTAAATAAAAAGAACCTGGCTTTGAAATTGTCCCTTTTCAATGAGGTTGAATATTATGCATCGAATAGAATATATCTTTGCTCTGAAATTCCTAGGCAAATTTTAAAATTTGGCATAGCTAAGTTTATACTTTGCCATCTGGTCTGTAGCTAGCTATTCTAGTTTATGGAAATTAGATTAGATTGAATTACATCAAAATGACCATTCTGATGATGGTTTAATGTTATACTTCCCAAGGTTTTTTGAATTTTTAAATAGGGATATTTGGAGTCCACAGTCTAGAGGCATCTAGGTGGCACAGGGCATAGGGAACTGGACTGGAAGTCTGCTCTCCTTTCTTCCCCTCCCCTCTCCTCCTCTCCCTTCTTCTCTTCTCTTCTCCTCCCCTTACCTGAGAGTGTTCTGCCCAAAGGAACTTGGGGTTTAATGGCTAGATTTCTTTCTCAAAGACCAAGCCTTAAACTCAATTCACTCTGGATCTCATGGATTGGACAACAGTAGGTCCGTATCATGCCAAGCACCATTTAATGGTTAGTTTTGGGGCCCTCCTGGCGTAGAGTCAATGGAAAGAGTAACTGTTTCTCTTTTGGCCAGCAACTCTGAGGGTCTTCCCCTCCCAGCTTAATTTTTTTTTTTTAATTAAAGTTGCCATCTGTTGATTCATTTCTTAAAGAGGCCTATTCACCAAATGATCATTGACTCATTCAACCTGAGACTTGGGAAAGACCTTAGCTTAAAAAGGATAAGGTCTCCCACTATCTCCTGGACTATCACGAGTTGTCCTGATTATCTCTGTCCACTGGATCAAGATGGCCCTGGAGGAGAACGTGAGGCTGATGACCTTGCAAAGCCCTTCCTCCTTCAAATCCAATTCAATTGCCAATCATGTCATTATCTCCCTAAAGTCATACATAGTTGTGTGACCTTGGGAAAGTCAGTTAGCTACTAATTTGTCTCAGTTTCCTCAAATGCAAAGTGGAATAATAATAGCACTTAATTTTCTAGGTTGTGGTAAAGATTAAATGAGATATTATCTGTAAAATGCTTAGCACAGTGCCTGGTGCCTAGTATGAACTTAAGAAAGGTTTGTTCCTTCCTCTCTAAACCAATGTATCATAATGTAAAAATTTTGGGAAATGTGAAATCTTTTTATGTATCAGAACCTTCACGGCACCTCCTAAATCACACTATTTACAGTCCCTCTTTATAAGCCAGGCCTTGTCATGAGTGAGGGTAGCTCCAAATTGCCCTTAAGTTTACAGTTAAGGACTCTTATTTTTTTCTTAATTGGGTGTTACACAGCGTTGTTTCACAGAGTTGGCCTCAAAACACTATTTTCAAAATCCTAATAACCTTGATTCTTGGAACATTGGTTTAATGACTGATGAGATTTAGAGATATAAGAGTTATTAGAAATCATTTGATCCAAACAGACTTCATCAGTGCAGTGAAGTAGTATCGACATGAGATTATGAAAATGGTTATCATGAATGGGTTATTCATTTCACTCTTATGTCAGCAATAAGGGAGACTGATGTATGTCAATACTTTGACAACTTCAGTTAGTGAAAGGGCAGAGCACTTATAAAATTCAGGACGAAAGAATTCTTTCGAAGCATTCACTCTATTAATCAGCTTTATGTTTTTCCATACCATTAAGTAGACCTCGTTGCAGTCAATTCTATGGATTTTCTTTGCAAATTTGACCCATGTGGTCAGTTAGTAAACCAGCTTTTATTAAGTTCCTACAATATGTCAGGAAGTGGACCTAAGCACTGGATAATAATAGTTAGCCATTACATCGCGATTTAAGGTTTGTAACTGCTTTACAAATACTAATTCATTTTAGCTTCACAACCCTGTGTGAGGGAGGCACTATTATTGTTCCCATTTTAGAGATGAGGAATCTAAGACAGAGAGAAAAATTAAGTGATTTTCCCAGGATCACATGGTAAGTGTGTGAGGCCTGATTTTAACTCAGTTTCTTCTGACTCCAAGTCTATCCATTGTACTACCTAGCTGTTAGAAACTCTCTCATTAAAGTTGGACTTCGTAGAAAGGCTTGAGATATGAAACAATTTTTTTTAATGCAGAAATACTATGCAATTATTATTTTAAAAACATTCATACAGTTTTACCTTTCTTCTGCTTTCTGCTATTAAAATTAATGATACAGCCTATCAGAACTGGTAAATTTGGAGAAAAGATAAAAATATTAGCATTTTGGTATCCAAAATAAGTATTTTGACAGTGCTAAGTTTAAGTATAGTAATATCTGCAAAGGAATACTATGAGGAAAGAACTGGGTGTCAGTATTTTAATTCAGGGTAAAATGGTAATAAGAATTAAATCATACAGTTCAAAGACGTTGAAATATGAATTTTTTAAATGTTTACAAAATCTTTAATAATACAGGGGTCCCCAAAAGTCTTAGTGAACTTTTAAGCTTTACTAAGCCTTTTGAGATCACTTATATTTTTCAAGCAATAGAAATATTAGTGTTATAATACTGCCAATGGAAATATTGGATTAAATGTTTTCCTAAAAATACTGGATTATAACTATAACTCTGTACTATAACACTCGGTAATTCAGTCAAAACTACCTGTGCATGTTACATGGGAGCAGTTAATTCAGAGCACAACGTATCTATTTGAGTTATCAATGAATGATAAGAACACAGAAAAAAATGAAAAATGATTTGCTATCAGTCTAACAAATTGGATTAGTGTAACAAGAATGCCATATTTTAATAACTATTTAACAGTCTTTAAAAAGGGATTATGCTTTCTGAAACAATCAAAGTTACTGTAGCACGGAGCAGTTTTGATTTAATTCATGAGTGGATGAGCAATCTCAGATTGCAACTAGCCTCAGAACAATGGGTATGATTTTTCCTATAGTTTAAAAATGTGTACTCCACCCCGCTCCAGGATTAGACACAGGGCCTAGCATTGAGTAGGTGCTAAACAAATATTTACTGAATTGGAATTAAGTGATCATGATTTTCAAAGAGCTATTTTCCCTCAAAATATAACCTTACTAATCTTTAACAAATATTTATTAGGTACCTACAATCTACTACATAGGAGGCATTATACCAAATTATGGAAGGATTGCAATTAAAGGGCTGAAACATGTAAATGTTATTTGATTTGATTTCTTCTTTTACTTTCCTGTGGTTTTATGAAAGAAATTCTAGATTAGTTGGAATTTCCTCTACTACCCACAAAAAGGTCACACTCTTCTCAGTAATTCATAGTTCTGGAAATGCCTGGGAAACTGAGACTTTATTTCTTTTTCTTTTTTTTATTTTTTGAAACTGAGCCTTTAAATGGTTTTCTCTACCCAGTATCTGACAGAGACAAGAGACTGGAATCCATGTATTCCTAGATTCTTGATTGTGAGGCTAAATCTTCATCCACTGACTCATGCTAGCTAACAATTATTAACATTGTTTAGAAAGCTATTGAGGCTAATAATTTAGTTTACCTTTATTAAGCATTACTATGTGCAATGCACTGTTCACAGAAAGATTAAAAAAAAGGGAAATGGTAGGGGATGAGCATTTATAAAGCACTTAATAGGCGCCAAGTATTGTGCTAAGCACTTGTTTTTCTTCTTTTTTTTATAGAGATATCACATTAATCTTCGTCATAACCATGCGAGGTAGGTGCTATTATTATGTCCATTTTATAGCTGAGAAAACTGAGGCAAATAGAGGTTAAGTAACTTGCTGAGGGTCACAAAACTTGAAAGTGTCTAAGGCTGAATTTGAACTCAGGTCTCCCTGACTCTGTGCCCATCACCCTATCCACTGCGCTTTGAACTACTTTTATTAGATTTTTTTCAAAAAAGACTATTTACTCGTCCACAGATAATTTACAATTTATTAACAAAGATGAAAAGAGAACAATGTATGATCCCCTGTATTTATCTGGCAGTGGAAATATTATTGTGTTATAATTTTCCAACGGAAATTTTAAAATAAATGGTTTGGATTGGAAATATAAATTTGTAGTACAATGCTCTGTAAGTCAGTAAAAACCACCTCTGTGTATAACACTGGTTGCTTGTAACAATCTCCATTGTTTAGATGCAATTTAAATATATCAGATATAATTTGAGTCTATGGTGATATAATTTAAAGCTTCTGGGAAGACTTCTCCCCAGGTTATACTGCCTGAAATTACAACAATTTAGATTTTAGTCAGCAAGCTCCTTTGTCAGAAAATGCAAATACTGGGAAGGCTGAGAGGATATGTCATTCACAATTTAGTATAAATTAAGTTAATCTATTTTTTTATTTTCAGAACATAATTAAGACCATCCATTCTGAGAGTTCTAAAAGTTTTAGTGATAACAGTTACAACAAAATAATACTTTGTCTACTAACGGGAACTGAATTTATAAAAAGTGAGGTTTGTTTTTTTTAAGTATACTACCAATTTAACAAAATAACTGGTTCTGATACATAATGTGAAGTTGTTTTATCTGACACAACATCTCATCATCATGTAAAGGTGGGGTCCACTGAGTCAATCAATCACTTTTCCACGCCACTTAAGAATAAATCACAAGATGTCATTTTCTGACATATTTGTTAGCTGAAAGCCGTCACTCAGAGGAATGCGCTCAGGGTGAACAAATCTTAAACACCTTTACTGAATCCATCGGTCATAAGCTTTAAACTGCCAAAATTCATTGATCCATTCATTTTGAAAACCATTAGATGAAGCCTACTGACATCTCAATGTCCTCCCTCCAATCCTAGACTGGAGGAAAACTTTGGAATATTTGGAGGATCACAGAATTTGGGACTTTTTCAGTAGGGTCCTGGGAGCATCTTCTGGATAGCAGTGACTGAATGAAATTCCTGCATTAGATGCCAAAGACAATAAAAGATATACTACAGAAAAATAGTTTCATTTATGTATAAATAGCACAGCAGAAAAGTTATCATATGCCTAAAGGGAAATATTTTGAGGGCTCCGGAAAAGAACTTTTAGCAGGCAGGAGATCTGTTCCTCTTTGTCATGAATGTTTTCTTTCCTTTTTTTTTTTTTTAAAGTATGTTGTTTTGCCTTTTTTAAACCTTCCTTTATTTGTTCATTTTCTTTTTCTGCTCTCTGTCAGGTTCTAGGACTGTAGTGTCCTCAGATTGTCTCTGCTACCAAAGATTTTCATCTGTGGCTCTACAACTCCTCTTTTTTTTTTTTTTTAACTTTTTTTTGTTTGTTTTTATTTTTTTAAATTTTTTTTGAATAACTTGTTTATTTACTTTTAGTTTACAGGATTCAGTTCCACAATCACTTGAGTTTCAGATTTTCTCCCCT
>CM053591.1:65077608-65145254 GCA_028646515.1 Pseudochirops corinnae
GTTGGGAATTTCAAAGAAGCAGTATTATGCCTCTTTCTGATAATCTGAAAGGCATTTAAAAAAACTTAAAATATATCCAGAAAAAATTAGTTCTATGATTCACACAAAATATTCTGGTCATGAACATTTTAAGATTTCACACATACATTTCTTAATATTTTGGCTAATGTAATTTTAAAAAGTTCTTGTTATGTGCAGTATTTCTTGGAAGATCTGATAAAGCTTAGAATTTTTGCTTGCATTATACAATGGGAAAAATACCTGGTATAAAAAATCATAAGGACCAAATTATATATCCTGGATAACTTTTAAAATAATAATTAAGTCATATGTCTGTAGAATTTTAAGATTAACAAAAAACTTTGCTCAAACCAGGACTTTATAAGTTGTGTAGTAGAAATGTTATTATAGTTATTTTATAGATGAGGAAATTAAACCTCACAATGAATTCCCCTAGTCATACAGTTAAGAATGAGTAACAAGATATGAACTATGTATTTCTGTTCTCAATAACAAAAATAAAGAAAAAAAAGTACAGATTATGTTTACAACAAGATTCACAGAGTGCTTTCATAACAACAGACCTATCATATAAGTAATACAAATGTTATTATAGCCATTTAACAAGTGAGGAAACTAAGATTCAAAGAAAGTAAGTGATATTTCATGTTTCCCAAACTAATAACTATAGAATCCAGGACACATAGATTTCTTATCTCTAAATCTGGTATATTTTATCTATAGTACAGCAGTCTTCATATTCAAGACAAAGAAAATAAATTAACAAGCTAATGAACTACTCTTTTACTGTCACTTAAATTCTGAAAATATTATTATTTTAAATCACCTGGTTTACTTTATTCATTGTTATTGCTAGAAGAATATCCCAAGACAACTTGGCCTGGTGTGACACGTAGGTGTCCCAAAAATCTTTGAGACTTAATGCTTACTATTGCACTAACGTTTTTTGTGGTCCCATCTGTCTGTCTGTCTGTCTATCTATCTATCTATCTTGACATACACATACACACATATATACACATATAATACAAGGCAAAAACACAATTTTTTAAAAAATAATCTCAATTTTTTTAGTTGCGAGAAGAAAGCAAACTCTTTGACTGATTCACTAGGTCTGGCAATTTTAAGTGTCAAAACAATTAAGTTCCTCTAGGTGCTTTATCTCAAATTACTACACACACATACACACACACACACATACACACATACACACACATCTCCTAAAAGTGTTATATGGTATTTAGCATTAAGTCCCAAAGACTTTTGAGACACCTATATGTCACATCAGATGGCTAAATTCTCTTGGAACACCTATATATCATATATGTCATACATACACATACATTTATATATAGACAGACTTCTATATCATATGTATTTATGCACACATTCATATGTGTACATATATGATTCTTACAATTAAACATGCATTGAAGAGTAAGCACAATATGATGCTCATCAATGCATCTTTACTTTTAAAAAAGTAAAAAAATGAAAGCATCTTTAAAAATTCAAATTCAGTTGAAATATCTCACTAGCATTCTTTGTGGAATTGCTTCAACTCTCTACTCTGCTTGCCCTGTATAGACCCAGGGACTATGTTCAAAAGTATATCACTCTATAACAAGAATAACTTTATTTTCTTTATTGTATTATCCTGAAAAAAGTTATATATCTCCATTTTTAAAAGTAAGCATACTAATTTATCTGTGAAGTGAAATAAAACCAGCAGTTCATTAACTTGCTAAAATGAATGCATCAAGCAGCTGTTGCTTAAAAAATGAAACATCTGTTAAATGCCATTGGAGCCACCATTCACTGTCATTGGAATTATGGTACTAGTAACTGCTTCTTACTTTTTACTTTCACCAAAATTCTACTTTAATATATTAATTTTTAATAAAAACTTCCATATGCATTGTTGTAAAACATAATTTAGTTTTTTTATGACTCTTGTAGCTTTTGTTTTATTACCCTTTGAAATCATGTTGAAATATACCCTATAAATCACCAGTTACAATTTAAGGCAAAAATAACAATTTAAAAAATCATCCCAATTTTTTTAAAATTACAACAGAAAAGAAAGCAATCTCTTTGATTATTTATTAAGTCTGACAATTTTAAGTGTCAAAAAATTTAGTTCCTCTAGCTACTTTGACTCAAATTACTACCTATGAATGGACAAGAACCTTCCATGACTTGTGGCTTTTGTGATTAAGAAAGATTTCAAGAAATTTTTCAAATATAACTTTTAGTAAAATCAGTTAAAGTGATCTGTTAATGTTAGTATAGACCCTAAAGTCTAATCCTCTTTCATTATACCGTCTTATCAATGAGTTAAGTTTATCTCTGAATTTAATCAAGGTCTGAATGTTCTGCTGCTGCTACATAAGTAGGCTCATTTTTAATATATAGCTCAAGGTAATGCATTGTCTTTCCTCTGAGTATGTCTCCTGCTGGGTAAGACGTTCTTTTCTATTCTTACTTAAATATTGTGCTATTTGAGAGATGTCATAATTTAAGAAGGATGTTGATAGATGGAAGAGAATCCAGATAACAGCAAAAGACCTTGAATATATATCATAAAAGCATCAAGTGAAGGAATTGAAGATGATTAGTCTGAAGAAGGGAAGACTCGAGAAAAGATAGCTGGCTGCTTCTATTTGAAGGACTGCTATAGGAAAGAGCAGTTCAACTCCTTTTTAAAATTTTTGTCCATGGAAGCAGAAGCAGGAGCAATAGGTAGAAATTGCAAAATATTATAGACTTGATGCCAGGTAAACCTTTTTAACAATCAGAACTGACCATAATGGGAGGTAGCATATTACTCATTGGGAGGCTTCATGTAATAGTACAGATCATCATTTTGGGGGTATGCAATATAGAGAATTTTTTATAATCAAAATTGATTGAAATGCACAAAGAATATAAAATCCATCCATGTTTATTGTTTATGGATTATTTTTAAAGAGCATTTGACTTCTTATAGCAAACTATAGACTCTTTTCCAACATGGAGTTTCTCATGCATATGTTAAGTTCCTTGCTAACTACAAACACACAAATAACTGCTCAACAATCTGTATTATGTAGTGAGTCGTTAAGGGGATTCATGCTTATCAAATCACTAGATATGTCATGTTGG
Organism: Pseudochirops corinnae; assembly: GCA_028646515.1. NCBI lineage: Eukaryota > Metazoa > Chordata > Mammalia > Diprotodontia > Pseudocheiridae > Pseudochirops > Pseudochirops corinnae. The sequence goes on from CM053591.1 coordinate 65,080,774, forward strand.
TGGTAACATTACTTATTTTTGCTAATTCCTTATATCTTTACAGTTGCATTGTTGTGAGTATCATTAGTCATTTATATTCATATGGACAAAACATGGAATTAATGATGGGGTTATGTGAAGTACGTTGCAACAAATGTCATAAGATATAAATAAACTCTTCTTAAGTGCTTGATCCATTGGGTTCTCATGCAGATATGAGGGATATGTTATTTTTTTTGCATATTTGAGGTTAGAATTAATAAATCTAATTTTTTAACAGATCATTTTCTATATAGACTATACGTATCTTCTGTTTGCTAGCAGCACTTATCTCCAGGCAATATTTTTGCAAAAGTGTAACTAACAATTCTTCATTCTCAGTGGGTCTATAATCAAGTTTTTCATGAATCAGTATCTGTACATGGTTTACAGACATAGTCCAGGATTTCACTTTTAGCATTGTGTCTATATGCTCATGGAAGAGCTGCATTATGTGGGAAGGAAGAAAAAATGTAGTGATGTATAAAATGGCATCATACAAATTCCATGAGGCAGTTACTTCTCTGAGAGGACAGTAATGGTCCTGATGTTTACATAAGCCTTTAGGCAGACATACCTACTACTACCAACTAATTCAGAATTGCCGTAAGAATCCACATTTGAATGCACATAATTCAGAAATACTGGAGAATGACAATCATGCCTGCCTATCATAGGGAAGGCATAGCAGTATCGGGTGTCTTGTGGTGAGTTCATTATTTGCACCATCTCTGATCCCTGGGTCATTACCATCAGTTTCAATCATTTATTACTCAATGACCAAGAAACTCCATCATAATTTGGTTTTGTCATAAAGTCAAAATCATATTTTTAAAAGTATTATTGACTATCAAATTATTGCCTTCTCAAGGAGATGTGAGCATCAGTAAGGAGCAAGAGATTTTGCAACTCAAAATATTAAAAAGGGATGGCTAAAAAAATTTACATGTAATTGGGAAATAGTAACAAAATAAATAAAAATATATTTAAAAAACAAAGTAATATCAATAAGTTCCCCTGATGAAATAAAGTAAATGTCTTTGATTGTCAAGCATATGAACGTATGCCTCTGTGTATGTGCATTTTATTTATAAATATAATTATGGTAAAGTAACAAATATTAAAAAAATAAAATCGCTAGACATTTATGGTATGATTTTCATGATAGAAAGAATTAACATTGTTGGAGTAGTAGATTCAACCCCGGAAAACTTTCATGTGACAATAATTTGCATTAAAATTAAAGCTGAAGAAGACTACTGTGAGGTTTAACATGGACTGTTTTTTCATAGGCTACTCAGAAAGAGATTGAGAAAAGGCAGCCTCAGCTAAAGATCATCAATGATTTAGGAACATCCCTAAAGACAATGCTGGGCAAAAAGGAAAGTCTTGTGGATGATAAACTTAGTCTTCTGAAGAGTAACTGGATTGCAGTAACATCTAGAGCAGAAGAATGGCTGAATCTACTATTGGTAATGAAAGTTTTCTTGCCCTATCATACAAAACACTGACATTTTCTCTAAATATTAAAATGTTATTTAATTCTGAAGATTCAGTCCAACTCTATATTTATCTTCTATGCATTGAGATTATATTGTTAGTTTTAATTCTAAATGTTTCCCTCTACATGTTTTTGACAATCTGTGTTTAAAAAATACATTCCCCTTATAAAGCCATGTTCTGCTAATTCTGCCACTTTTTACACTAGCAAATTATAATGGTGTCTTCTAAAAGCATTTTAAAAAGCCTTAATAATGTGTCATCCTTTCCTCTCTTTGACTACAGGAATACCAAAAACACATGGGAACATTTGATGAAAATGTAACTCACATCACAACCTGGATCTCTCGTGCTGAAACATTATTGGATGAATCTGAGAAAAAGAAAACTCAACAGAAAGAAGATGTAATTAAGGTAGCAAATTATATATCCTGAGCAACATTTTTCATTCTTCACAACAGTCTTTGCCAGGTTTATTTGTCCTTGATCCTATAAAGGATAAACAAATTGAAATAGCTTTTTTTTTCTCTGGATGACTTAATGACACTGAAGAGTCATGCAGAAATACATGTCTGGATATCATCTAGAGAGGTCATTTACCTCTTGTCAGGTCTACAGACAAACTATCCTTACAAATTTGCAGAGAAAGAACCTCTATAATCTTTCTTGATAATATATTACAGTATCCAGAAGCCTCTAGCCATTCTTAAGTAAAAGCAGAAAACAGATGCCCACTCACTGGCTGTCAGCATAATTCCAAACTATTGTAGGATGAAAAAAAAAACAAAACAATTGGTTCACACAGATGTTTTTGCCTAATCCATGTAATCTAGAACTTTGAAATCGTATAGACAAATAATTTTAATAAGTAGTTAATTTTTTACATTTTCATTCATAGTTCCAGGTATCCAATATATATAGTCAGAGATTTTATGTATTTCAAAATGTGCTAAGCATCTTTCTACATTTTAGAAAAATGTTCCCTGTTAAAAGTAAAAAAAAAAAGATTATAGGAAAAGGACTTATATTAGTTCTCTTCTGCAAAAGTCAGCTATCTCAGCTGAAAGAGAAGAATATATTTGTTTGGTTTTGCTGATTTCTACAAATTATTTAATTTTAAGGAATTTGAATCATATTAAACTTTAGTTGGTGAAATTTTATTTCAGAGAATACCATAATCCTTAAAAAAGGGAGAAAGTGCCATATTCCACAGAGCATATTTGAATGTTTTCATTTTAAAAAGGAACATCATGAACTACCTTTAAATGGAAGTATCCTTGGGCAAACAGAAAGCCAGGTGTAATGTGTAATCTTTGTTCATGGTACACCCCTTTTCACTGGGTATTGCATATTCATAGTAATGATACATATTTTATTGGTCCTGTGTGCCTTTGCAATTTCAAAACATTTAACTTGTTGCAACTCTGACCTATCTAATCCATCAGAGCTTATCCTGCTATCTCTTTAGTTGATACAGAATCTCCATCAGATAAGGAAGACAATTTCTTCCTTGGCACTCAGTATGATAAAACAAAGAAGAATTAAGCACCACTGCCAGAAAGAAATGGAAATTTTCTCTTTAGTCTCCTTCCCTCCTGTGAACATAATAGAATTTTGGTGTCTTCACAACTGTGAAATTCAGTAAGGATAAGACTCCCACTAAACTTAAAATATTACGCTTACCACTGACATTGTTCCAAGTAATAGATTGCTTAGAAGGAAAGGTTAGAAACATCTTCTGTCTTTTCCCAGCATAAATTTTTTGAATAGAGAGGTGTGTAAAACAGAAATATTGAAGATAACTTGTTTTTCTGTGATATTTTGTGCCTCACCCTTTATTCCTATTTTTTTTTCCAAGTTGGGTGTTTTTTTCTCTTGCTTTCTATTCCTTTTGCATGTCCTCTCCCTTTCCCCTTTCCATTTATTACTAACTTCAAGCCCTGTCTCTTGCTCACGGACTGTAGTGCTTAAAGGCTGAACTGAATGATATGCGTCCAAAGGTGGACTCTACGCATGACCAGGCTATAAACTTGATGACAAATCGTGGCGACCACTGCAGGAAAGTAATAGAGCCCAAACTGTCAGAGCTCAACCATCGATTTGCAGCTATTTCTCAAAGAATTAAGACTGGAAAGGTAGGAAGATCTGCTCCACGGTGGAAAGTAGTTCTAAGTGGTCTTTTACGAAGGTTATGCCATGCACTGGGGGGTCCATTTAACCCTCAAATCAAAGGTTTCCCAAGAAAAATAAAGGCCCAAATGTATCTGAGCAAACTTTACCACTGAATCTTGCACTTTGTAGAAGCTCGATAAATATTTGTTGATTTGAATCGAGACACATGAGACAAAAGCGTTTTTCTGTCATGACTCTCATAGGACTTTATATAAACTACTTCTGCACTGGTTTACATACATATTTTCAGGGATCATATGCAGGATGAATGCACAAAAATAAAAGCATGCTTTAAGCTAAAACAAAGCACAAAACTGTCTAAAAGAAATATTTATTTATTTTGCCAAATATGATAGTGTCCATTTGTACGTATTCTTGAATCATTATGAAATGAGGCTATGTACATTTGCATGAGTCAAGGTATCCAGTGTTACTTTTTGTATGTGTTTTTGTTCATGTTAAACTCCCCCATCCAACCAATTTCAGGTCCAAACTGTGATATGTGAACATTTGTCATGAAATGCTCAAGCCATAAAAAGAAATCCCTGCAAAGCTTATACTTCATAATTTTGTAACTTTTACATGCATGTTTGTATTCACTCTATAGTGGAGAGAGAATTGCAGGAATTGCATGTCAGAGTTTCAAATCGCTGGTTCAATTTTCAAAAAGTGCTCCTGTTTAAGTGGAATCTTATGTATTAAGCATACTATAAGCAAATTAACTCAAATGTCGTGCTAGAGTCTTTTAATGAATATACATATTTTATAATTTGGAATGAAAAATATCACAAATAATATTTAATCTGATATTTTTTTCAAAAATTTATAAACTATCATTAAAAAGCACAAAATAGAAATAAAACTTGTTTTCATAGGTATAAGTAAATTTAAATAGAAATTACAAATAGGGGAGAAAAAATCCTAGAAAAACTAATTTAGGATATTGAATAATAACATGTTAGGTAAGCGATAAATTTATAGAAAATAATAAAATGGTTTTGAAAAGTAGTTGAAATAAAAAATGCCTAGAAATGGTATGACTTGAAAATAATAGTCATATTTCCTAAGGTGTTAGTGGAGAATTTTAGTAGACATGTAATTACAGTTTTAAAAAATTATTTTTAAATTTTGATCATGATTTCCCCAAATAATTTTACTATCATTACTATTACATATAGCCATATATTATTACTGTATACCAATACATGACATATTATTACAGTACTACTATTTTTACTACATGCATGTGATATTATATCATATTAAACTGAAGGTGTACACCCTGGACTTGCTTCCTCAAAGCATGAAATTGCTATCTCATTCACAGTTAAGAAAAATTAACATATGAACAAACAATATGATTTTGTTTTTCTGGATTTATTTTAAGTTATTCTTACCTTTAAAAAATACAGTCTTTTATGCATCCATGTGATGATATCTGCAGACTTTATCATATTCAAAAAAAATTATTCCTGGACAATTGATTTCATTTCTGGAAAAATAAATGCTTCTCTGAAATGTGACCAGTAATTGAAAGTTGCTTTATGCAAGACATTATGGAAAAAGTACACACCACTACTTTATTATCATTAAAATTTTGAATGTTTGTGGTTGCGTAGTATATACAAACTTTGATGACGTTATAAGACATACTAACTTTATAAGGAAAAGTTATAAGAATAGGATTCTTTTTTCAATTTAGGAGGGATAATCCACACCAAATTTATGATATGAGAATTCAACTCACATTTTAAAACAGTGGCTTTTAGCATGCCTCAACAATTCATGGGATTTATAAGTCCAAGAAGAAAATAGGCATATCTCTGGGCAGTTCCTTAAAGATAAATCACTCATAATAGACTATATGTTTTTCAACTTTTAGGGAAATAAAAATGATAAATTAACATATCATTCATAACATGAATATCACTATCGCCTTTCACGTGGATCAGGTGACCTCATTTTGAATTTGCAAAATATTGCTTTCTAATCGATGTAAAAAAAGCTTTTGTAAAATAGAATTATTTTTATTCTCTCTAGGCAACAGGTGACTGTTTCATGTGCAGAGATATACTATATGAACAAAATGCTATGAAGATACATAAACATTCCTTCATTCTTTCAATTATTCAACAATTATTTTAACCCTAACACATTCAGGATGATATATATATGGGATAGTTTAATAAGACTTGTAGTGACTTGAAAAGAGGAGTCTGACAATTCAGCTCATTTTGCTCCTACCCCAACTTCCAAGAATCGAATAAACTCCTTGGAGTTTTGGTGACTTTGAGGGATGATAGACAGGAAAAGAAAGAATAGTTTTGGTGGAAGTAGTTCAATTTCTAGGCCTTATCCAAATAGTGAAGTAATGTTCTAAGTATACAGTCAGCCAAAGATTTATAGACTCTGGCCTGTGGAAAATAATTCATTATTAGTATAGGTCACTTAGGAGTCAGAAAGAGGAGAGGAACATTCAACTGAGCAGAAAGCATGTCTGAGACTCCTTCAAAGATCCAGGGAGTTATAATTAATAGAGACCAAGCTGTTTTGATTAACTCATTTCTCTAGCAGGGAATAAGCTCTGCGAGGGTCTGAAAGGAATAACATAGTTGAGTTATATCACTCTACCAGAGAGGAGCATGAAAACACAGGGCTTGGGATTGGGAAGAAAAGACTCTGGGAGTCAATAGAGTATTGAAGGGGATGCAGAAGCCAGAATCCTTCAAATTTAAAGTTTAACCATGTAGTACTCTTACTGAGTGATGGCCTTGCCACCCCCAAAAAATGAGGTAGAAATTACAGCTAGGAGGGGTAAGATACAGAAACCTAGAGATGTTTAAGGGAGACAAGCCCAGTTTCAGCCATGCATAGCAAAGAGAAGATGCACAGAGGAGATTTATTGAAGACTTAATATGTTGATGGAGCTGCATATGACAAAACAATGTCTCAAAACCTGAGGATAGGATAGGATAGGATAGTGGTCTGAAAGAGGGGATCAGTCAATTATATATGCTGACAGGGGGTGAGATGTACAGCTTACTGATAACAAAAGTTAAGAGTTAAGTTGTTAAATTTCAGGAAATAGGTGCTATGAGTAAGAAGGAATTTTAGGCCTCAAATTTATTCGACTTTTAGAATTACAGTAATTGCCTCTTGAGTTACAAAATAATAGTGTTTTTGGTGATTTACATAAAGAGAAATGTGACAGTAAAAATTTATTACCCTAGTTTTAATTACAGAATCTATCCAGTTTTTTCACATTAATTATGGTATGATATGCTATTTGAATAGCATAGAACATTATAAATTATGAAAGTATACTTAATTGACTTTTTAGTAATCTTATATTAGTAACAAAAATATCCTTTTGATATATTTTCTTGGAGTTTATGATACATATCTTTCATCTAGAGTCCTGTTATAATGGACCTATTACATAAATATGTTCTACATATGTTCATTGTCACATAGTATAATGAAACTGTTGTTTATAATTTGCATACTGAACCATTTTTTTGTATGCTATAATCACTCATTTTTCTATATAACTTATGGAATATTAAATAATTGGCCTTGCAAGATGACTCTAGCAGCCAAGAAACATAAAATAATAGTTTTTTTTTTCCCTCTTGGCTCTCCTATATAAGTTTATATTCTACATGATATATACACCATATGTTCTTTAATTTATATGTGGGATTTTGAACACATTATTAAAATTCATGGACCAATACCAAAAAAGGGAAAATATACCAGTTAGCCAGTCTGGCATTATGTATGTCAATATTCAAATCTTTGATGGTTGCACAACTTATACAACTTTGGGTTATCACGAATATATGAACTATAATATTTATTAGAAGGTAAAACTGCATGGTGGGGGTATTTTCTGTTACATTGTTTCAACTTCATATGTGAAATATTGGATATTTCCCTAGTGTAAATATAATTTATAACCTCACATAGAGATATCTTAACTTTCCTATTTGGCCCTGAAACATTAGTCTATTCATTGCATTTACATATAAACATATGCTATGGGAAACAACATTAAGAGGAATTTCTTGGGAAAGTTTTATTATATTTTGTGTAATCTGTTGCTGATCACTAATGAGTTTATCAACAAAAGATTTACCTTGAGCTATATAGATCATATACACAAAGAATGCGTTTAAATTTCTTAAAACAAGGTGGGGGGGATACTTCAATTTCAGTATATATGCCTACATACATATTTGTCACGTATATATACCTTATTCCTTCAAAGGAATATTATTTTCATCAAATTTTGCAAAAATATTCATTTCCCCATTTATTTCTATCAAAAACACACTCAAAATATAGGAGCAGTTTGTGGGCATTTCATAAATTACAGCACAAGTAAATATTAGAGTTCATCTTGTTTTGTAAATAAAATCTAGTATACATTTGTTTAATGTAAATATTGATATGGATCTAACATAAATCAATTAGAAACAATGCTTTGTTAGAGTTTCTTAAATGCCTTGTAGCACATATTTAAAGTACATTGTGATAAGATTAGAGCATCCTTTTGGTTAACCAGCTCTTAGATAAATAGGATTATTTGATTAAAATATTGTATAGATGAGGAAACTGAGACCTAGTTCTGTGAGGGAAACCACCAAAGTCACACAGTTTCATGGCAAAAAGCTGGGCCTTTTGACCCCTCCCTTGGTTCAAAACTGCCTTTTGAAGTTAAAAGTAACCCTGTTTGTGTCATAAACATGTCCATCTCCATCTCTTCAACATAATGACTTCAATGCACACAGTAGGAGAAGGAAAGAGAATGTATGAAGGCCATGGGAAGAGGACCAAGCTCAGAAAACCAGGACAGTGAAGAGGCTAATGAAGGGCACAGACTGGAGTATGGCTGTCCTTGAGTGTAGTTTGTCCAGGATTCTAAACTGCTTTCTGTAACAGACACATTGGTGGCTGTAACAGAGGCAGGGTATAGTGGATGTAGAGTTGGCCTTGATACCAGGAAGAAATGGGTTCAAGTCCTGATTTCCCCCCCAAATATTGGCTGTGTGACTCCAGGCAAATTATTTAGCTTCTCAGGGTTCTAGGTACTAAGACTAAGTTTTGGAGAAGGAGCTGACCTATAATAACAGAGGGAATTTCCTCACCTAGGAATTCCCTGTACCAAAGAAGTCTAGCTCTCATCGCTCTGATCATACTCAATAGCTCTGATGGATGCAAAGCTATCATTTTATTTACAGGATGGCCTTTTGGTCTTGGTGACAGAGACCACGTTATGTGAAAAATGTATTTATATTCTCAGACAGTTTTTCAGAGTCCCAATATATTTTAAAGTTAAATACTCTTACTACTCCATTAATTCTACTTTCATTAAACTTAGAAGTGACTTACTGGAATGCTGACCATTTTGGAGTTAAAACAGCATAACTATTATAGAAAGAATTTGCCAACTACACACAATTGGCCTGTTTTTTTAAGCTACTGGCCCATGTAGCAGGTTATAAATTCATGAAATGATTTATCATGCCCTGTATAACATGATGATGGAAAAGTCAAAATACATTTCATCTATTTTTTTAAAAGTATGAAATAGATAATTTACCTTGTGTTGATCTTCACAAATCTCCATTTCAAATTTTTTTTTTAAATCTCCAAAGATAGTGCTGTAGAATAGACATTATGGTTGATGCTACTAGTCAATGTAATATCAAGAGAGTGATAGCAAAGTAAAAGCACATGCAGAGGTCAAACTTGGACTTAACCCTATGCTTTTCATTATCTGGCATTTAAATTATTTCAGCTTTAAGTAATTTAGTGAATAAGATTATTTACCTTTTAATTTGGTTATTTTGTCAAAAGATTCCATCATAGAAAGGCTTCTTCCCCGTACATGTCATTTTGGGGGAACCAGAACAAAAGAAAAAGCCAACAACCCTTTATTCTTTAGCTGTTGGATCAGTAAGCTTCTTCGATTTGTCTTTCTTTTTAGTCTCCCTTTTCTTCTATTCCTTCTCCTTCTTTCTCTCCCATTTCTCACAACTCCCTTTTCGAATTTTATTTTAATATTTTACGAGCTTATGTAATTTATTTTGTCTGATAAAAAACCCTTCAGTGTTTTTTACTATGATCAATAATGTAAAAAAAAGAAAGTTAATTTTAGGGGCAACTTTAGAATCTTTCACAGAAAAAATAGTATTCTGGCAGATTTGATGATAATTAGACCAATCTCAAATAGTGTTTTAAAGAGAAATAGATTTCACATTAAAAAAAATTTTTTTGGTTATTTGGCAATATTCTTTACAAATTACGATGAATTACTTCAAGTTGGATTTCAGTTCTCCTAATGTTCAGTTTATTTCTTTTCAGAACTGCTATCCTAAGAATAATGCTATCTATATTATATTACTTTTGACTCAAAAATGTTAACATACCCTTCCAATGCATTAATAATTCTTTAATCCTAGGTAGCAAAAAAAAGATGTTAATGAACTTGAAATTCACCAAAAAAAATAGACATTAAAAGAAAATCAAAGTGTCTTTCTCACTTTCTCTGTCTCTCTTTTCCTTTTGTGTCAAATTCCCTTTCCTGATTTTTAATACATGCTACATGCAATATGTGTTTTTGTAACTACATATTCATACATAAAATTCATGTTGAAAGTGTAACTTGGTAAATTGTTTTGAAGACCTTGGTTGTAGTATATATAGAGATATTCTAATTTTGGAATGTATTTATTTTATTAATATCTGTAAGCTCTCAAAATGTCTTTTGTATGTTTTCTCAAGATGTGGTATTATTTAATTGCAATTCTAAGTCTCTTGTGTTTATGTTCCTGTCATTTAAAAAGTTTTTAGGAGATTTCATAGTACATAAAGACAATTCATCAATTTGTTTTGTTTCTTTAATTTTCCTTATACATCTCAACATAATTCTGACTTTCTAATTTAAATGAGGAAAAGCACAATGTTCTTAATTATTTAATTTTTTGTGACTAAGCAAAATTGATGACTTACTGTATATGTGCATTTATACATTTCTATATCATGAAAACATAAATAAATCCTGTAAAAATTGTATACTAATAAAGGAATGGAGTCCACATAATGACCTATGGAGATTTAAGTAAACCAAAAAGTGTTTCCTGTGTCATGATTGCATGTTTAATAAGTTCATCATCTTAATAATCAAACCAGATTTTTCAATTCATTATGTTCTAATAACTTCCCTCTCAGACCGGCAAGTGACTGATCTGACCTGGTTGCAAAGATAAGCAAAATAATTTCTTTGATCATTTTTGATTCTCTTGGCAGTAAGATGACATCATTTAATTTATAACTCGGCAATTTCATATTAATAAGTGGAATTAGCCCATTATGTTCAAAATGTTTGACATACCTACTCTACATGTGCTAGACTTTGTGGAGAGTAATTATTTATAAGTATTTGAAGACATAGCATATAATTTTTAAAGATATTAAAAGAGGAAATGGCTATAAATACAATCCAAAATTAAATACAATGTAAAATCAATACAAAAAAATTAAAGGAACATTATGAGGCAGTTTTTTTTTTTTAATCGATGGCTAAAGAAATAGTTGTCAACAATGAGTACTGGAAGTTTAACAGAGGGAAGAGGACACTTTGGACTAGTATGTTGTTTGAAAAACTTACAATCACAAAAATCTTAGTGTTGGTAGGAGCTTTAGGGGTCATTTAACTAAATCTCTCATGAAATACAAGAATTTCCTCTATGACACTCCCACAGAATGATCAGGAAGCCTCTACTTTAACATGTCTGATAACTAGAAGCTTTAGATAGCCATCATTGTTTGAGAGTTATTTATTATGTTGAGCCTAAATTTCCTTCAGATAACAATCTCATTGGTCATTTCCTTCCTGAAACTATACGAAATGTCTTTAATCTCTCTTGGGTGTTTAGTCTCAAATATTTAAAGTTGCCTATCCTGTTACCCCAAGACTTCCATTCTCCAAGCCCCACGTCCCCAGTTCTATTCGTTGTCTCTTATAAAAACGGTGATGTTTACCATCCTGTTTGCCCTTTGCTGGATGCTCTTCAGTTTATCAATGACCCTTTAAAAAACTCGATTCACAGAATTTTAAATAATATTCTAATACTTTTTTAAAGAAACACTCTGATCTTAAACATGATGACAGAAAAAAAAATGTTATGAAAACATTCTGAAGAGTCTGTTACCATATTAGCTACAAACTATAGGGGAAGAAAAGGATGATGAAACCTGCCCTCTATTAACAGATCTTAATTTCTGTAACCTGTTTTAGCCACTAAATCACACTGTCCTTTCTTATTGAGGTTAATTCAACAAAAACTGGAAGATTTTTTTCCAGAAGAACTATGCCTCGTCTCTCCTACCCACTGTTTATGTAATTGATTTTTTTGAACCACACTTCAGGATTTTCACTTCAGGACATTCATTTCTCTTTATTTTTTAATCTTGTTAGTTTTTGCCCATTTGTTCTACCTAATAGAAATCTTTTTGAATCTTGATTATGACTTAGGACTCATCTAGTCACTCTTGCTCCTTTGTTTATGTTACCTATACCTTTTATATCTTCATTCAAGTTGATGATGAAATTTCTGAGCAAGAAAGAGCTAAATGCAAAGCTCAGAGGCATTCAGTGGGAGATTTCACTCTACCTAATCAACATGTGTTGGGTAAGATTGTTTCAACACCTGCAGATCAACTTCTTCCATCCTTTAGGGCTAGACTGTTCTATCTTGTTGAACAGGATATCATACAAGACTTTTTTCAAGTGATTTGTCAAAATCATTAACTTATGTTTTTGAAAGAAAAAGAAGGATTTGGTTGGGGAAGGAAGTGATGTTAATTGTCAGAAAATAAGGAAATCTGAGGGACATGATTGGAAAAACAATTTTTCTCTGCTCTATCAGTCACAAATCTCTCTCTCTCTCTCTCTCTCTCTTTCTTTCATAAGTATCTATATAGCTCCTACTGTGTGCCAGACACCATGTATTTGTTGTTGTTGTTTCCAAATTTTATTTCCTTTGATCCTCACAACAACCCAGTGAGGTGGATGGGAAACTTAAACAGAGATTAAGTGACTTGTTCAGTCACAGCTATTAAGTATCTAAGACTGAATCTGAACTCGGGTCTTCCTGACTCCAGGCTTAACACTCCCTCCACTATGGCACAAACAGCCTGCCTCTCTCCTTTACTCTTCCATTTCCCTCTTCCCCTTCACATCCCCAATCTCCTTTCTCTTTTTCTCTTCCTGTTCCTTCCTCCCTCTCACTTTCTCTGTCTCTTTCCTCCCACCCTTCCCTTACTTTTTCCTGTTCTCTCTCCACTCCTTCCCTTCCCTCTCTCTTCCATACTACATGGAAAATAAGTCCTTCTTTAATATATTTCATTATCGAACCAATAAGTTTATGAATCAATGATTTATCAGAGAATGTTCAAGTAGCTTGAGAATTACAAGGAAGAGAAGTTATAATACAGAAGTCTGGTTTAAATAGCAAATTACAAAATTTTAGGTAATTTTTCATTGAATTTCTACCACAAAAATCCCTTTGATGTTAAATGTATATGTGTGTGTGTTCAATAGATAATTACTATGTGCCTATGAGTGTATATATGTGCTCCAAATGAAGTGTATATATATTCAGATGCACAGATATATGATCTCATTTGCATATACATTTAGATATTGCCTGTGTTAGTTATTTTAAGGAGTAGGGATATTGCAAAATTGTTATTTATTTAATTAAAGCCGTGCTTACTAGGGAAAGATAACTTGTAGTAGTTCCTTGATCTGTTTTATTAAGGGAGGAAGGATTTGATCTGGGTTATACAAAATACAGTAAGAACTAACTATTGGTTCATTAAAATTTAAGTAATGATGTTATCACATTATTATTACATTTTATATAATTAGGTAGCACAGTGAATTTGTTACCCAGAATACTAGCAAATGTGATGATCTACTCAGTAACATATGAATGGATAATAGTAACAACTCACTATAATCTTATGACTTTTTGATAATCTACAAAATTGATCACAGTGTTTGAAAGCATCTTAATTTCAATTAAATGAACTATGCATCCCTATAGGATCATGCCTGATAGAATTTTAAGTTCTATTTTGAGATTTTAGTGTATATATTAATAGTAATATGCTTAATTATAAATTTAGCACTAAAAAATTATAGCAGAAACAATTCAAAAATTACTTCTTGCATATTATTTCCTACAAAATGTCAAGGTATCATTCCCTCATCTTAATATCACCGCATATTTTGAGTGAACTTGAGCAGTCTCACTGGTGATAGATTGCTTATAGGCATTTGTACCTAATGTCATATATCACACAATATTTAAATTTGTTTTAACCTTATAGCACCAGGGCATGAAAACATCCTTTATTTCCATGGAGCAAAGAAATTTTTTTACTAAGGGATTGATGGCTAGATTAAAAGCAAGTAAGAGGAAGACTGATGTCCTTATATAAAATCATTTTTTAAAAAACCTATGGCTTTACAATGTACATTTTCACTAATGTCATAGAGTCAGAGTAACCATATTTTGTCTTATAAATCCACAAAGCATTAAAAAAAAAACCTTTCCAAAGCATATTTTATGCAAAGACTTCTAATAAGATGAAAAATGTTTACAGAGGTAAGCCGCCAAAATCACTCTATTAATCTTTTGTTTTTTTTATTTCATAATGAAGCCTTAGAATACACTTATGAATTTATATTAAATTGTAAATACAAACCCATTCATCAAATTTCCCATGTGGTATTTAGCAAAATGAGAGAAACTTATCCTGTTATTTTTTACAAGGAGTAGCCTCCAGTTATTGATTAAAAAAAAGCAAAATTAAAGAAACTGAAATGAAATTAAGTATGCAGATTGTTAAAGGGCAGTAAACATGTTTTAATATGTGTTCATTAAAGTGTATATGGAGGAAGAAAGTTGGGAAGCATTCTGGGTTTATTTTTTTATACGTCAACATAAAGAGTTCCAAATTTCCTTAATTATGTCTGCCTTACAAGTGCATGCTGGACAGTTTAACAATAGTACAGGTTCCGTGTAAGGCATTAAAGCAAATTTCCATGTAGTTCTTTTAAATATATTGTGACAATCCTGCATTTTCACCTAATTTTACTGCTAATTGATGTATGAAGTAAAATGTGAATAGTCTATAAAATACAAGTAGTGTTTCCATTGGAATACTTCAACTTATATAGAGGGATAAAATATATCAGCAGAATAATGAAAATTAGAATGTGGCAAAATATTGGAATTGGCATTTTGGTTATTTTGACAGAATAAAGTCTCATTTTGAATGTTTTTCAGCTCTAATGATATTATTTATCTTTACCTACATCTACAGGTAGTTCCACCACTCATATTTCAGGAATCTTGCAAAATATAAGATAATTCATGCATTTGTAAAGCAACAGGGGGTTGATACCAGATGTATTTTTGTTTGTTTCTAATAAAAATGATTTTTGATTTAAATTAGCACTATCTTTTTTTTTAGGCCTCAATTCCTTTGAAGGAATTGGAGCAGTTTAACTCAGATATACAAAAATTGCTTGAACCACTGGAGGCTGAAATTCAGCAGGGGGTGAATCTGAAAGAGGAAGACTTCAATAAAGATATGGTAAATTGGTTGTGATAGAAGTGTGAATGAACTAGGAGTGGGAATGAATAAATGCTTGAGTAGAAATTAGAATTTGAATTCTTAGCTATAACCTCCATATTATATGACTTTAATGACAAATGCAGAGTGCCCATGTGGGTACTTTATAATGAATATCAGATTATTACAATAAGATCATTTAAGGAATCTTAGGCAGAAGCTTGGTTTTAACCTGTACTATTTTCAGTATGAAAGAGCACAATGCACCTTTGAGAGAAAGTTGAGTCAAATCAGGAAGCAAACCTACAGATTAATCTATAACTCAGTTATCTAATATAACTGGTTTTTTGTCACCAGCAGTTTTTCTCCAGTGTTATCAAATACAGCCGGTGACTATTGCCAGTAATTTATCTCCAGTGCAATGATTCAGAGAAGGGGATGTGCTCACAAATAATTAAGAGAAATAATTATACTGATAAACTGTTAAAGGAGACCCAGTTTAGCTAAGTTCAGAAGGATTCATGACCAGAAGATTACCCACCAGGTGACATTTTTTTTTTTGAAAGGGGACACAGCAACTCAATGAATCTCTCTACTACTTAGATGGTCTATGATAGGCAGTGGAATGATCCACACTCATGAATTAATAGGACTTTATTTGAAGTATGCATATGTATATATAGATATATATACATATATGTATATGCACATATGTATGTGTACATATATTCATATATATACATATATATAGTCACAAAACAATAATAGCAAAAAATACTGGAATTATAGTCATCTAAAGCCTGTTGTCATGTGAGGAATAAAAGATGATAGACCACTTTCACTATAAGAGAGCACTTGCAACAATTTCAAAATTCTCTGTGACTTGATAAATTCTCCTGCCTACTTCACAGCCTCTTATTTTCCCTGTTCCATCACCCTTTCCACATTTTATTTTATTTTTTGCTCAACAGCTATCACTATCTATAGCTCCTTCTGTCTTGCCATATACCTTACTATAGACCTCTGCCTCATCATACAGAACTTTCAAACATGTCAGTAGTTGATGTTAAAGGCAACAGTTGAAAGAAACTATGTCACTAGACAAAGCATAATAAGTAACCAAGGCATGGTAATATGAAGAAAAAAGACAGATTCTTTCACCAAAATTAGTTTCCATTGGTGTCTGTCCTACTGGAGCTACCTATATTCAAGCTCCTTGTGTACTGGTTTGGTGGTATTCCCACCTCACCTAGAGGGAAGGCAAATAAGAAGAGGTACAAAGGCTTTCTCAGATGCTACA
Source organism: Pseudochirops corinnae (assembly GCA_028646515.1). Lineage (NCBI taxonomy): Eukaryota > Metazoa > Chordata > Mammalia > Diprotodontia > Pseudocheiridae > Pseudochirops > Pseudochirops corinnae. Next base: position 65,097,419 of record CM053591.1, read on the forward strand.
GGTACTTCTTCCCACCAGCAATGAAGCAACCAATCAACCAGAGCTTACCAAGGTGAAAGAAAAGAACTATGGTAATGATAACAACAACAACTCATATTCTGTAGCACTTTAAGGTTTGCAAAGATAACTATGCACTATGCTACATACCTTATTTCATGCGATCCTCACAAAAACTCTGTGAGGTAGGTACTATCCATTTTAGAGATGAAGAAACTGAGGCTTAGATTAAGTAACTTGCCCAGGGTCACATAGCTAGTGAACGTCTCAGGTAGGATTGAACCCAGGTCATCTTGACCATCACTGTACTTACAATACCTTCTGGGCTTCCTAATGCAACTGGTTAACCATCCAACTTACTGTCTGTCTTGGCACATGGCCATCATGTGGTCAAGGGAAACTCCATTTCACCTCTGGAAAGTCCTGTATGGTTGGAATGTGCCAAAATAAGTAAAATATCCTATATCCAAGAGATGAATGCTATATCCATGTGACATTAATCTATCAGTTATATTAAGAGGAATATCAAGTAAATGCTTGACATTTTTCTTTAAAAAAAAAATCAGTGTTTCCCATTTAGTATTGAAATAAAAATATTTGTAATTTTTACCCCCAAAATTACAGTACTTATAATTTCAGATTTTTTGTTTATTTTTTTTCATTTTGTTTTCCATTTTTAATGTGCCAAAAGAACCCTGGATTTTAGTACATAATTTCACTTCTTTATGTCAGTAGAATTCCTACAATGATGGGTTCAGAAAATTAAAATGATGACAAAATTAGGTGTAAACATTATGTGCCAACACATATAAATATGCAAAACAAAACTGTTTTGGTGTATGTAATTTTTAAAGTAATCAAAACAAACTGTAATTATTTTATGCAATAAAATTAACATGAACAATAGTTTATTTGCAGTGTCTGTTTTTGTGTGTAAAAAGTAGCATTTTACACACATATATGTGCACAAAGATATTCATTCCATGATCATTTATGCTTTCCACTGAAATTAGTTTAATAACATGCATAGGAGAGGTAGAATTTATGTAATTGACAGTTAAACTTATTTTTTAAAAAAAATCAGAGTACTGTCAGTCACTTGAGTTTCCTATAAAGCCACCACAAAAATTAAAGCATATGTTTAGGTTTAAAATAATCACTAGAGCCTTACATAATATTTAAATAAATAAATGCAATATGTTTTTTTAATATTTAAAAAATTGCTTTAAATAATCAAGTTTGTTTTAAAAAAGTGACAAATCAAACTTATGATTTTGAAGAAAAATTCTTGCAGAGTATAATTTTTTAACAGTAAAATATATGCACCAAAGGAAAAGCCCATCTGTATGTATATATACATATATATAGATGTATGTGTGTATATATGCATATATATGAATTATAATGTATATGTGTTCATGTATAAATAATAAACTTGATTAAAGCTGTGGGAAAATATAAATATGAACTTAAACATAAAATTCTATGTACTATTTTTGTATCAGTTATTTTAGTATATGCCAATAATGATATCACTCAAAACTTTTTTTTCTAGATTTTCCCATTTTTGAAGTATGATCTTAAAAATCAAAACAAATTCTTATGACACAACTCTGAAGTCTACACTTGTCTTTCTCTCCTACCAAACACCCTCCACCTAAAAATAACAGCAAATTTGAACTAATTTATCCTACTTTTTTTCATCTTTGTTAAAAATTAAAATGCATTCAATACAATCCTTTTACAAATTCCACAAAAATGCAACAGTTTTAAATGCTTTTAGACAGTATATTTTTTTCTGATAATGATTGTATTTTTTTTTTTACCAAAATGAAGACTATACTTGTTGTTTTCAATCAGAGTGAAGACAATGAGGGTACAGTAAAAGAGTTGTTGCAAAGAGGAGACACCTTACAACAAAGAATCACAGATGAGAGAAAGCGAGAGGAAATTAAGATAAAACAGCAGCTGTTACAGACAAAACATAATGCTCTCAAGGTATAGGAGTTAAAATTATAATATACCTTGCCTGTGTTGTTCTTCTTCTTTATATAGGATAAAATTCTCTGTTCATAAATAAATCTCCTTAGCATATCGATGATTGAGAATATAAATTAATAAATTTAAATGTGTGTATTGACTTCATTAAGCATTTCTGATTTATGCCATTTTTATTAAAGAAAATTATTGTCTTGTCATCTATCAACAAGGTTTAAAATCATTACACTGGTTGTTTGAATATTTTTTTCTGGACTATATAAAATTAGAAGCATATTAAAGATGCTTAGTTACCTGAATTTTATGGTTTTAATTTCCTGACCTATTAAAAAAAATGATGTTTAATTGTGTTTGTTTTGAAACTCAACTTTAATGACCAATTTGAACAGGTGGTACTTTATTTTATTCTGTGTTCATGTATATATGTGTGTAAGTATGTACATACACACATATATACATATACATAATATATGTTGGGATAAGATTTAACTAGTTTTCTGGCATCATGACACTTGCTAGGTAAAAACTTAGAATAATTATGCTGAACTCTTTTTCTAACACATTTTGCCATTAAGAAATTTATCTAACCTGAGGAAAGCAATCCCACTTTCCCAGCAGTAGAATAACCCTTGACAGAGACTTAAAAATCTTCAGTGAAAAGGACTGTTTTAAAATAAAAAAGCAATGCTGTGAGGCTTTCATTTAAGCATATACCAGCTGTCAAATGTTGAGGAAGAATTTTTGTCATAAAAGCAGAAAAGCATGTTTATTTTCTGTAATTAATATTTGGCTGGCTTTTGGGCAGAGCCTGAACAAGTTTTGTGAACTGATGATTCTTTTGCATGGCAATATTAACTATTTTGCATGCATGACTGGTTTTCTAGTTGTGTTAATTGTAATACTTCTCATTGTTAATAGTAGTGCTAAAGTAAATCACTCTTTTATAGCTATGACTAGGTAGATGGAGTCTATATTCTATATGCAAATCAGAGAATAAAATTCTATTCTGTAGAGTCAGACAATCAAACAAACACTGCTGGGAATGTAATTACATGATATTGTGACTGCAAGGAATCTGGAAGAAAAGTCTAATTGGCTAACAGCTGTTCTGAAGGTAACTGCTGATAAATACAGTCGATAAAAAACACCTATTTCTTAGGGGAATATAAGTGAAAACCAGAAGATTCTCAGAATTTCTGAAGTCTTTGTTGACTTTTGGTTATGAGGAGGTTTAGGGAGTGTCTACCAGGTCTTTGCAAAGGTACTTAATTACACTTATATTTTAATAACTCTTTTGGTTTTTTTTTGGTAATTGTTTACAAATATTCTCCATTACTTTTCTTTTTCATTTGGGGGAAACAGGCTTTAACTCTATGATCTGAAAGCCCATTTTTAACAGTCAAGTATATGACAGTATGAAGTACCTTGGCCTAATCTTGTTATGTCTTTATTGCTTTTAAAAAAATCACATTCTAAGTGGTCCATCAAAAGTAGGAGCAAAACTTCCTGGGGGATAGAGATGGGTGAAGAGGGACAAGAGATAAAATCAATCCAGTCTTCCATTTAAATTTATAGTAATTTATAGACTTAGAATTGGAAATATATGGACAATTAAAGCACTTCCACATAATTTGACCCAAACTATATCCACAAAACTTCATTGGTGTCAATAAATCTCAATTATATTTCCATGCCCAAGTCTGTATTGATCTTGGCGCAGTCACATTGTTAAAAATCCACATGGCTCCAACTGTCTAAGCCTAGCCTTTACACAATCATTAAAATATTAAAATTTATTTTTTTTCAGTAGTTGAAAGTTGTTACTTTCTTTTGACAAACTTAAGTCCAGTGTATGTAAAGCATAATTGCTACTGCACTAAAGTAATGAAAGCCATTTATGCAGACCTATGATACTACTTTTAATTATGATAAAATGGCATTCAAACTCATTCTATTGATCCAACAGATATTGGGTATACTTGCATAGACCAAGGTGATTGATTTTTTTCTTAGGTGACTCAATAAAGGCATTCAACCTTGACAGATAAATCTCAATGGAATATCAAACAGTTCAAACAAATTCAAATAAACTATTTTCTTATCAAATTGATTGGAAACCATGTAGCTTTCTTTCCTCTTTTTCTGATGGTAAGTAAGTTACTTTGGGTATGGAGATTCTTATTTTTATTAGTGTAAAATACACAAAAGATGTTGGTACCATTAGTTATTTTTTTAATAGAAGAAATGTTCAATCTTTGCCCTTTTATTTTTTTTTCTTTTTCCTGTAGAAACAGAAAATTTATTAAAATTAAGCTTTGGAAGAACTTAACAGAAACAATTAAAACTTGCATGTCCTACTAATAATGAATTTCATTTTCTTTGTAATAGCTCATGAAGAGTCTTAATCATATGAATGTCTGTTGCTTGAATGTATCTGAACTTTTTTTTTTACTTGTCTGAGTTTGCATTTGATTTTTTTTTCATACATTTCTTAGCATCCTACAGCCTCTTATACTTATGTAATTATTTACTTGGCTCGATATTTTCTTAACCCCAGAAGTGTCATACAAAACCTGAATTCTCAAATAGCAACATATTTAATACTTTAAAAGAGATTAAGTATGGCAGTAGACCTCAGAACAAATTTGGACCAAGAATCAAATAATAATTTAGATGTACTCAGATCTCTTAGACTTGTGTGTATGTGTGTATGTATGTGTGTGTGTAGACTTCTTACCCTACATATTCTTAGTTTGCCATTTTTTCATCTTAAGAGAATTAAATAGGCAAATATGACCTAAGAGTTAAAGATTGTGAAGGTCTAATTTTAAAGTAACAACATAGTAAGCACCAATTAAAAGACTCTAAACCTTTTCATTGATAATCTAATAATGTCTGCACTATGAACAGGATTTGAGGTCTCAGAGAAGAAAAAAGGCTCTAGAAATTTCTCATCAGTGGTATCAGTACAAGAGGCAGGCTGATGATCTACTGAAATGCTTGGATGACATTGAGAAAAAATTAGCCAGTCTACCAGAACCCAAAGATGAATGGAAACTAAAGGTAATGTTGTTTTAGAATGCCAATAGTAGTTTTTATGTTGTGCTCTTTTGATTTCAAAATAAACTACATGTAGACCATACTAAAATTCTTCATGTTCTTGTTCTCCCTACTAGCAGTCTGTGATTTGATGCATTTCTTTGTATTACTAATTTTTTTGGTAAATGTTTTATTGTACTAAATGTTATTCAAATTTGATAAAACTGGTTAAATAAAATATTTGACTTGTGTAAAATAGAATGAGAAATGTTATGTGTTTCTAGTAAAATTTGTAATTGACTTTGTGTATCTTTGTTCCAGATAAACAAATGACTTATCGGTATATGGACGCCTTCTTTTTCATGTTAGCACATTCATTTCATCAGAGCATTGTCATACACCTCTTGTCAAATCAATGTAGATTCATTTCCCTATTGTCTGAAGATTTTTTCAGTTATCACTTTCTTCTTTTGCTTCATTCTCTGTTGAGTTTCTCCAAAAGTTAAAAAGAGCATTAACTAATAATTCAATGAACCCTTGAAAATTTGATTTGTACAATCCCAAATAACAGAATTATTGCTTCAATTTTCAGTCATCAAAATTTAAAAGAAAGAAAATGTCACAATTATTTCAGTGTCCCTCACATACACTTTATTTAATAGAATCTATTTTTTTAAAGAACCACATACAAGGAGATACTTGAAATTGTTTGATTTCCTTTACTCCAACATACAGTAAGGTCTATCCCTAACTGTATATTTTTATGATTTCAATAAAGTGGAAAGCCTTTGAAAGTTCTGAAAGACGTATTTGCTGCTTTCAAGTTGGTTTCTGTGGTTGGTTAGCTAACTGCCCTGGGCCCTGTATTGGTTTTGCTCACTAGGAGATTGATCGTGAGTTGCAGAAGAAGACAGAAGAATTGAATGCGGTGCACAGACAAGCTGAGAGCTTGTCTAAGGATGGGGCCGCAAAGGCTGTGGAGCCAACCCTGATCCAGCTAAGCAAGCGCTGGCGAGAAATTGAGAACAAATTTGCTCAGTTTCGGAGACTCAACTATGCACAAATTGTGAGTTGTTACTGGCAAACCAATGTGTTTGCAACTCCTACTATTACTAACAGAGCCCTACTAACGATAAGGAAAATCTCAGATAAAATTTCAACTCCTCCAAAGCTTATCTTCATGTCAGCAGCTTCCTTTTTTTTTATTAAGCTACTGACTTGTTTTTAGAATGATTTCAAAAAAGAAAAGGCACCCTTAAAGTAATCAGTGACAGAGAACAATCCCATTTTCACAAAAAAAAAAAAACCTTAATTTTTTTTTTGCCTCATCATTTTTCCATAACATTAGAAGTGTAAACTCGTCAGCATATCATACATTTACTTTGTTTCAGCTTACATGTCTAATCAAAAAAATGTATTACTTTCCCAGGATCATCCCATGCAAATTTTAATTGTTTTTATGTATATGTAGTCTATAATAAATATATGTTGGGAATTTTTTATTACATCTCTTGTATATGGCTCTTTTAACAGAATGGAATGAACTTTAACTGAGACATAACTTATATATTTGCTAAATAAGTTAAAATGACCATATTATAGAAGAATCTAATTCTTTGTAAGCATTTGATTGATCTGGTTGATAAATGATAGGGATTGAATATCATGTATGTTACAGGGTATTTGGAGGTAAAAAAAAGACACAGAGTCTGAAAAGGATTGTTGATTTCTATTTTTGTCAAGTAGCTGTCTGGAAATCTTGTGACATTTGTTGAGTAGACATTGCAGTATCATAAACCAAGGGGTCCTTCCTATAGTTTCCCTATTTCTTTTCCTCTTTTCTTTTTTAAAAATTTTTAGCATGAAAAGATACATTTACCACTAAGTATTCAACCAAAGAAAATATTGACAAACATAGTATGTTAAAGCCTGTGCAGTCATTGATAGATGTTTCTACCCAGGAAATCTTTCTGTGACTTTGTTTATTCTGTCTGAAATACAAACTGTGTTTTAAAAAATTACTTTAACATCTTATTGTACATAACTTTGTGTGAGACATATAACTCAACATGCATATTTCAGTGTGATGCATTAACCAAAGAAGTACATAATTTGGAAGGTTGTTTCTTACTTTAAGATTACACTTTGAGTCCATAAATATATATGTATTTTTTTACAAAATGAAATTGTCTAAAATATAATACCAATGGGAACATTTGTGCAGTTGAAATAAGTAATCCAAGAAATATTGAAATGGTATTATGTTATTTGGTTTTGTTCTAGTTGATTGCCTTTCTCATCTTACACTTCATATTAAGCTTTATGATTCTGATCAGTCATAGATCATTAAAGCTTATACTGAAAAGCTGTACCAATATATGCAAAGTACATGAAAGATTTAAGGAAGTTATCCAGGTAATTCAAGGCAATATTAAATGGACTTCTCAGGAGAAAATGTTTCTTTTGACCTGAATTATCTAGCTAGTTGCCTCAATTCTCTATTTTACATCAAAATGTTGCACACAGAGTCTGAAAAGGATTGTTGGTAATTAATATATTCTTATAAACTAGCACCAAGGTTAAAAACTGCTAATTGCCTAGGGAAAATAACTAATAGGCAATATTAAAAATAAAATTAGAACATGTGAACAATAGTTTACTGAAACCTTGAGAAATAATTTCTCTATATAATATGCATTCAAGAGCATAGGATGCCCTTCATAGTCATCTGGTAAAAATTTTTCAATCAGAAAGAAGATTGAAAGTGGTTTTAGGTTACCTCCTGATTATCTATGGAAATATAGCTCATCAATTTATGCATACAAAATAATATATAATGACATTTGGTCTTGAAATGTAATTAGAAATTTAGAATCCAGGAATATGTATCGATATCTCTACAGTACTCTAGAAGATGTTTGTAGAGCAGAGTGTGCTGGGTGATAAATTAAAGGATTTGGATTTTGGATCTTGTTCCATGACTTATTAGTCCAATTAACTTGGTAAAATATCAGCATTTCTCTTCTATAAAATATGAAGAGTAATCCATCATCTGCCTACCTTGCAAAATTTTTTGTGAAGATTAACTTAAATATTTACTAACACACCACAAAAACATCACTGCTTTGCAAATATAAAGCATTATTATTAGTTCTCCACATGCACCAGCCTATTTCTATATTTTAGACAATGGTTACTGGTATGAATGAACAGCAACATTTCTTCTATGTGGTGGTACCAGAGGAACTGTGTGATAAGAGTTGAGTTGATCAAATAAGCAGGTTAGTGGAAATCATCCTCTAATGTCTCTACAGATTTCTTTGTAGTCACAAAAATCTCTTTTGATCTTCACTACCATCCTGTGATCTAGGTGCTATTAATATTTCCATTTTGCCAGTGAGGAAACTGAGTTTAAGAGAGGTTAAATGACTTGCTTGGTCATACAAATTGTGAGTATCTCAAGCAAGATTTGAACTTAAGTCTTCCTATCTCCAAGCCTAATACTCCATCCACTCTTCCATGTCAGTCACAAAATAGCAAAGCTAGAAGAGTTGTTCAAACATATCTAGTCTAACTGCTTCATATCATAGAGAGAAGTAGGTGGCACAGCCTGACAGCACTGGACCCAGAATCATGAAGATGCGTTCAAATCCTACCTCAGAGACTTACTAGCTGTGTGACCCTGAGAAAGTCAACCTCTGTCTGCATCAGTTTCCTCCTCTGTAAAAGGGATAATAATGGTACCTACCTCACAGGGTTGTTGTAAAGAAAAAATGAATTAGTATTTGTAAAGTTCTTTGTAGACTTTAGAGTGTCATATAAATGCAATGATTAACATCATAATTATGATTAGTATTATTGTTGTTATTTTAGATGAAAAATCTGAAATCCAAAAAGGCTTACCCAAGGTCATGGAGTGAATTAGTGGAAGAACTAGGGCTCAAGCTTCGGCCTCCTTTCACTATAATATAGTGAGATTTGAATAAAAACATTACATACATTTTCATATTTTTTCAATTATAATTTTAAGAAATCTGTGCTTAAATATATGAGTAAGAAGGCTCCCATGCAGGAGTTTCTGTCAATCAGTCATGGCAGCATGTACAGTAGTAGTATTCTTAAACCAAGACAGCAACATGTTATCATATCCAAGGGTTCCCAGAATAGTAGTGGTTTACTGAAGCAACAAGATACTCTTTTGGGAGATCACAGCAGCAAATCCCAATTGAAGCAAATAGAGAGTTGTCATTACTGGACACCATGGGGAAGAGATGATTGCTAGACAGAAAACTGACAAAGGTCAAGATGAATTAGGAAGTCTGATTATTTCTCGAGACCAGGGTGAGCTCAAACCAAGAAGATGGGAAAAGGGGGGGTATCAAATTCACTATTCTGAGGGACAACTTGGGGACAGGAAATTTGGGTGTCATATTCAGGTAAAGTATTGAGTTAATTGGGAAAAGGCAGGAAATGTTCTTAATAGGATTGGAAGTGAAGCTGCCTAAATTGAAAAATGTTGCCTTTTGACACCATGAACGGTCCTCATTGTCCTATCTCTCTTAGCACTTAAAAGACAGGATTATTATTCCTGAATGGGCTTTAATAACTAGAACATTGAGAATATAGTACTATTCTAATTTTCCTAGTTCTGTCAGTGACGCTATCGTTCTCGTCAGCAAGGGCTGGCAAACTGTAGCCTGCTCATTGAATCTGGCCCACCTCCTTTTTTTTTTTTCCTTTTAATGGTCCATAGGATAAGAATTATTTTAAAATTTTTCAAATAAAGTTTTATGGTATTTAAGTATATGAAAAGCATTCTTACCTTGAGGTAGCTCCTGTGCTAGAACTACCACCTGAAACATCCAGGTAATCTTTTGTTCTTCCTTCTACCTTAATCCCTACATTCAATAACTTACTAACACATACTGATCCTACCTCCATGCTATCTTTGACTTCTGTCCTCTTCTATCCATTCACATTAAGCTTCCTCTTATTCACATGCTTATTATTTCTTTGCCAGACTCCTGAAATAATCAGGATAATGATTATTATTCCTGAAATAACCTCCTAACTAGTCTTTATGTCCCTGGTTTGTCTTCTCCCATCCATCCATCAAAGAGCTTGCTTCTTTAATGTTTTGGGGATACTGCCAAAATTATCAGACAGTTCATCTGTTATCTGTCATTATTAAGGCATGATTAACCCATACCCTTTTCCAACCATATATTTCTTTGATCATATCTTTTATTCTAATTTTCACATTCTGTCCATGATTGGGTCATAAATCTCTTGGATCAAATCAATGAGGTATATTAAATTACTCTCACAAATTTCTTTCTTTATGCCTCCACCCAGATTTTCCCTTATAACATGAGATTTGGGTTTGTCTTACAACCGTATAGGGTTTTCCTTGTCTCATTTCTAGATCTCCAAAGAAAAGGTCATGGGGGTGCCAGCTCCCATACAAGCACTTGGGCTAAAAATACATCAAGAATGGAGCAAACATTATTTCTCCTAAAAGAGAATGTGAAGATTTGCATCTAATGCCACAAAAAATCAAAACAACCTTCCATCCTGTACAGATGTGCTCCCACTTTCCAGGAACTTGTATAGTATTGTCTTCTTTCCACAAGGCAAAAGCACTTAGTGTTGGTGAAGAATCAAACAGCACTCTTTATCTGGTGAGCTCTACATTCCTCAAAGACCTATAAAGTTCTCTCAATCTCCCAAATTATCATACTATTTTAGGGTTGAGGACCTCTGCTTCCACAAGGGGAAAGGAGCAGAAACTGCTAGAATCAAGTAATCACTTATCCAGTGAACTTCATTTCCCTTCCCTTCACCTACAGTTCTCCAGATATTTATGACTATTTTAGTATTGAGGTTTCCACCTAAGGGGGAATTATTTGGTGATCACTAAACACAATACTTTTCCCTTGACTTTTCGTAGTCCGTATAACTCATGGTACCAATGAAGGATAGGATCTAAATTGACTCTGCCATATTGTGCTTCACTTCTTCCCTGCTTCTGGTCTCAGGCTCTTGTTTGGTACTGCAACTCCTCCGCATCAGCCAGGAACTCACCATTATTCAACATCGCTTTCTCTGTCTCCAATAGGCTCAGTCTCCTGATTCTTGTTGAGAAATTCCTCTTCTCTTCTACTACTTCAATTTCACTGAAAGCTAGAGTTGCTACAGCTCTTGGGTGGGCACAGAAACTCCTTGGCACTGTATTGCTGATATTTCTAGGGCTATATAGTTCTCTGCTGCATGTGATTCTCACAGGGATGAGTAGGCCCACCATGTGTTGTTTAATTGCTCTTTTGTCCACTTATTTGGATTCTTGAGTGTGTTGTCTACAAAGCAATGGCAGCAAAAAAGTCCATGATTCTCTACTGTCTGGTAGCCTTAACTCCATGTTATTCAAACATTTGACTTCTGTCCACACAACTATATATAAACTAGTATTTTAAAGGTCACCAATGAGGTAGCAAGGTACAGCAGGAAGAATGCTGGATTTAGTATCAAAGGACTTGAGTTTTAATACTGGCTCTACAATTATATATATGACCTTACATAATTCTCTTTTGGTCTCTAGGTCTCTGTTTACTTTCTATAAAATGAAAGATTTGTACCAGATAACTTCTGAAATACTTCCCACCTCTGAGTCTATGTACATATATACCTATGACCTGTTCACCAAATTTAATGACCTCTTCTCAGTTCCTACCCTCATTCACCTTTTAGCAACATTTGGAATTTTGAACAAGTTTATCTCTTTTGATGCTTTCTCCTCTCTTGGCTTCCATCTTGTGATACTACTGATTCTGCTCCTTATTGAACTGCTCTATTTCTGTTTTCTTTTCTTGGCTACTCCTTATTAGAAAATAGATTAGAAAACAGTCAGATGAAAAAAAAAGAATGCCAGAGTCAGGGTGATAGTGAAAACTCTAGGCAAGAAATCAATTACCAGAAGTTACAGTGGAACCAAAGGGTCATAGCAAAGTGGACATAAAAAAATCAATACAAGCATATTATTAGCAACAAAGACACCTTGATTCTGAAGCAAACTTCTGTCTCACCCAGAATCATTAATAATTTCTCTCCTGATAGCAGGATTTAATCAGACTTAGCCCTACAAGTAGAAGCATGGAAGAGACTGTACAGAGGGAGTATGTAGGTTCAAAGAAGGATAGATTCAGGCAAGTGGTATTCCACGGAAATTTTCTTTTATACATGTTGTTATGTATAACCAAAGACACACACTTAATCATTTTTCCAATTTAATATATATTTTTATATCACTAGTCTATCAGGCTGCATACATAGCAAAATTTTCAATATTTTCATAATATATACATTTTATTATTTAGACTTCTGCATTTCAGTCATATGTAATATTATTTGGTGTGGGTACTCCATCTATAGATGCATAACATGCATATATCTATCTATCTATCTATCTATCTATCTATCTATAAATCAGAAGAAGAACATCTTCAAAATTTGCTCTAGCCCACTCCCCCCAAAAAAATTCATCATCCTGTTGTTGGTCTTTGGACATATTAATCAGTTACTAGACCTATATTGAAAGGCTTCCCATCTGTGGAGAATCTATCATACTCTTAAGTCTGCTGGCATAACCTGGTAAGAACCCAGGGTTACTTTATTACTCTTTATTACTTAGACTTCTATACTTCCTCCTTCTCTAATCATTATTTACTTTTCTGTGTATGTCCTACCTATTTAGAATGTAGTTCCTTAAGGACAGAGAGAAGAATTCATGACAGATGATGAAAATGCAGCCTATTGCATGGATAATAGTTAGACCTTGGACATGAGCTATGAAATTCCATGGTATGTGTCACTGAATACAATGATGGGAATTCAAAATAGGAGTTTTAATAGATGATCTATTAGTTACACATCTAATGTGTGTATATCTTTCTTAACAGTTAAAATTTGTATTACAAACATATGGATTCTTTTGGTTTTACATACACCTACTTAAATTCATAAGCAAAACTAAAAATCTCTTATCCTTTTCTAATAATTTGTACATTTTCCTAACTCTTCTTTGCTCTTCTTTTAAAGTTCTGTATCTAGCTTTAAATAAAGGCCTTATCATTCATCCTTAACTTAATTCAATTTCAGACATATGACCTCTTTAACTGTTTGGGACATTTTCTTCCTTAGGGAACATCTTTCTCTGATTCAGGCATTTCTTCCTATTTGTCTTGAGTTTGTTCCTCTTTCGACTAAGATACTTCAGTTCTCCTTTCAGATATTATCTCTTCTACATGAACATGTATTAATCTTTTGTTTCCATGGAACATAAAACCCATTATTTATTCCCCCAATTGCAAGAAGGTTTTTATAATTCCTTATATTTTCCTGACAAAAATACAAGAAAGGAACATCAGTGGTCATATTTGCAGGCCCATATCTTAATATAAATCTCTATAACAACCCCAGCATGTGGTCATCCACCCTCTGCTTGAAGATCTCTAGTGATAGGAAACATACATTGTTCTCTAGGTGGCTCATTTCACTTTAAGAGTGCCAATTTTTCAAAAGTGCTTTCCCCCTTTTATTGAGGTAAACTTTGCTAAAATATGAGAACATGCTGTTTAAGAGAACCATATAGTGAATTGAATTTTTTTAAAAGATGAATCATTTTATGTTTATTTTTAAATTCATATATATTTGTGGATATACACCTGTTGTGTGTGTGTGTGTGTCTGGTTGTTGTATTTGTCCTTCATTTTCAAAGAGGACCATGGTATCAGGGAAATTATAACATGACTTGGAGTTGACTTCGATTTGAGTGAGGAAGGGCTGTTCAAGGTAACCAACCTCACTTTCTCCTCCAGATCATCTGGATCCAGTGACCAGATATTCATCAGGATGACTGGAGATGACCCAAGATGCAATGGGAGACCCTGACCCTTTTAGACTAAGACCTTTTCACTTACTCCCTCAGAGTAAGGTAACACTCATTCAGTGAATAGGCCTCTTTAAGAAGTTAGTCAAAGGATGGCCCCTTTAATTAGAAAAAAGAAAAGAAAATCAAACTGAGAGGGGAAGACCTTCAAGGTTGCTGTTCCAAAGAGAAAAAGTTGCCATTGACATTCACTCTAAGCCAGGAGGGTCTGAAATACAGTCGTTAAGTGGAGCTTGGGCAGGGACCTATTGTCGACCAATCTATGAGCTTCAAAGTGTACTGGGTTGAAGGAAGGAAGGAAGGAAGGAAAGAAGGAAGGAAGGAAGGAAGGAAGGAAGGAAGGAAGGAAGGAAGGAAGGAAGGAAGGAAGGAATAGAAAGAAAGAAAGAGAGAGAGAAAGAAAGAAAAAGTAAGGAAGGAGGGAAAGAAGGAATGAGGAACATATACACATAATGAAATGATTTCTCTGCCTCATTTTTTCCTGCAAAGAAAAAAAAAAGAGCATGAATAATAATACTATAACTTTTAGAATTTCAAACATTACTGAATTTATTTGAGTACTTTTCCTTGTGATATAAATCCCTTTCAAAAATTTTGAGGACAAAATAAAACAAATTTTTTTCTGAATAATTCCCTCCTCCTACAATGCTTCTGCTTTGAAACAGGAACCATGACTGCCAACTGCCATTGCCAACTGGTAACAAAAATTCCTTTGAGGATTGAGAAATATAAATGAATTTCACTTCTGGAAGCAGAAAATTCTTCATTAAATATGGACAACAATTTCAATAATTAAGTGGCAACCAGGAATCAGATGTCCTTTTTTCCGTTTTAGGATAAAAATATCAAAGAGATTAAGGGTTAACATATTCAAATAAATATTATGTATGACTACAGGTTGTCAGAAAGTCTCATGGTTAGAGCTATTTGAGAAACTAAATTATCCACATATTTTGGTGAATAGATTATTGAATCCAAGAGGCTCAGATAGTATCCAGGCCACAGGAAACCTAATGCTTGCTTCAACCAAAAGGATGCCGAATCTAAGAGTTATGTGATTACTTAAACCAGTGATTTAGCACTTCTATCTGATTGTCAAAATTTGTTCTAACACTGACATTCCTTTCTCTCCAACTGTCATCTTTCTAATTATCTTGCTAATAATTTGGGGTATTCAGTTGGCATTATATTTTCTTTTGGGAGCACACACATCCCCAACAGGTTTACAATTTTCTACTTTAAAGGAGAATTCAGAATCCTACTTCAAGGTAATCCTAGCTACCTGTTTATGCATTTAATTAGTGATTTGTAATCCTTAAAACACCATTTGTTTCTAAGTTATTTTAATTATTGGATTGCCATAGCCAAAGGATTCATTTTGGCCAACCTGATAGTGATAAGCCTTTCCATACATAGCTTAGCTAAATTATGACAGCAGACACAGTCTGTCACTTGGATCACATTCAAAGTCTTTCCAGGTCAGGAAAATCTGCTAGAATGTGTACTTTACTGGAAAAGACTTTTGAGAATACCAGGTCACCTTCATTCCATGAGGAGCAATAAGGAAAAGACTTCTGGATAGATTCTGATCTCCCCTGGTGGAGGGAGCATCCACACAGAGGAGTTCAAGGGCCTTCAATGTGTTGAAGTAAAAGCAGTGTTCGATGTACTACTTAGAGAGTATGTGGATTTATTTTAATATCAAAGAATGATTATTCCTCTTTGATGTTTTTTTGCCTCACCATTCATTATATTCTGATATCAACTAGACACAAACATCTTAAGACCAAAGACCACGTTTTTAATTGTTTTATGCCCTACAAGAAATGATGAATGGAGGTCACAAAGAGGCATGTTTAGGCCTGATGTCAGAAAAAAAAATTCTTCATAATTAGAGTTTTCAAAAGTGGAATGGTTTGCCTATAGAGCCAGTAGAGTTCTCTTTTTTTTGGAAATCTTTGGGTAGAGGCTAAATATACTCTTTTCAGGTACTTCCACACAGGAACCCATAAAAGAAGCCCCAAAACCATAAAAGAATTTGCACAATATTGAGCACACCTCTAATTTTAAAGAAAAAGTTTCACAAAAGGAAAACTCTAATTGCATTTATGATCTTCTTATTTTGGGACTTTAAAAGCCAATTGTTCACTTCCTACTATGATAGTATGGAAAATTCAACCCTATCTTTAATCATGGAATTCCAGAATTTAATGGTAAGAAAGACCTCAGCAGCCTCATGTCTAAAGCATACACAAAAGGAATTTCTAATATAGAGTATCTGACAAAAGGTTCACTCTCTACTCAAGAATGTTTAAGGAATAGGAACCTACCAGTTCTCTAGGCAATCACCACCACTTTTGGATAATTCTAATTGCTAAGAACTTTTTCCTAGTTACTAGGAAATATGTCCTTGTTCTGATCTCTGGGCAAAATATAACAAATTTAGTCCTTCTTCCATATGATAGCCTTTCATTTACTTGAAGACAGTTTTCATAATTCCACTGGATCTTCTCTTTTCCGAGCTAAATATGCATAGCTCTTTCAACTAATCTTCATATGACAGAAGGTCTCAAAATCCTGGGTGCCCTCCACTGGATACTCTTTAGTTTATCAGTCTCCTAAAACTATGGAACCCAACTATACTTTATAAATCAGATTCATTGTGTTTTTCTAGGTATAAGGAAATACAAGGATCATTACCACTTCTAAATGAAATATACATTTCCTTCAATTTTTCATTAGTTTCTTGACATGTATATGAGTATACACGGTTTATGATTTGTATTGCAACCAATCCTATCTTCCAATCTTTTATTATTTTTATTCATATATTAAGTTTTCCCTAGAGGATTGTCCAAGCACACATCATTACTGTTGCACCTTGAACAATTAACCTCTTTTCAAATCAGAAATTTTCTGGCCATTATCTTTTATAGTTTATATCATGTTTTATCAGCAGTTCATTGTTGGCAATATGCAGAAGGTTATGTATGTGGACCATACATCACACAATTGTCATCTGCATCACTTGTATGTGTTGCTTTTTCAGAGATTATGGTGTCACAAATATTTTCCATCACCAGAAGAATATTTATTTTGCTTTTTTTTTTGGTGGGGGGAAGGCAGGGCAATTGGGGTTACATGCCTTGCCCAAGGTCACACTTAGTAAATATTAAGTGTCTGAGGTGGATTTGAACTCAGGTCCTCCTAACTCCAGGGCCAGTGCTCTATTCACTGTGCCACCTAGCTGCCCCAAGAATAATTACTTTTTAAAAGGAAGATCACTTTTTACACAGGGAGGGTCCTGGAATCATTAAAAATCCTTCAGTATTTGAAATATTGCTCAGTTTGCTATCTTCCTTCTATGTAATTTGGGGATCATGTCATTAGTACCAACATGCTAAAGGAAAAGTCTACCCATCTGACTGCATGTCATAGTTTAGACAATAAGCAATCTTTCTTTATTTGATTTGCTCTATATTGGTTTTTAGGCCACCATCTTCTGAATAAATATTAATCTTCTTGAAGAGGTTCCATAATATACAGCATTTGATGCAGTCAACTGAAAACTATGGAAGAGACCAGTTATCTGGGTTTTATGAAAAACAGTGTGCCATTACCTGTCATGGACTTTCATTAAATTTTAACTCATGAGTTTCAATATTGCTTTGTGCAATGTAAATATGTAAGCCTATAATTTAATGAAACTGAAGAGGAAAAAAGGTAACAAGTCTTTGGAGCTTGCCATCTGGCTATAAAGTAATATGATTGGATTGCATTGTGACAAATGAACTAACTCTGAGTACAGTCTCATTATATTGTACTCAAATTTGATATTCTAATCCTTTAAAATCACTGATATAAAAGTAAATCTTTTTACTCTGGTGATTGTTATAATCCACTATTAAAGGCTTTATTTATAGATGAAAGAAAGTATTTCTAATTCTGGTGATTGAAACTCCAACTCATTTGGTGTTTCCTTGAGTTTGGTTATCTTTTTAAGGGAAGATTTGAGGCTTTACATTTATAATCAAGAATGTAATAATAGATAAAAGGATGGAAAAGTTAAAAAAATGCATTTAAAATGATATTTTAAGGACAGTTATGACATGTTTAGCACTAAATGTACAAATTGAAAATGTTAGTGCTAATCTAATGCCAGTTCAAGAAAGCAGACTTTATGTACTTCTGCACACATAGACCACACCACATATAGATGTTATAAATAGCCTAAGCTGAGATGGTTAATAAGTTTGCCTGCGGGGAAAATGGAGACGGGGCGGGGGGGGGGGGGAGAGGTGAGAGAGAGAGAGAAGGCAAAATATCAGAAATTCAAATATTGTAGGAGATGACAAAGTCAACAAGAAAAATAAAGAAAATAAAGAAAAAATAACATAAAATAAAGATCTTCCTCTGGTCAATAGTGTAAAATCCTGAGTAAAAAATTCCACAAAGATTAAAAATGAGAATAAAGTCATCAGATTCAGCACTTAAGGGAGCCATTATAGCAAGTAGATTCAGTATAATTTTGGAGATATAAACTTGATTGCAGAGGGCTGAGACTAAGTCTAGGGAAGGAAAAGAGCTAGAAAATATAGACTCTATTTCCTAGAAGAAACAGCAGTAAAGAGGAGGAGATATCACGTGATAACTTAGAGGATTTCATGGTCAGAGAAAAGAGGTAGGATTTGTTGTTGTTACTTTGCATTTTAATCTACAGGAGATCTAAGCGTGTTTGTAGTCATCAGGGAAGGAATGAGTAGAGAGGGAAAGATGGAAAATGAGGGAAAGGAAATTAATAATCACCAGGGCAAGCTCCCAGAGATGTGAAGCAATGAGATCAGGTCAACAAATGGAAAACTGAGTCTTATAGAAGCACTGTTCCTCTTAGTCTGGAGGGATAGAGAGAATGGATACTTACCCAGAGGATGAAGGAAAAGGAGGGATTCACAAATGATAATAACTCAGATCCATATACTCTTCTACTTTAAGTTCTGCAAAATGTATGACTCATATTTTCTCATTGGAACATCACAATAGACCTTTCAGGTAGGTGAGGCAATATTTAGTCTCACTTTGCAGATGAGCAGCTTGAGGCTCAACAGTTGACTTGCCCAGGGTAAAATTACACAGCTAGTTAATTGTTGGAGGAATAATACTAAACTGTGTATTTCTGGGTTCCTGGGTCAGCTATTTTTCAACCATACTATGGTCCTTCCATCTTCTTAGTAAAGCAAATGGTGAGGGCTCCAGCTAAGATAAAGTAGGCTGGAATGGAGTTGGTGACTTAGGGAGAAAAGAGATTTGAAAAAGTCATTGAAGAGAGTGATAAGGAAGCAAATTAAACATGAACAGAACAATTGCTACTTGGGTAGGAGTACAATTTTTAGAAAGCTAGGATCTGAAGTGAATTCAAGTGCCTTTTTCCTCTAGCAATCCTTAGTGACTTGGGAATAGGAGTGAATAATTCTGGTTGAAGGGGTCATCCATAGACTTGGGAATAGGAGTGAATAATTCTGGTTGAAGGGGTCATCCATAGTTCATCAGAAGGAAAAATAAAAGAACCGAAAAATCCAAGTGCCTGAAGCTGAAGGGCATTTGTTGCCTTTACTGTTGGACCAAGACTACATTTAAGAAAGGGTAGCTAGTATGAGTGATACATTGGTAGAGCAGTAAAGTTTTGATAAAGGATCAAGAAGAATTAAGACCTGGGAATACTAGAAAGACATGTGACTGTAATCAGAGAGGGGAAAGTTGAGAGTTCCAAATCTTGGTAGTGAGGATGATAGCATGCACTTTAGATGTTTTCTCTATATTTCACACAGACACACATATAGTATGTAACACAGTTGTATGCGATCCTCCACTGAAGTCTTATTTGTATATTTAATCATGGAATGGCATTGATGCTGAGCTCTTGAAATAAATAGAGCACCAAGCTAAAAGAAATTCAAAAAGATCACAGTGCTATAGGGTCTATTAGGGGCCAAAGTGCCAGCCTAGCTAGGTTGTGAGACTCATGACTAGAATGAGGGTAATCAGGAGATGAATTATCCCAACCATGATCTCTTAATCGTAAAAGCCAATGACCTTTCCTCAATCTTCGTTCTTTTTGACCTTTTTGCAGCCTTTAAGACTGCTTTTCTTCTCTTCTCCCTCTATATTATGTCACTTGCCGATCTTGGTAATGCATTTCATTACTATCTCTATGCTGATGATTCTCAAATCTCCCTATCCTGCCCTATCCTCTGTGCTGACCTCTAAGTGCCCATCTCTGACTGTCTTTCAGACATTTCAAACTGGATGTTAAGTAGATATCTTGAACTCAACATGTCCAAAATGGAACCTCCCCCCCTCCCCCCGCAACTTCCTTATTGTTATAGAAGGAAACATCATCAATCCAATCCCTTAGATTCACAACTTAGCTATGAGCCCAAGGAACCTAACTATTTGCTGTCTCTCATCTCTCATATCCAAACCTTTGCCAAAACTTGTCGATTTTACCTTTGCAACAATTCTTGTATATGCCCCCTCCTCTTTTCTAATACTACCACTTGTGTGGTACAAACCTTCCTTACCTTATGCCTGGTCTATTCCAAAAATCTGCTTGTGGTCTGCCTGCCTCAAATCTCTCTCACTCTAATCCATTGTCCATTTTAGCCATTAGAGTGATTTTGTTATAGCATAGGCCTAAGCATATCAGTTCCCTACTCAATAAACTCCAGTGGCTCCCTGTCACCTCCAGGATCAAACAGAAAACCGTCTGATTGGTATTCAAAGCTTTTCATAACATAGTCTCCTCCTAACTTTCCAGTTTTCTTATACATACTTAATACTTTAAATGTACACTTTGATCTAGTGACACTGACCTCCTTTCTGTCTAGAATAAGACATTCCATCTCTTGGAGTGGCTAAGTGAAGCAGTGAATAGAGCACCAGCACTGGAGTTAGGAGGACCTGATTCAAATTTGGCCTCAGACTTACTAGCCATGTGACTTTGGGCAAGTTACTTAACCGCAATTGCCCTGCCTTCCCCCTCCAAAAAGAAAACAAAAAGATATTCCATCCCTTGCCTACAGGCATTTTCTCTGTTCATTTCTCATGCCTGGAATATTATCTCTCTCCATCGTTTCCTACTGTCTTCCCTGGTTTCCTTTAAATCCCAACTAAAACTGCCATCTTCTACAGGAAGTCTTCTCTTTATTATAGTCCCTTCTTTCTCATTTAATTCCTATTTATTGTGCATATATGTACTTCTTTATTTGTTGTCTCTACTCTTAGATTGCAAGCTCCTTGAAGGCAAGGACTATCATTTTGACTCTTTATATCCCTAACACTTAGCATAAAGTGTGAAATATAGTAGACATTTAATAAATGTTTATTGATTGACAAGTAATACACTAAAAACACCTATTAAGGTATAAAGAATTTTGAGATGTATGTTGGTAGAGGAAGCATCCACATCAATAAAATAATGGACGTATACATAGATCGTTATATAGTAATGAAGTAAGGAGGTAATTCCAATTGACTACCATGATAATTCAAATAAACTAGTCACAATTGTATATGTTCCATAATTTATGTCAAAAGATGAAAAACATTTGTTTCTTGTAAGATCTAAATTAATTTCAATATTTAGATATAACAAATTATATAATTTTGTATAATTTAATAGAATGTGTTTGTTTTAAATATTTTTTCCAGTAACAGGTAAAAACAATTTTAACATTTGTTGTTTAAGATTTTGAGTTCTAAATTCTTTCTTCCTTTCCCTTCCCTCACCCCTCCCTGAGATGGCAAGCAATTTGATAGAGTTTACACATGAGCAATCATGCAAATTGTATCAGTCATGTTATGAGAGAAAACAGACAAAAATACACAGACAAAAACCACGAAGTGAAATATAGTATGCTTTGATTTGCATTTAGACATCATCAGCTCTTTCTAGGAGGTGGATAGTATTTTTTTTATCATAAGTCCTTCTTAATTGTCTTGGATCATTGTATTGCTGAGAATATCTAAGTCATTCACAGTTGATCATCATACAATATTTCTTTTACATTGTTCTCCTGGTTCTGCTCACTTCACTTTGCATCACTTTATATGTCTTTCCAGGTTTTTCTGAAAGCATTCTACTTATTTTGTTACAGTACAATAGTATTCCATCACAAACTTATACCACAATTTGTTCAGCAGTTCCCCAAAACATGGGCATCCCCTCAATTTCCAATTCTTTGCCACCACAAAAAGAACTGCTATAAATATTTTTGTACAAGTAGATCCTTTTCCTTTTCAATTTTTTTTTTTATCTCTTTGGGATACAGATCTAGTAGTGCTTTTGGTGGGTCAAACAGTATGCACAGATTTATAGCTCTTTGGTCATAGTTCCAAATTGTTCTCTAGAATGGTTGCATCCATTCACAACTCCACCAACAGTGTATTAATGTCCCAATTTCCCCACATCTCCTCCAACAGTTATCATTTTCCTTTTCTATCATATTATTTAATAATATTGATTACAAGTGTTCTAGATATAACATACAAATTTATTGAATGTTTATTATTGCAAAATATACAATTTACTAGTAAAATAAATCCCAGGACATCGTGTAGAGTCACTGGTATAAACTATGCCAACAAATGAATATTCCAGGTATTTGAAATATATAACTCTTTTGAGCACTACTTTAAAAAAAATGCCTCTACAAAGTCCCATGTCTATACTCATCACAATGCAGAGTTTTTAGAGGTTCTTAGAGGCTACACCTGTGGACCACAAACAATGATAGGTTTGATCATGCTGGAAAGGCTGCAGATTTGCCCCTAACAACAAATTATGTTTGTTTCCTTAGGACCAGGTTAGCTTAGTATTTAAAGGCCCATCCTTTGTAGGCTAAATTCTTTAGCAATGGCTGGCTATGAAGCAAAAAACAATTTAAAAAATGGTCCTTAGTCTTGTTTTGCCCATTTTCATTTCTCCAGTGATGGTGACAATGACTGAATTCAGGATAAAACATTCTCAGTCACATAATTTTTATACTATCTACAACTTGAGCTCCTCCAAGAGAGATACAAACTCATCACCTTCAGTCTGCAAACAGCTGCAAAACTTCCCAGTGCCCCTGATCCATATTAAAATGTTATTGGAAAATGTTTAACAAAATAAATAAAAATATAATATGACATAGAAAATAATCATTTGTATTTTAGGTCAATTTGCTGCCACTTAAGCAAAGTAATAGCAAAGTAATTTAAAGTCATAAAGAATAAAAAGACAATAAGTGGAAAAGATTTATCAAGATTTATAATAAACTCTTTTCATCATCAGTGTTGGCAGAGCCACCACATTTATATTCTAACATCATAATCCCAGATATAGTACATGAAGAAGTAAATATGGCACAAAAGGAAGAAAAAAAAGATTGGAAGAATAGTTGAACTAGAATGAGTTTATGCAAAGGAATTTTGGGCTAAAACTGACTTAATTTTGAGGAAATAGAAGAATTGATTCACAGAGCATATGAGAGAGGTGAGGATACAAAAAGAGGTGAGGAAAATTATCAGCCCATATTGTTACTAAAAAAAAAAAATTGGAAAAATTTTCACAAGTCATTAACCTATATGCCTACTTTGCCAATTCTACATTTTTTTTCTAAGAATGATTTACATACACATCGATGACATCTTTCATGAAGTTGTAAGAAGGGATGAAATGGTCATGATATACTGAAGAATAACACATCTTCATAATCAGGTAAACTAAAGGCATAAAGAAAGTAATATCCCATTATGCTTACAGTTTATTAACTATTTTAAAAGGCAGAATGATGCCTCAGTGACTCCCTTCTAACACGGAACCCTCATATATTTGTCAAAATCATACAAGATTCTTTGAAGGCTATAACAACAGAGATAACCGTACCCAGAGTCCTTTGATTGTTATCAAATAAAAAATAAACAGGAAAACATATGCTTATCAAATCTGTTTCAATCATATAGAACTTATCTAACAAAATATAAATGAAGCACTGTATCCCTATAGACAGTGAGATGTTCCATAGTTTCTTGTTTATTTGATGACATTTTGCTCTTTGCACTGAACCCCAAAATGTGCTTTAAAGAGTGATATATAATTACTCAAAAGATTTTGGCTTAATTAATGACACAGGAAAAGCCAATTTACCCAAGAATTCCTATGATTTGAACTATAATATTTCACTGGATGGATTACACTTAGAGCTGTATGTGAAGAGAGAGAGGGAAAAAAGAGAGAGGGATGGAGAGAAAAAGATTTACTTCACAACGGATGAGCTCCATTTATTGTCTACATAGAAATACTGTCCACGTGTGTATATATACCTACATACATTCATACATATGTATATGTGTACACATAAACAGTTTTTATGTATTGAAAGGTAATTCTAATCAGTTTTATGTATTGAAAGATACTTTTATGTATTGAAAGATGCTTCTAATGAACAATGAGCTGGGCCAGGATCTAAAGATTGGAATAGCCTGAGCTGAAAATAGGAATGTGGGCTGTGCTTTTTTTGGCCCTAAGCTTCTCTCTGGAACAATGACCTACCCTTTGAGCAATAATATTCTCCTGGTGGTGTTATATAGCTATGAGTAATTATATATTATAGTCTTTGAGGGATTAAATTTGTCACCCAAAGAATAACAGAGAAGCTTATTGTGGGTGTATGTAAGTTACAACATCTTGTAAATAAGAATTATATGTGAGAAGTGTATTAAGAATGTCATCAGAGAGATGTGTGACTAGAAATGGTAAGAACATGGGGTAGCCAAAGGTCAGGTTATCTGGTCTATTTTTATGCTGACAATGTCCAGAAAACCCTTGACATGTGAGAGAGGCCTCACGTGAAGGATTCATGAAATGACATAGACAGGAGTTGTCCAGGATGGGCAGACGTGGATGAATTGTGATTTACATTATTGGAGTGGATGATGATTGCTGATATTTATACAGTTCAAGGTTTGTAAAGTGTTTTACATATATTATCTCACAGATCCTTCAAGATATTAGAGTAAGCAATTTTTATTGAAATCTTTCTAATATATCTTTCCTTCCTTCTTGAAAAGCATATATGGAACGTTCTGCAAAGGTCTGTAGTTCCACCAGTCTGATTTTTTCCCTTCACTTATGCATTCAGGTACTACTTTAAAAGACAATTTTGTATGTTGCTAAGGCCACCAAACAAAATATCACTTAATGTTTAAACATCAGATAATGAGCTTCTTCAAAATTAACTGGACTGCGCTTAGATATAAGCCACATATTTCCCTTCATTAGGCCCATATTTGGAACTTTTCCAGCTTAATAGAACCTTCCAGATCTTAGACTCAGTATAGACCTTAAAAAATTAGGAATGCCCCTATTCCATGATGAGACAAATATCATTAAAATGTTTTCTTGATATCTTGGGGAGGTCATTAATTTTCTTCCTTGGGACCTGTAATTTCATTAGTGTAGGGATTTTTTGCCAGGTTATTAACTACTTTTATCCTCATTTCCTCGTGTATCAAATGAGTTGTTTGATTTGGATCTCATGTCCATTCTGCAATACTATTCTGTAATTCTGGTTTCTATAATGCATTATAGCTCCCTCTGATACTGTTCCAGAATAAAACCTGTTTACTTCTACACTAAATTACTTCGGACTTCTACATGATTTTAGTACTTTCATTTTTATAGTCTTTGTAATCTTTCTTTCCTCACTGCCTCATTTAGCAACTATCTTTTTCTAATGTGCTCCTTCTGTATGGTAAGAAGCCAGATGACCAAAATTTTTAGAATTATATTTGAAATAATATTAAAATAGTGTTGAGTGGGGGTGTGAATGATTGTTTTCTTTTATTCCATAACTTTTTGACATGTATTTTGTCTCATAGAAGGCTTTTTCTGTTTTTAGTTTTTCAGCTTTGTCCTAGAGTTTAAGATGACCAGCAGATGAAAGGAACTATTTCAATTGTTTACCATTTATATGTTATATATGCTTCTGTTTATAGATATTAAAATATGATAATGATTTACAAATCTACTTTATGATGACATCATTTTGGAGGAGCATTCTTAAAATTTTGTTGTTGTTACTGTGGTAGCTATAAACATGATGGCAGAATGGATCTAATGGTACATATTAATGGTAAATTTTGATCAAGATAATTCACATATAATTTACAATACTATAAGGTGGCACAGTTTTCTGTAACTCACACTTTTGAGATATCTGCCAGTAAAACTTCCATGTAGATAAGTTACAAAAGAAAATAGCCTTCTATGACTATTTATAGTTAAGAATATAGCAATGGCCTTTGTTTAAAACTGTGTAACATATGAGAGAGGCAGTAAGTTGTATTCTTGGGGTCACAAAGACCTGGATTTATGTCCTGCCACTGACATTTACTAGCTTTGTGATCATGGCCAAGTCATTTGACTTCTGAATACTCTAGGCAAGTTTCTAAGACTAGAAGTTAAATAAAACTAACAATCTACATTGGAAGACAGGTTTTCCATACCAGTAGCTCCACATATTGATGGAATCATGAATCTGGATTCAGCCCCTCTCTTTCCCTACAAAAAATAGTAAGCTTTTTCGTATAACACAGTAACATAAGAATTTTTTATGCGTTGGTTAACTCATAGACACACACTGATATTTGTGACTGTGTGTGTGTGTGTGTACATTTACTGTTCAGTCAATTCAGTCATGTCAAATGCTTCGTAACTCAACTTGGGGTTTTGTCAGCACAGATAATAGAGTGCTTTGTCATGGGGTTAAGTGACTTACCTAGGGTTACACAGCTAGTAAGTGTCTGAGACTGTATTTGAAATCAGGTCTTCCTTGCTCTAGACCCAGTGCTCTGTCCACAGCACCCCTGCCTGCCTGAGACAAGATAGGTGGAATAGTAGATAAAGTACAAGATTTGAAGTTAAGAATATATGAGTTCAAAATTTGTTTTGTCCTCACATATTTTATCTATAAAATAAGAATAATAATAACATTTACCTCACAGGGCTATGACGAAGACCAATGAGACAATATATGTAATATGCCTTCTAAAAATTTACAACATTATGCAAATAAATAGGTGGGATTTTGCTTTCAAGATATTGAATACCAACTGCAAGTGAGTTCAGGTGGCTTCTACAACGAATTCACTTATATCCTTCTGAGCATGCCCGTAACAACTGGTTAAAATAATTAAAACATTTGTACCATCTGTGAATCATTCTCAGTCTTCGGCAGTTACTTAAGACTCTTATTGTATGGAACACATTCTCAGAACAGATGAATAAAAGGAACTCAAGTGGAACACTTGTACCTCTTGCATTTTATGAAATAAACCATACCACAATTCTCTTTACTTTTCCAGTATTATCTAATAGTCTATTTTGATATACTATACATTTGTTCTTTATAAATACACAGCTACTAGAAGAATCTCAACTCAAATTCACATTTCATATTTTTTGTTATTAATGAACTCTTTCTTCAAGGGTTTTTATTCTTAAACTATACTTATTTTTGTTGGGAAAGTTGGGTGATTTCTGCCCTCGTATGTATTCTGGGCAGCATTTCCCATTATGTACTATTATACACAGCTATCTAATAAATAATGCATTAAATGTAGCATTAACATAGATAAGGTTTTTCAATGGTACAGAATTGCTATAATGATAAATAACTTGAACCTCCTTAGGCTGCTCTTTCTCTCTAGCATGATTGAAATCTGTAGCATGAAACAGTATCCAAAAGGATTGCTATTTGCCTTTCTTTGTATCCATAGTAGAAGTCAATACGTATTTAATAAATGCTTCTTGGGTGACTGACTGATGCAAAGAGCCTATATCTACACAGGCTCTCAATGTAGAAAATATTGGAATAACTGAGCAGCATTCAACATTCTTACTTGCTACTTTGTAGTAACGTTTATATGGAGGTTGTCTGGGTAAAGCCTGCCCCAAAGGTCATATTTCCCATCAAACTGAAGCAGGTGTAGCTAAATGACCATTCATTCTCCCTTTAAATTATTCCATTCCATATTATTAAATACTTAAAATCTTCACATTTGTAAATATGTAGTGATATCTGAAGTGCCACAACCACCTAATCTTGGTAACGTCTGATGAGACCTAATCAGTAATATCCTTCTGAGCATGCCTATAACAACTGGTTAAAATAATTCTAATTTGAAATTTGAAAAGAAGGGGAAAAATGGTATCAGAGCTAAAACATTTCAAGTCTAGGAGTAGCTGCTTTTGTTTCAGGGAACCCTTTCATTGTTTGGTGAAATCTATGAAGTCATTCTCAGAATGTTTTTTTTTTTTTTAATTTCTTTATTTTTAGTTTTCAACATTCACTTCCATAAGATTTAGATTTCCAAATTTTATCCCCATCTCTCCCCTCCCTCCACCCTAACACGGCATGTGATTTGATATAGGCTCTACATATACATTTATATTGAGCCTATTTTCACATTAGTCATATTGTAAAGAAGAATTAAAATGAATGGGAGAAACCATGAGAAAGATGAAAGAAACAAAAGAGAGAACGGGAGGAAATAATATGCTTTAATCTGCATTCAGACTCCATAGTTCTTTTTCAGGACATGGACAGCATTTTCCATCATGAGTCCTTTGGAGTTGTCTTGGATCCTTGCATTGCTAAGAAAAGATAAGTCTATCAAAGTTAGCCATCACACATTGTGGCTGTTACTGTGTATGATATTCTTCTGATTCTGCTCACTTCACTCAGCATCAGTTCATTCAAGTCTTTCCAGGTTTTTCTGAAGTCTGCCTGATCATCATTTCTTATAGCACAATAGTATTCCATTACATTCATATACCACAACTTATTTAGCCATTCCCAAACTGATGGGCATCCCCTCAGTTTCCAATTCTTTGCCACCACAAAAACAGCTGCTATACATATTTTTGTACATGTGGATCATTTTCCCATTTTTATGATCTCTTTGAGATACAGCCCTAGAAATGGTTTTGCTGGGTCAAAGGGTGTGTACATTTTTTATAGTCCTTTGGGCATAGTTCCAAATTACTCTCCAGAATGGTTGGATCATTTCATAACTCCACAAACAATGTTTTCCAATTTTCCCACATCTTCTTTAGCAGTTATCATTTTCCTGTTTTGTCATGTTAGTTAATTGAAGATGTTTGATGTGGTACCTTAGAGTTGTTTTGATTTACATTTCTCTAATCAACAGTGATTTAGAGCATTTTGTAATATGACTATAGATAGCTTTAATTTCTTCATCTGAAAACTGCCTGTTCATATCTTTTGAACATTTATCAACTGGGGAATAGAATAATGGTTTATAAAAGGCATAAGATGGAATATATAATATTTGAAATTTATGGTTTTATAATTTATATTATGTTTATAGTTTTTATATTTTAAATTTTAATATTTTACTTTAAATGTGTAAAATAAAATAAATAGGCATTCCAGGGAACCAAATATAATGAAACAGTTATTAAAATAGTTTTATTTAAATCCTCTGTATTCCTCAGGTTAAGGTCTCCTGTTCTAGTGACTTACTATTTTTTTTCAGTAAACATTGTAACATTTATATTGATTGCAATTTATTGTGATCTGCTTTAAATTTAACTAGCAAAATATTCTTTATGAACTATGATCTCTTTGCAAATAGAAAGAATATTGAGTTCAGAATCAAGAGGCCTGATTTCAGGATGAGGATTGTTTTGTTTTGTTTTCCTACCTAGAAAATTGACTCAACTTTATTGACTCTCAGTTTCCTCATCTATGAAATGATGGAGTTGGAACAGACTAACTTGCAGATATCTTATATTTCTACATCCTATAAAATTATTAGTTTGCTGCAAACAACCTGTTACCTCATGGGGGCAAGAAGGTGCCTCTGGATTTGTACAAGTTATGGCAGAGCAGTTCTTGAGGTTCTTTCTACTAACAGAGAAAGAAGGAAAGGCTTAGAGTACTAGGAGGGGAAGGCACTGGTATCTTAGGACTAAACTAACTAAAATGACATCATTAAAATGTTGATCATCAACACTGATGAATTATTTTGGCAAAAGCTGTTCATGAAACCATCTATTAAGACAGACTTTCTTAACCTGGGATCAGAGAACTTAAATATATATATATATATGTATTACTGTAATTCATTACCTTTCATGTTTTTGTAAGGCTACATATTTTACTGATTTAAAAACATTATTCTGAGAAGGACCAAATGTTTTATGTCAAGGGATCTTTCATGAGTGCGCGCACACACACACACACACACACACATATACACATAATGCCTAAGAACCATTGTACCCGCCAAGTTTGGAAGTTCATACCCACCTTGGTGAAACCATAGATCACTATGTCTTCCTAATGAAAACAATATGATGTCCCATTGGAATAGCATAACTATCGTTCTCATGTTTCTTATAAAAACAAATTAAATGAGATCATGTTTGCATTGTTCGGAATAAACAAAGTCACATGGAGTACAAATGATTCCTTCTAAATCTGTCAGTTGCGGGATTGCTTTTTATTTGCCATGCTAGAATGGGATACAACTCAGTCACTAAGTGGCCCTTATTTTTGTCTGGTTCCTGGCTTTTGTTTTGTCATGAATATAAAAGGTGACTGCCAATATTACAGTAAAATGAATGTATAAAAACACCTGCCTACCACCCTTTCCAATCATCCAGTAATGATAATGATAGAAAATAGAAAACAGGCCTCAAATTTCTTTTTTTTTTTTTTTTTGCCAAAAACCACTTTATCCTCAAATACTTACTCTTTCTAAATCTTTCATTCCCTAATTTTAAATGTCTTTGTGTCACAGAGGGAATATAACTCAACAGAATCCTGTTTGGCAGCCCTATTTGTCAACTAAGAAATCAAGTAAACTCTTTTTCATCTTAACTTGAAGAGGCATTTTGAACACAGTGAAAGCTAAATTCTTAAAGCTAGTAAATCTGTAATCTAATAAAATGGGCCCATATTTCTGGAATGCATCAGAGGCTCCTTTTATAGAAATGTTTTTCATTATCTTTCCTTCTAAGAATATATCAAGCAGAACTCTAAAACTTCTCAGAATTTACAGAACCATAGAATTAGAATTGGAAGAGACCTCAGTAGCCTTTTAGTCCTACTCATAAACACATTCAACAGGTACTTGAGGATCTCCATAGAGGGAAAACCCACCAGCTCCCTAGGTAATCTATTCCAATTTTCAACAGCTCTAATTGTTAGTGATTTTTTTTTGTTGTTTCTTTCCTCCCAACATCAATCCTAAATGTTCTTCTTTGCCACTTCTACCTACAGTTCCTTCCTGTTCTGTCCTCTGGGGCTAAATTGAATAAATTTAAGAGACATCCAGAAACTTGAAAAGAAATATGTTCCCTCTGAGTCTTCTTTTCTCCAGGCTAAACATCCCCAGATTTTACAACCTATCTTCATATGACATGAAGTGAAAACTCCTATAAACCATTTATTCCCTATGAGCATATTATCATTCCACTGAGACTATTTTTCCATAAAAAATGTAAAATTAATATGTTAAAGCTAGGTTAAACATCCATATCTTTTCAAAGAGTATATACCTAGTATAGATGAAAACAGAAATCCAAAGATGTAGTTACTTATTTTAAAATGAGGTAATGTACTGGGCATAACTACTGCATTTTATATTAAAATCTTATTACTAGGAAAAGACAATTAAAACTCTTTTCTGGAACACTAATGAAGTATAAACTACTTCAAGAAATAATATGATTAGGAAGTGAAACTTACATATTAAATTCAATGTGTCCATAAAGTCTTAATCTAAAATTTGGCATAAACTTTGATAAGAACAATTTGATCAAATTAAATTTCTTTTCATCTCCGTTAGTTATTTAGAGTCTGGCAAATAAAGAGTAATATATTAGAAATAATTCTACTGTTTCTGTTTGTTCCTATATTTCTAGAGTATCATGAAATTGGGATTTATTTTGCAACACCAGTCATGTATAGAATAAACTGAACTATCTAGAACTAAAATGAGGAACTAAACAAATATATATATGTGTATACATGTGTGTACATATAAGTATATATGCATATATATATATATATACACACATTATTTCATGTAGTACTTAAAGGTTTACAAATAGCAACACTCTAAAGTGAGTAACATTTTACAGGTGAGGAAATCCAAACTCAGTGATGTCTCTTACCTGAGGCCCCTAACTAGTAATTGGTAGAAACGACACTTAAACTCAAGATCTTCAACCAAACACAGCCCAATCTAAAAGGCATTCATTAAGCACCAGTTATTCACAAGGACCACCACTAAGATCTGGCGATAGGTTGTTGTCCTTCTTTCTTGAAGAGGATCAAAATGATACCAGTGTGTTAGAGTCAAGTTACAGTGTGTCCAACTGGGGCTGATTATGCCAGTACAAGTTGGAAGGCTCTACCACAGGTTGGATACAAATAGTTCATATGAATATTTGGAGTAAATTCTCTAAATTTGTACATCTCGCATTTCTTTTGAACTTCAATTCTCCTTTGTTCATAGAGCACAGCACCTTCTTTGATGAGGGCATTCCATGCTGGGTGGTCCTGTGGCCAGTTTCTCATGTCATGCAATCAATTCCAAAGTTTTTCAGATAGACCTTGAGAGTATCCTCGTATCTTTTCTTCTGACCACATGAGCACTTTGCCTTGTGTGAGTTTCCCATAAAATAATCTTGTAGGCAAGCATACATTTGGCATTAGAAAAACATGGCTAGCCCATCAGAGTTGCTCTGTCTGCAGCAGAGTTTGAGCGCTTGGCAGTTTAAGTTGAGAAAGGACTTCAATGTCCAGTATGTTATCCTGCCAGATGATCTTCAGAATCTTCCTTAGAGAATTCGAATGGATGTGATTCAGTTTCTTGGCTTGGCACTGGTGTTGTCCAGGCTTCACAGGAATCTGGTGATACAGAAAGTTATAAACATAATTTAGGAGGGGCAGCACTAATAACCAAAGCAATGGGGGTGGGTGGGAGTGGTTCTGAAGGGATTGGCAGAGGAGCCATTGAAGGACACCAAGACTACTGAGAAATGAAGTGAGGAGGGAGCTCACACTCAGAATGAATGGCAATCTATATAAAGGCCTAGAGGCAAGAGATAGAGTACCACTCTTGGGAAGCAACCAGTGGGCTGATTTGGCCAGAATATAGAGTATATGAGGCTAGGATTTGTTATAAGCCTGAGAAAGGAGGCTGATGTGAGATTGTAAAAGGCTTTTAAGGCTAAGCTGAAGAACTTATGTTTTATCCCTTATGCAACAGAGAGCCACTAGAGGTGCCTGAGAAGAGAAGTCACATTGTCAAACTTATACATTAAGATTATTTTGATAACTGCCCAAAGAATGGATTGTAAGGGCAAGGAGTAAGTAGAACCTCACAGTAAGTACAATTAGGAGACCGTCCAAGCTGGAGGTGATAAGGGCCTGAACCATGATCTCAGTCATGTGAAGAGAAAAGAAAAGTGTAGATATGAGATGTGTTGCATTGGTCATTCAACCTTGGAAAGTGATTTGTTTTGGAAGATGAAGGAGAGGGGACAGTCAAGGTTGATCACAGGGTTGTAAACAGAGTGACTTGAATGATGGCAATACAATATAAATAGAAAAGTTTGATAATAGCTCAGTTTGGGAAATGTTTAGTTTGAGATGCATATAGGACATCTTTGGAGATATCTAACAGGCAGTCAATGATCTAGAACTAGGGCTCAGGAGGGAGACTAAGATTAAAATATGGATCAGGTTGTTATATGCATAGAGATGATACCAGAACCTTCAGGAACCGAAGAAAAGCGTAGAGAAAGACAAGAAAGATGGGTTCCTGAGGAACACCTTCTCTTAGGGGCAGGACATGGATGAGGATGCAGTAAAGGAAACAGAGGAACAGTAAAACATGTAGGAGGAGAAACAGGAGAGAGCAGGACTCTTTCTTGTACAACAACACCATTGCCTCTTAGAAAAGGATTCAACAATCAGTCGATTTCACAAAACCTAAATTTTAGGCACTTGACATATAAGCTTCTCAAGCTCCTACTTGTTTTATTATAGACATAATTCTTACAAGTTTTGAAACACATCACATTGATGAACAGATATCATTAGAACCAGGCACGTTTACCACATTACCTGATAGTATGACACCGATGAGAAACTATGATAACAGTAAAACTAATAGAACAATTTAATAACCACAAACTCTAAGGACATCTAGCATAGGGTCAATTACCCCTATATCTTTCAGTAGCCCTTAAACTGGAAGGGCATATAATACAATGCCTTCATCATACTGTTGAAGAAATTGAGGCCCAAATTAAGTTTTTTTCCAGACACATAGCAGAACTTATAGAACTTATAGGACATATAGCAGGTTTCTAATTATTCTTCTTTTCTTCCATACCATTCAGTTGATCTCTCCTCCCAAAATTATATTCATAAAGATTCTGAGTCTTTAACTAAAGGTTTAATTGTTATTTTGTTCCATACACTATTTTTAAAAAGATGTAGAGATAATATTTTTAAACAAATTTTCATCTAAAATGATCAAAATAAATAAAATAATATTGGGCAACTAGTTAGCATAGTAAAATGAATACTAGTCTATATTTAGTACTATCTAAGTTTGAATCCAGCCACAAAGACTTGCTAGCTGTGTGAACCTGGGTGAGTCACTTAATTTCTCTCACCTTGAATTACCTCATCAGTAAAATGGAAATGGTAATAGTATCTGCCTCACAGGTTATTGTGGGGTTCAAATGAGATACTACATATAAAGCATTTTAAAACTTTAAAGAATTATATAAATGTTCACTATTATTATTAAAGGCAAGCTTCCTATATCTAGAAAAGTCATCTTTGTCATAAATGTATAATTAGAATATATATTGTATGCAAATATGTTAATGTGTGCATATATAAAGTATTACATATATGTAATTTATAATATTCAATAGCTGTCTGACCTTGTCGATTTGGAAATCTCTCCAATGATGAATATGCATGTTTATCTCAACCAATTAGTGCTTGTTCATTCTGTCCTACTCTTGCCCAGTGCTTCCCATGGGGCCCTTGACACATGGGGCCCACCAGTGGTACTCTCCATGCTCTATAGGTCTTTACTCTCTTTTAATGCTGCAAGAATAACATGGAATCACTGTGGTAATCCACTAGTCACCCCTGCTCTTACTACATGATCAAGCCATCTTCTCTTCCTAATATACAATTCCTTAATAATATTTTATATGTGTTCTTCAAAATGCTTCATCAGTTACATTTTGCATGCTGCTTCCTCCCACCACATGCTTCTCCATTGCTCACTGAGTTGAAAATAACATTTAGTTCTTTAGAGACAATTGTGTTGCATGTCTCATTGCCAAACTATCCTGTAGCTGTATCTTTCCCATCCTATACATGTGCAATTGATTTTGTGAAAACATGTAGGATTTTATAATTAACCTGATTAAGTAATTTCATTAGATTTGGGCCAATGTTCAGGCCCATTGAGTTTTATTTGTATCTTGACTCTATCTTCTAACATGCCTGCTTATCCTTCTATCTTCATGTGATCTGCATATTTTATAATTATTCAGTTTACACTTTCATCCATATATCATTACAAAAATGAACAAGGCCAAGGAACAACAACAAAAAAACAACTACAAAAGACAACAACAAAAAACCCAGTCCTGGATCACTCACCTGGAGACCTCCCTGTAAGGTGCATTACTTTAAAACTTCAATGTCTGATAAGCCTATTTTTTATCATTGTGGATATGTTTCTACCAGCACTGATTGTAACTCCTCTACAACTTAGCAGATAGACACCTAACCTGGTATAGCTATGAACTGTCTTCATTTGTGGCCAAATTAGAGATGAAAATAGCTAGATGGATCCCCAAGGGAGGGACAATCCATCATGGCTCCTATGCTTATCATTTTGTTGTGTTTTTTAACTTCATAGTATCTGCCATAGTTTACATGACATTGGCATAGCCTTCAAGAATCCAGGGTGATTTCCACACCAAAATTAGGTGTTACAAGAATATTTTAGTAGGCACTTCCCTTTATGCTTACATTAACCCACAAATGATTACGATTGGGGTCAAATCATAACATCTGTTCTAGATCCTACTCACTGTAATATCATCCAGCCCATAGTCTTCCATAGTGTCCATAAAGCTAGTGTATAAGACCTTGTCGCGTGCTTTCATGAAAGTAAGATTTTCCCTGTCTGTGGCAACTGAGTTGATCTATTAAATCCATCTATAAAGGAAAAAAATGTTGGTTTGGATGTCCTGTTCTTAATAAAGCAATGGTGGCTCTTAATAATGACCTCTTTCCTTGCTAAATTCTCACAACCTACTCCATTAAGAATTCATTCTAGAATTCTGTCATGAATTAAAGTGAAACTTGGGGCTTAAAGATTTGATCTCCTTCTTTTGGAAAATCAGGACAATATTTCTACATCTTCAGTTCCATCACACTTTTGGGTTCTCGGTTTTTTCAGAGATTGGTGATGGCAATGCAGCAGTAGCAGTCACTATTTCTTCCAATATCCTATGAAGTAACTTGTCCAAATCTGATGATTTAAGCTAATTGATGGCAGGATAACACTTTCTTGTCCTTTCCTCACTTGTTAGGATTTGACTTCCTACTAAACATGTTTATTATCCTTTCCTTTCTGAAGTGTTTTCCTTAACAGAGTAGTAGTGGTGTGTGTGTCTGTGTC
Organism: Pseudochirops corinnae; assembly: GCA_028646515.1. NCBI lineage: Eukaryota > Metazoa > Chordata > Mammalia > Diprotodontia > Pseudocheiridae > Pseudochirops > Pseudochirops corinnae. Next base: position 65,134,203 of record CM053591.1, read on the forward strand.
TGTGTCTGTGTGTGTGTGTGCACGTGCGCATGCACGTATGTGCATGCATATGTGTATGGTATGCCCATGTAGTTCGTGTATCTTTATGGGTTTATCTAAACATGCCTCATAAGGAGACATGAAAATATATTTCTAGAATCTCCTTCTCCAAAGGAGATTTTGATTCCTCCCATGAAGAAAGCAAAAGACTGGGTGCCATAAGATTGGGGAGGGGGAGAGAGAGACAGAGAGAGAGAGAGAGACAGAGAGAGAGAGAGAGAGAGAGAGAGAGAGAGAGAGAGAGAGAGAGAGAGAGAGAGAGAGAGAGAGAGAGAGAGAGAGAGAGAGAGAGACAGGGAGAGAGAGATTACCAAGCTAGAATTATATCTATCTCATCCCCTAAATATTGAGGGAAAAATTGTTAGCTTCAAGCTGCATTGTTGGTTTCTATCCCTTTAAGGGGGAAGAATTACCCCCAAGTTACACATCCAAAGATTTTATTCCCTTCCCACAAAATGCTAGTTACAGAAAGACCATTACATGTAGTAAATATTAAATAAATCCATTTATCCAAGTTGATAGCAAACAGAGATCCGGGAAGTTACACAAATGAGAATATAGCAGACTATAGAGTCAATTAACTCTCCTGCTGGGAATGACCTAGCTCAGCCAGGAGGGAGCAAGGGAAGAAGTCAGAAGGAGAGGAATAAGAGGGGGAGGGGAGGGCTGTAAAATAATGAGTTATTCTTTTTCTCCATCATCATCAACATATTCGGTATAAACATTGGTACTCTTATTTAATAATTTTCTTTTTTTCAAAATACCTTAAAAAGCTTAATTTTTGTTGATTATTGTTGAGAAGTATACCAAAGTCTTCCCAGCTGTCTGGCACATAATACTTTTTTAAAATTCCAGAAGGTTTCCAGTTTTAGCATTATTGTATCTTATTTGAGTCATTAAAAATAAAACATCACATTAGACTAATAATCTTATAAGGAAATTTAGCCACAAGTAAGGATTTCACATAAAAAGGAATAAATATGTATCATCACTTATATAGAATTATATTATTTGAGTGCCAATTGAGCACATACTATACTGTAAAATAATCAGTGTGCTAGATAAGAATAAGATTAACTGGTAGATTTGTGATGGAAAACTCATGCTGGTAATCTTCTAATAATACCTGTATGAACAAAGAATATGGAATGTCATAGTTGTCAGTATCATAATTGTCCCCACTATTAAAACACACACTTATAAATCAAATTGAAAGCTTGAATATGAACATGTATGTATTATATATGAGCATATACATGTATATACACACATATATGAAGGACAGCAAGAGTAGTTAATAGAAATAAATGGAGGAAACGAAGGCAAAGTTTCTGTTTTAGTCCTGCTTCTGTGACTAGCTCTGTGACCCCAGAGAAGTTATTTTGTCTTTTCATTCCCTTATTTCCTTATCCCTTATGTATGTATTAGGAGCAGCTAGGCAATGTAGTTGATAGAGTGCCAGGCCTGAAGACAAGGGAGACCTAAGTTCAAATCTGGCCTCAGACACTTGCTAGCTGTGTGACCCTAAGCAAGTCACTTAATCCTGTTTGCCTCAGTTTCCTCATCTGTAAAATGAGCTAGAGAAGGAAATGACAAACCACTCCAATATCTTTACCAAGAAAACCCCAAATGGTGTCATGAAGAGTTAGAAATGACTAAAAACAGCTGAACAACAACAATATATATGTGCCTATTAATAAATAAACGGAAACTAAAAATCTATGTGGTCATCACATTGACTTGTCTTTAGATAAATTTTACTCTTATTTTTCTGGGACACTTGAGAAGTATTGCATAGAAATTATGAAAATGATGAGTCAATTCTACTTTTTAAGTATTTAATTATTACATTTAGAAAACTGCACAAATGATTAGACCCTCAGGGGGTGTTTTTACTTAGCTAAGAGTGCCATGCTTTCCTATACAAAGCATTTTACTAGTTTGCCTTGAGTTTGATAAGTATCTAAAATACACAGTGCAGCCCTTTGATTGAATGTAGACTCCAAAGGATAAGGGGATTTATTCTGTGAAGTTCAGATTCAATAAAAGGGCCACACTTGAGGACCTAGAAAACCACACGTGGCCTCGAGGCTGCAGTTTCCCCAGCCCTGTTAAAGTCTCATCTGTGATGCTTGTTAACATGATAATATGGTGAAGTCAAATAACATGGAAATTTTGTTGTGTAAAAATGAGGATAATAATTAAGCTATCTATGTTCCAGTACTGTTTTGTTTTGAGAACAGTATATATATATTATATATATAAATGTATATTAAATTGTTATAAAAATATGAACTATATATACAAACAAAAACAATATTGAAAGCTAAAAATAATTTGTATTTACCATTTGTACATTGCAAATGGAAGCCCTTTATGTTGTGCAGACTACAGGAAATCTAACAAATTCTAAGAAGTTCCAATTTGCAACCATAAGTGACACTGTCTTCTTGACTACTATATTTTGTAACTGTAGTATTACTTGAATGAAATTATTTAATATTCTTACTTGAGACTTCTGAAAGGTCTTTCCCATGTACATAGAATTGCTTACATGTGTTATCAGGGAATCCAAAAGGCCCTTTGGCTTTCATCTTCCTTCAGTGACCTGTCACAGTGACTGAAATTCCAATTATAGTCACTCATTTATGTTAATTAATGAACAGCCATTGTTAAAATGTAAATATCTCATCTAGAGGGGACAACACATTAAACCATTATCATCTATTAGCACATTATCAAGAACTGAGTTATGAAATTAATTAAACAGTGACTCAATAGAGCCTTGAGAGAACTGGAACTGTACAGGTAAAGTTGTTTGGATGCTGGAGAGGGAGAGAAATTGATGGAGACAGTGGGAATTGATTTGTAAACATGGGGTACTGCCTTCTTAAAACCAGCCTGGGGGGACATCAGACAGGAAGAATCACCATAGACTAAGAGACTGAGATCCAAAGGTGAGGAATGTTCAGCACTAACCTAGGAAGTAAATGCAGTGAAAGGTTGTAGAATGTGAAAGACAAATAGCTTAACAAGTGTCAGAGTCTGTGGTCAAAATTAATTGAGAAAAAAATATGATACAAATAGCTTACATTTATAAGATTACAGTGTGCAGCATCTGATTCCTCCTGTTTGGTTCAGAGATTGTAGATCATTGTGATTTTAAAACTTGAATTTAGTCTACCTAAAAATATTATATATCAATTGTTATCCTTAATGTTAGGAATACGGTTTCCCTTTGTGAGGAAAAGATTCTGATGTATATATTCCCAAATATATTTAAATTTACAACAGTTTTGCTTCATATCTTAAAATTCATTTAATGACAGCTTTACTCATTCTCACACCGGCCAAAGTATGAAGAGGAAGCAGTAACAATAGCAACAAAAAACAGCAATGGATATTACTGTTTATCTTTGATACAATCAAAGGCAGAAGTAATAAAGAACCATTCTGCAAAGCTGAACTGAAAAGTGAAGGTACTTCCAGTGGGTGACACAGTAGACAAACACTAGCAGATTATTCTAACCAAAATTTCTAGTCAGAAAGGTACTGCTACAATTTTCTAACTCTTTAGAAATTGCCTTAGTTGCCAGCTAGTTCTGCATCTTTCTGTACTATTTTACTTCTTCCTGTTAACCAAAAGAATGGACTTTTATTAAACAGTGGAACCCTTTAAGTTCCTGTAATTAAATGGCAATTATATGTTCGCTGTTTCTGCTTTTATTTGATAGATCTAGTACAACTCCTATTTTTTTCATCTGATGCAAATAAATTTTTTCCTAGCATCTCATTTGCATTTCATATGTTTCTTTATCATGAGATCATTTCTTTTATTTAGCAGATGGTTGGATTTTCTTTTCCTCATTTTGTCACTCTTGTTTTTATTGGATGGTTTAATTCATTCACATTTAATGTTCTACTTGCTAGGCTTATATTTTTTTTCCCTATTTTTTAGTTGATTGTAATCATGTTCCTCTTTTAAGTCAGTGCTACTTCTGTGCAACTAGATTTATTTTCCCCACTCTAATGTTTGGTGCTTCCCCAAAACCTCTACCCAGCTTCCCAGCTTCCCAGTTTGACCTATTCCAAGTTCCTTAAATTTATTTTAATTGTTGATGTCTCCTTCTTTTTTAGTTTTATCTATTCCTACCCCATTTTTCCTCAGCCCTCAGGGTTTCTTAAATTTTCTCTACTTGTAACCCCTTCAGTGCTTCTTAAACAGTGGGTTGGCACCCCATATGTGGTGGCAACCCACAGTTTGAGAGTACCTCATTAAGTGGATGATTCAAAATGTTTCCCCACTTCTTTTACTGCAACTTTTAATGTTAAGTAATTTTCTTGTGTTGAACCTTTTTCAAGAATTTTTTTTTCTTTGCTTTAATTTTCTCAATTTTTTCTCTTCCCTTCAGTCTGTTTTGAATTTTATTTTTTATTCATAGTTTATATCCTTGATCACATGTTCTTTATTCTTTATGTATCTTTCTTTATAAATCCATCTGAAGTACAATATTTGAACTTCTTTTTCTATCTAATTCCTATCTAGATCTTACCTTTTCGTGTAGATATTTCTTTTGTAGAGATTACTTCATCCCTGTTTTGTTTCTGTTATACTTCACTTTGGGAATTATCAAATTATAAGAGATGGCATTTTGGAGAGGAAACAATGTCATTTGGTATTTGTCCATATTAGTCATGATATCTTGAGTTTCAGTCATATCCTTTGCACTCACAATTATTGGTGTCTATTCCTAAAGCTAAATTATCTTATCTCTGGTCCTATGTCTACCCTGCCCTTCTCATAATCTTCTCGTTGGGATGGAGTGTCATCCAAGAACGTTCATCCCTTTTTAAGAGAAGGTAGTCTAATGTGCAACTTCCTCTCAGATTAATCCATTTTAAGTTTCAAGTTTCTTACTATAGATGCACATATATGTGTGTACGTAATATGCCGTACATATTACACATATACACATGTGCATATAAGCACACACACCTCCTCTTCCCATGGCAGTGTCCTTTAGAGGAACCTTTCCCTTTCTTCTTCAGGGGTGAGACCATTCCATTTACTCCCTAAGATCCAATTGCATCCTTGTGTCCTATTCTCTTGTTTATTGTTGTTGAGAAACTAAAAGAACTATTATTTTCAATATTCACCTATGAACTTGGTAGATCAATAAGTTCAGTTGTTTCCAAATTTTTGTGACCCCATTTGGGGTTTGCTTGGAAAAAGATACCTTGGTTCGCCATTTGCTTCTCCAGTTCATGTTACAGATGAGGAAACTGAGGCAGAGTTAAGTGACTTGCCAAGGTCACACAGCTAGTGTATACAAGGTCAGATTTGAACTCAGGCCTTTCTGACTCGAGGCTTAACCCTCTGCCATGTTCAAGGTCAGTTATTTTTGCTTGTATTAATTCCCCATATTCTTGCCTTTTTCTTTTCTTCTGGCTAATGTCCTTTGCTTCATTATTTTTATTTCCTAAAAATTTTATCTTTTTCTCAAATCTTCTCTGAAAAGATTTCTATTGTTGATAATTTCCCCCATCCTTCTGATTCAGATTTTTAAAATTATATGTGGCAATATGATTTCTTATAAAAATTTATTCCTAATTTCTTCATTTATGAATTTTTTTCTCTTATAAATCATTCTAGAGATTCTTTTTTTTATTATTCTACAATCTCTAGAGAGTTCACTTTTATTTAATGTGCTTTGGTATCATTGGGGTCTCATTTATTCTTCTTTCTGTTTTTATAGTCCCTTGTGGTTTATAGATGGAGGCTTTCTCTCTTCTGGATCTTTCTTTTTCATCACTTTCTTATATAAGCATACCTCAGGATATTGTGGGTTCAGTTCCAGACCACCACAATAAAACAAATATTACAATAAAGCAACTTACACAAATTTTTTTGGTTTCTCTGTGCATATTAAAATTATGTGTACATTATTCTGGAGTCTATTAAGCATGCAGTAGTATTATTTCTAAAAAAAAAAAAAGCAATGTACATATCTTAGTTAAAAATACTTTATTGTTAAAAAAAATTCTAACTACCATCTGAGCCTTGAGTAATTACTTTTTTTTGCTAGTGAAGGGTCTTGCCTCAATGTTGATGGTTGCTAATTGGTAATTTCAGAAGGTTGGGGTGGCTGTGGCAATCTCTTAAAATAAGTCAACAATGAATTTTACAGCATTGATTGACCCTTCCTTTCACCTGAACATTTACAGGCCAATTGTAAGCTTATTAATCATGCTAATTTCAATATTATTTTGTCCAAGGGAATGAGGAGACCAGAGGAGAGGAGAGAGACAGGGATGGCCATTTTGGTCAGAACACAATCAACATTTGGGGATTAGGTTTGTCATCTTAAAATAGAGACATCAAAAATCACTAATCACAGATCACCATAACAGATATAATAATGAAAAAGTATGAAATACTATGAGAATTAAGAAATTGTGACACAGAGACATGATGTGAGCATGTGCTTTTTGAATTATGGCACCAATGGACTCACTCAACTGCATGGTTGTCACAAACCTTCAATTTCTTGTAAATTTTTTCAAAAAAAAATAAAGAAATTTTTAAAATGCAGTGTCTGGAAAGTTCAATAAAGAAGTGCAATAAAAGAAGATATTCTTGTTCACCCCATCTGTTCGATATTGTCTTTGGGAATCCTCCTCTGCATTTGAATCCTCCCCCTTCTATTGCTCTACATATCCCAGAGGCTTGGCTACTAGTAATTCATCTTCAGCCTCCCTTGGGTATAGGGTAGGATAGCTGGATATGAGTCTCTAAACTGAGCAACTTCTGGGGACTTTCTGCCCTCTTTTGGGCTCTAGCCAGGTTTCCAGTTCCCTTCCCTTCTGATTCCCAGCCCTTTCAAGCCTGATTATCTTTTCTCATGTGTCTCTGAGTGTCCTGCCTTGCCTGAGCTTTCTGAGTCACCCACTACCTTCAAGTTACTGCCCTTTCCTTAAAGAAGCTTCACAATCAGTATCTACCATCTCTTAAATAGTCAGGGGTGTAGAAGTTCAAGTATAATCACTGTTCTGGTGAATCCTGACAACTGTGACCTGTATTACTGTGAAAGGGAACTTTGAAGTATTAAAGTTTTTCAGTGTTAAATCATGTGGTGTGGAGACAGAGAAATTTGCAGAAAACAATTCCATCTTCTTACTAGTCACATGACCCTTATTTTCAATTTTGAAAGAATATTGTTGATCATTTAAAAATGCTTCTTTGAGTTTAAAGCAGTGAATTAAGAATGAGAAAATCTGGCCTTTAAACCCCCACAGCTGCTACTTACTATTTTTTGTTGTTGTTCAGTCATTTCAGTCACGTCTGACTGAAATGACTGAACCCCATTTGGGGTTTTCTTGGCAAAGATACTGGAATAGTTTGTCATTTCCTTCTCCAGATAATTTTATAGATAAGGAAACTAAGCCAAACAGTGTAAAGTGACTTGCCCAAGGTCATACAGCTAGGATCTAAGGCCATATTTGAACTCAGAAAGATGAGTCTTCATGATTCCAGACTGGGCACTCTATCCACTGTCACCTAGCTGTCCACTTATGTGATTATAAAATATGAAAATGAAGTTGGATTAGTAGTTTTATGTTGAAATGAATTAGCTGAATTAGCTTTTTTCTAGGTAGGGATGAATCCTATGATTATATTTCATATTATAATCATTAGACAGCAAAGAGTCAGGAAGACTTGGGTTTCAGTCCTTTCACTGAAAATCGCTTAACCTGTCTGTGTTCTTAGCAGCTATAAAACTATAATTTACAGATAAACTGCCACGCTTCATTAGAAAGAGCAGTCTCTTCAACCAGGAGTTCCCTAAGCTAGTGAAATCACAAGTTCAGTGCTTTTTTTCTCTCATTAAAGTTAACAGGGTGTATTTTTTAAACTTTCAAACAATGAAAGTTTTTATCTAGCCAGCTAAGATAGTCAAGGAAAGAGGTTATGTCATTACATTCTCTTCTCATAGTTTATTTAGTTCAGATCATAAAGAACACTTCTATATTCTCAGTAATTTTTTGATATATTCTCTATATATTATATTCATATGAAATATATATATCTGAAAAATACATCATAACAATGCTGAATTGAGGACATTTTTCTTCTTGAGATCCTTTGACCTCATTATTCTCAAATGGCCCAGTAACCACAGTGCATTTGAAATTTTTTTATTGAGCAAAGAGATAAGTTCTATAAATCATCAAGATGAACGTATATTTTAAAAAATCTTAGCAGTATTTCATTATTTGTTTCACAATAGAATGTCCCTTATCATATGCAATCCCATGACCCTCATATTTCAAGTAATATAAAAATTGAGATCAACAAATATTTCTTGAGAAACTAAAGCTTCTTGGTATCTATATTTGAACTAAAACTATATCTGAATGTAGCAGAAATTAAATGATTCTTCAGACTATTTCAATTCTAGTCTTTAGTTTTGGTCACTTTAATTAACATATCCTTGTTCCACAGGGGTATATCTGATGGTACTTTTGAAGTAATCATTAATTGGTCATTTATTTAGTTCTCTTGACTAAAAGTTGCTTTTTAAAATTCAGTTAAATGTCTAAATTTTATTGCCACTAAATGGAGAGATGGTTTGGTTTGTCTTTGATTTGGTTTATCTTATTTGAAATGAATAGGATAGGGATTAGATGAATTGTCCAGGATCAAAGAGCCTGTATATGTCAGAGGTGGGGATTGAACTCTATTTCCTTTTTGTTTGAGGCCAGTTGTCTATTCATTATGCCACTTTGCCCCTCTTGAAATGAAAAGAAAGGAGATAAAGGAGTATGGATTCAGCTGAACTTTGTTTCTAATACTACAGAGATATCTATAATGTTATATTAGAATAGAGCATTGACAAAAGAAGGTTGATTTTCAAAAGATTAGACACCATTCATACACCTCAAAATGTATACAGATATAATTATCTGAGTCAAAGTTAATGAAATTACAGTGAAAAGGCTTAATTTCAATACAAGTGAGTGTATTTTTTACACATAAAGAGAACATGAACATAAAAATTTCCTACTATAGTGATCTTTTTTAAGTGGTTTAAATCTTTATTAAACTAATCTGAGATTCCAAAGGATCAAGTTTCTTTTTCCTAGTAATGAATATCAATATCAGTGAGAATTATGTGTTTTTAAGAAGGAAGAAGAGATTAGGCTACTAAAGGATTCATGTGTTTGAATAAACATTTTGGCATTTTGTTTTCTATGGGAAGGCATGTTATTCTATAGAGTATTGTCTATAGAGCTATGATTACGGGCAACCAAGTAAATCTTCAATGATTTAAAAAATTAAATGAAATCAAAGTGGAAAGCTCACTAGAACAGTATTTAGTGTAAGAAATAGTAAAATATATTTGATTATATTAAGAAATATCTGTCTGAGAAACTACAAAATATTGGCCTTTTTAAAATTTTTCATATCCATATAAGAGCAAAATTAGTTGCTATTTTGACTGTTGCTTCTTAAATTAGATATTTTTAGTTGACCAAATCGGATTCTTACTAAATGGCTCTCTGTGAAGTGAGGAAAAGCACTAATTATTGTTTATTGTCTTTCTCTCCTGTTATACATCTAAACAGCTACCTAGAACAATATGGTATTTAATATCCTAAAAAATATGTAGTTATCTTCAAATCACTTTACATTTATATAGATCTACAGGGAATTGAGGTGACTAGTAGCCATCTTACAAGAGTACATTTTCTGATTAAGAAGGATACTTTTAGCTATTTAGAAAAGATATTTCATCAGACCCTCAGGGCAGCATTTTATTGGATTTAATAACATCAGAAGATTGAGCTGCTGGAGCATGACCCCTCCTTGCTATATCATTTACTCTTAAAATTCCTAACGTCACATGGTAAATAAAGCCAAAGTAGAAAAACTATAGCGTTCAGTATGTATTTGGTCATCTTTGATTGCTCAGTTTTTCTCTTTATTTATTCTTCCTCCCTGTTTTCTTCTAATAAAGGATCTTAAAATAATAATGTTTTCTGAATATCATAGGCCTTACCTGACTTAGGTAGTTTTCAACAACAAATAATGGACTAAGTGCTTATTGAATATAAAGAAGATTATATCTATGACAAAGAATAATGTGGGAAATGGGCAGCTCATGGCATAACAAGCATTCTCATTTCAGCAGTCTTTCCTAAATGATATCTATTATTATAAGATTCATTCACCTATATAAGTCTTAAAGATATTAACCTGTAGAGTATGTTGCCCAACATAAATTGTTTTAGTATATATTAAGAGTAATCAGGTCAATACACTTGGCACATGAGAACAGCTTAATGGTTTTAAATGACTAAAATTTGATTATTGACACATCTGTCGTGATTAAGGTATGTCTAATTTTAAAGGTAAATAAATAGCTAATATAATTCAATATTTAGTATTCTAACAGAAATATTGATGGGGTATTACCAAATCATTTCACATTTATCCAGTTCTATAGAGAATTATGGAGGTCAATAACTCTCTTAAAATAGCTAACTTTATGGTTGAGAAGTATTTCTAACATGAAAGACTGTCTGTTTAGAGTGGATATCTCATCAGACACTTAAGGGAGATGTCTGTTGTACTTAATGAGGTCACTAGGGATTGAGCTACTGGAGCCTATGAGTCAAAGTTTTAAAAGGTTGCATTTGAAGTAAATTCCATCTTTCAATTCTCCAGAAAATGTTTTTACAGTCCAGTAGATGGGAATATTTTCTTTTTTATTTTAATTTTATTATATTTTGCATCATTCATTTCCACAAGATTTTGAGTTACATATTTTCTCCCCCTCTTTCCCCTACTCACCACCCCAAAACAGCCATCCCAGTGTGTCCCCCTCCTCCAGTCTATTCTCTCCTAAGTCACTTTTCGGTAGGGCCGGATGGATCTCCCAATCCCAGTGCCTGTGTATCTCAAGTTCCAGTTGGATGTAGTCAATAATAATAATAATAATAATTGCATAT
>CM053591.1:65145754-65162671 GCA_028646515.1 Pseudochirops corinnae
AAGGGAGGGGAGAAAATCTGAAACCCAAGTGATTGTGGAACTGAATCTTGTAAATTAAAAGTAAATGAGTAAATAAAAAAAAAAAAAAAAAGAAACCCTCCCTATGGAAGCTAAACTCCAGCTTGCTATCTATATAAGACTGAGAACTTTTCCACTAAATCTGAGTCTGATTTTCAATGCCCATTACTATATCTGACACCAATTACCCATTTTCATCCAACCTAGTTTGGGGAGTATATAATTTTGCCACCCAAACTCCAGTTTTGAGCATGTTCTCTCACCAACATGTCTCACTCAGGCTGGGGTGAGTTCTCTGTCTCTTTATATTGACATATAATATTTGTGTGTTTGTATGTGTGTATGTCTGTTTGCCTGCTTGCTGTGCCAAATAATAACAAAACTTATGATTGTATCATTTTCCTAAGTATTGTTTTTCTAGAAATTCCTGAGTTCAGGTATTTCCTTTAACCTGAGCTACAGGGCCAAATAAAGCAGTAGCTAAATCTATTTAGCCACATCTGTGGTGGAAGTGGGGTGTAGTCTAATAGCTTATAGATAAGTACTTTCTGATAAATATAAAGTTTATTGCAGCCCTTTAGAAAGCCCATATATGAGCACTCAATACACTTTATTGAAAATACCAGGTTGATTTCTTGAGTTTTTTTGTTTGTTTGTTTGTTTTTTTAGCAGTAATTAGTAGACACATTTTATTTTACACTTCCTTGATGGTTAACTAATTATTTAAGTGAGAATCTGCTTTTCTGTAGGTTTGCTGGGATAGGCTGCTATTGCTACTATAAATTTTCTATCAGTGGTTAGCACTTCCTGTTAAAATTAATTTCTATTACTTTTTCTATTCTTTGTTTTAATTTCTTTTTTTTTTTTTTAACATCACGGAACTTTTTGTTTTAACATCACAGAATCATTAAATTTTAAAGTTGGAAATGACCTTATCAGTTACCTGGTTCTACCCATACCTGAAATAAATCCCCATCATAACATTCATCCTCTGCTTAAAGACCTCTCTACTGAGGCATCCCATTCCTTGTTGGGACAGTTTAATTCTTAGGAAGTTGTAGACTTCTCATCGAAAATAAGTTCCCTTAGGGCAAGGACGTGTGTGTGTGTGTGTGTGTGCGTGTATGCATTTTATAGGCATATTTATGCATATAATTATATATGACCTTATATCTAACACAGTACTTTGCATGTAATAGATAAGTAACAAATGCTTATTCAACTAAATTTTGAAAGAGAAAGCTCTTGGGCAAGCAAGGGTCAACATCTGTGCTACCGACATTCCTTTTCTTATTTCCCAGAAAGGCTAGATTAGATCTAAGCAGAAGAAATGCTCAATAAGGGAAACCTAAGGCCCTCCAAAAGTCAATTCTCAGAAAACTCATAGGAGATTCCAAATCCAGGAATAAGCAATAAATATTCTTTGGGAAAAAGTACCTGCTCTAATTGATGCTTTTCATCCTAAAGAGGCATGTATTAAAAGGAAACCCTTAGAGGGACAACATTCGCTTAAAATCTTTAAAACTTAAAATCATAAATCTTTAAAATATTTGAGCTCTCACCTTTATCTCCCTCTACCTTTTTTGATATCATGGAATCAAAGAACTTCAGAATTGGAAGGGAATTTTGTCCAATCAATACCAGAATAGAAATTCCATCTATAACAATCCTTGTAAATAATGATCTAGTTTATTCTTGAAGAAGTCCAGAAATAGGCACCTTATTAGAACTTAAGGTAACTCATAATGTTTTAGACAATATAATGCTGAGGATTCCTTTCCAGATAGCAAAAATTTATTCTTTTTTTGGAGTGAGTACAGTTTTCATTCATTAATTCTATGTAGTTATACTAAACATCTGTCCATCATTATCTTCCTCTTGTCCTTCCCTAGTATCTAGGGATAATATGACTGTTGTTAAAGTTAAGCCATCATGTGTTCCCCAATATCATTCCCTCCTGTCTTTTTTCTTTGATGTTCCTTTGAGAAACTCCATTTTGAGGGCTCTGACGTGTTATACCTCATTGAGGTCAAGGTATTTTGATAAGTAGTATAGTCAAAGGGGTTTGGTTTGACATGGAGAATGCCCTTTTGGGGAAAGAGGGAAAAGTCTCAAATAAGCTTAATACAAAATTGAACAGGAAAGCTTGATTTCTCTGGGCATTATAATAAAAGGCACTGCAATAAGCGAGAATCTCAGAGAAAATACAGATTCAAACTATGGAATCAGCATTGATCAAGAGAAAGGATTAAGGGTGTATCAGGAAAATAATGTTTTGTGTGACTTAAACTGGCCCCTTAAAATTTGAGCCTTTTGTGGAAGGCATTTAAATTCCTGCCCTTTCTTCTCTTAACACTAATTTATTATTGTCACAGGTCATATCTACCCTATAATTTCCTGAATAAATTACCCAGAAAAATTCTGTACCTTCATATCATAAGACTATGGTTAGGTGGGTATCATTGGAGGAAGAGCCCCACATGATTCTAGAGCAGTGGTTCTCAAAGTAGGGCCTGAGGACCCTTACAGGTCCCTGAGATGCTTTTAGGGTAATTGTAATATAAAACCTATTTTCATAATAATACTGAAATATTTTAATTTATATCATAGCAAATATGTGTGTGTATGTGACATAAAAGCCCTTTGGGGGAGGGTCCTCAATAATTTTTAAGAGTAGTCCTGAGATCAAATTTTTTGAGGATAGCTATTTTAGAGGGTACATGTTGGGAATTCTCTCAGGCCAGTTCCTTTTTCAATCCATGAAATAATAGGGATGCTTCATTACCTCTATGAGTGGGAGACATCCTCAAAGAATCAGAAAATTTGAGAGTTGGAAGATTATCTCAAAGACCACCTATTCCAAACCATATATAAAACTAATTCCCATTCTAGTACACCTAGCAAGTGGCTGTCTAGGCTCTGCTTGCAGAACTATAGGAAAGAAGAATGTTCTACTAAGATGACCCATTCCACTTTTAAAGCAAACTGAGAAAAGTTTTTTTCCCCAGATATTAAACCCAAATTTACACTTTTCAACTTTCATCCGTTGATTCCGGTTATATTCTGAACTAAATAAAACAACTCTAATCTCTCCTCTACATGACAGCTCTTTAAATACTTGGAGGTAACTATCATGCACCCACTGAGTCTTCTCATCAAGGTTAAACATTAAACATTAAACATTCTCAGTTCCTTCACCTGATCCTTTCTTGACATGGATGCAAGGACCTTCTTCATCCTAGATGCCCTTCCCATGAGCACTCTCTGACTTTCAAATGTTCTTAAACCATGATTAGCACAAGGGCTCCCAATACTCCAGATATATAAATTATAAAGTCATACTTTTATTAGCAGAATCAACATTATTTTATCTTTAGAAAACAGAATGCTAGTTCTTGATATCATTAAAATGAGCATACTCAAATTAATTATTTGAAAATGAGTATGGTATTATATATATGTAATATGTACATATATGTGACTGTGATTATGATAGGAACATACATAAATAATTGTTCTAAAATTCTCTTTGAAACAAGAGTGTTCATACTATATTTTATTATCTGTATTTCATATTTATCCCTAGCTTTTATATAGGTAATGCCCATAAACATTTACATGTGTTAAAAGGTCTCAAGGTTCTCTCCTGTTTGGGGCACCGATGTTATTTTTACTTTTACACATTATTTTGTTATGTTTTCTTCAGAAAGGCATTAATTAGAATGATTATAAATTATTCATTTTAACTACTAAACTTTCAAGAAATAACTGTTAAACCACAGAGATACCCACTACAGTTCTATAATTTGATTCATGCAAATCTGTCAGGAGTAAAATCAACCACAATTTAATTTCAAATCTTCCCAACCAGCAGCTGTACAATTTATGCACTGCTTTTCTATTTTTACTACTGGATAATGACAATGATGAATGCCTTTACAAGGAAATACATATTCATCAAAAAGGCTCAGTTCAAGACTATACCCCTCCCCAAAGCCTATGAATGTGCAAGACCCATTTTCTTGTGGCTGGAGATTTATTTGGAAATAAGATGGAATTGTGCCCACAACTGCATCTCATGACAATTTAATAATTCAGCTAAATTAAACCTGCAGCACCACTTAGTTGTAACCACAGTAATCAATATCATTAAAGTTGGTGTCAGCTATAATAATATTAAATGCATCAGGATGAACAAATGATTAGTTATAGATGGAGTTCACACCCTAGCAATGTATGTATACTGGGTCAAGAATCATTAATAGGAACTCACTCCATAGTGCACTAACTACTTTCGGGGTCACTGTTCTCCTGACCTGTTTGTCCACGAACAAGGACTACTTGAGACTTGGCTCATTAGCAGTGATTTAAATGTTTTATGACAATTTTGAATTTACAAACTGTTCTGTCATGAACAATTACTTAAAATGAAGAATGATAGGAATGTTGGCACATCTTTATAAATTGTTCGAGGCCATTTGTTCACAGCACAAAAATACACTGGAATCATATAATCTGTACTGCAAAACAGAGTTTAAAATGGTTTACTACTGAAATGGATGGGAAGAATCTTTTATTTTTTTAAAGAAATCTATGTATTTCATTTTCTCTTTGAAGATTATTTTATACACGTACCTGATTTGACTTAATAAGATACTCAACTATAGTCACCAATGTGCAGTTACTAAGTTTTTTAAAAGAAAAAAATATGTTCTTTGTATTTGTCTTTTAGACTTTGGAATAAGTTTCTCAGATATCATTGATAGGATAAAATGCTAAATAGATGCTGCCGATAGCAACTTATCATCTATTCATTTTCTTGTGTCATTTAATTTTGAAGGATACCAGGATATGGTTATACTAATAATATTTCATTTTAAGTACAAAATATAACTTCACAAAATTTCTCCTGAGGCATACATTATTATATTAAGCTTCTTGATAGTCAATACAGTTATCTGTAGACATTACCTCTTCAATTTTCAGAGCTTGATGCTTAACCATATTCTACCTTGGCTTAGAATTCAGCATTTTTCTCTTAAGTATTTTAAAAGAAATTGTGCAGAGCTGGACTAAAGGCAAGACAAGCAGGGCTTTTTCCCCCCAGGTACCAGAAGTAAGTGGGTCTCTCCCTCCTCCATAAACTGGGGACCACAAACAATTTATCAACAGACCTTTGTCACTGATATAAAAAAATCATCTAGTCTTTCCAGTATGTCTACTGAGTCCAGTGTATCTGCTTATCATCATAGTGACTAAATAGGTTTTGACACAGAATGTTTTGAATTAGGTATGCAAAAACAAAATTTTATGGAAATTCATATATTTATCTAAAAACATAACATATTTCCATCTAGTATCATTGATTGCTAACTTAATATACAAAGATATTACTTAGAAAATAGTATAAAGACCTGAAAAACTAACTGATGCAACTGTAGCTTAATATTCCTGGAGCTGGTGCTGTGGAAACTACAGTGTCCTGAAGCTGACAGCAGTCTTAAAAGCAATTTGATATCTGGACCTTTTGCTGCTTCAGACCAATTCCCAAGTCTAGAGGCAGAAAAAACCAAACCAAAACAAAACAAAACAACAACAACAACAACAAACCAGCCAGCCTTTTCTTAAATCAGTAGCATCAGGTGGTAAGTGTACCATCCACGAATGAATCTCTGCTACTAAAACTTCTGCTCTTCTCAATAATTTACATTTCACCATACCACCAAGGGTATTGTATTTTCAGTTTCTCAAACAGTTCATCTAATATATACTAGGCTTCTTTTTGCTTGTCCTCAACTTATCCTGTTAAGATCATATTATTCTAACTGCTCCTTTGTTAGAGGCACATTTAAAAATATTCCCACTTATAAACTCAAATCTTACATCAAATTTGAAAGAAATAAATTCTCAGTGAGTCTATGAAATTCATTCACTTCTACATTTAAGCTCACTTCCAATACAGATCAGCGACTAAAGTTTACCATTCACCTTATGTAATGCCATGCATGAGCAGCTTCCCAAAAGAATGCAACTGTGAACAGCTTTTAAGGTTCTGATTACACAGTATAGTGAACACTCCATTTATTTCAGAACAAATCAAGGCAAACATTCACAACAAATCACAATATAATATTCGCAATATTACATCTTATCACAGAAAATCACAATACAGTGTTCACAACAGCTTAACATTAAAATGGCCACATAGTTTTCACCAAAGTGGTCACAGTATTTGGAACAAAGAACAAAAGAAGATTCATCTGGTATCCCTAAGGAGGTTTGCCTCCTTACTCAGTCATTCAGTTATTTCAAAATACAGTAGTCAGTCTTCCACCAATGGGGCAATCATAGGTTAATTTAATCAGTCACTTATCTAGCAATCAGTCACTAAGTATCATTAATCAATAAATACAATCATTAGAAAATTACACAAACCCTCCATGCCTTGGTCTCCAATAAACTTCAATTTCATCACTGAATTCAATACCCAAGGAGAGGCTTTTTCTTCCTCTTGACTGGAGTGGTCTCTCAGATTCCCTGGACCTCCTTCCATGATCCCAGCTCCCACTTGAATTCACCAGTCACCTGGATTCAGAGGCAGACAGCTCCTAGGTTCTTGTCCAGTCCTCTGGGTAGTTCCTGCTACACACTGAAGTTCACAGGCAGTTCCTGCTACACACTGAAGTTCACAGGGTCCAGCACATCTCAAAACCTTCACAATTTCTGTTCCTGGGAACTCAAGGATCAACCAAGCCCCAAACAAACAAAGTCTTATCTGAGTCAAGCTTCTTCAGTCCTTCTGCAGTTTGGCTGGCCCTAGGACCCAGAAGAAATCTCAGCCTTCCAGGTGGCCTTCTTGGCAGCAACTTCAGCCTTCACCAGATTCTGGTCTCAAGGAAATCCTCTCTCAGTTCTCAGTCAGCTTCCAGATGCTCACTGAGAGAAACTCTCTCTCTCTCCTCTACCAGGAGCCCACCAGGAGAAAAAATTCTAATTCCGCCTGTCTCTCTCTGGAGCTCTTCCTATATATACACAAAGCATTGGCTTTCTGTTTCAGCCAAACCCTTCCTGTTATGTCAGCAATAGGAGACAGAGTTCACACCCTCTGCTTCTTAACCACAAAGGTCTGATTAGTTACTAAGGGCTAAGGACCTGCTTACTTGATATAACAAAAAGGGGTCTTCAAATTTAAAATAATTACCATTATACCTTATCAGCTAAATATTTCCAAGTGAACCTGCCCCACTGTTCAGGGAGCCAAGAAAGATGTGAAAACCTAGGTAGGGGCAGGGAACCTCTGACCTCCAGACCACATGCTTTCTTCTAGGTCCTCCATTGTAGACCTAGTAGCAAGGTAACAGGTTTCCCACCCTTGGTCCTAGAGTATACTTTCAGTTCTTAACAAAACCTAGGTCAGCACAAGTTTCTGCAAGAAAACAAAAGCAAATAAACCAACCATAAACAACATTTATTTTAAGCCATGCAATAGCCAACTTCTAAAATGTTGGGGGATGTTTTTATTTTAAGTTCAAGGGCTTCAGTGGTAGAATTCTGGAGAAAACTTTATCAAGAACAGATTATTTTAGCAACCAAGAAGTGAAACATAGGCTATGGAATAAAAGCCTGATGAGCTGTGAAGAATTTGGACGCCAAATGAGTGACTAACCCTGTCAGCTTTGCATCATCTTGGATCAGCAACTACACCTTCCCTGATACTTTGACAAACAACAGCCTCTACACTAGACAAACAGGTCCCCTCTGCAAGGGTCTAATAATCTTTTGGCACACTCTTAGCTAATATGATTGAAAAGAAGAGAGAAGAGAAAAATAATTAGCACTCTTAAAAACGAATGAGGTCAAATCACAGATAGAGAAGATACGAAAAGAATAATCATAGCCTACTATATATAAATTTATATAAGCATAACTTGTAAATTTAAAAGAAATGGAAAAGTATCTGTAAAAATTATAAAATGCCCAAATTAATGAAACATGAAATAGGGATCTTAAACCATCAAATTTCTGAAAAAAGCCACCAAATGGTAGAAAGAAAGTATTAAATGGAGTAGGGAACCCTGGTATAGATAAATTTATAGATAAATAATTTATATTTATCATATCATCAGCTATAAAATGAGCCAGAGCAGGAAATGGAAAGCTACTCCAATATTCTTTGCCAAGAAAACTCCAAATGGGGTCCCAAACAGTCAAAAATGACTGAAACAACTGGACAACAAGATGGCTAAACCCAACCTCACATGATTCCAGGAAGTTCCACATGAAGTGACACAATGAAGGTGAAAGCCAACAGGCCTAAGAGTCAGGATTTAAAAATATTCCCTGCTTCCCTGGTAATTTTCTCCTCAACCTGGCAGTGCCTGGCTCCCTTCCTATGGATGGCCTCTTGCCATTCCTTCAGGCTTCTTTACACATACCTGATATCCCTCTTGTCCCGGGTATCAGAACTTTTAGTTATAGTTCAGAAACTGCAACATTTTCTGTGACTATCTGTAATTACGAGTCATCATTTTTGGTCAAATATGAAAATAATACAGAAGACATTATTATAATAATTATTTTTGTACTGTTTTGGTAATGTCATTGGTACAGAAAACTCCCAATGATGCATTTTCTCTTACTAAGGCAAATATCTGCATAGTCCTTAAAGTGTTAACGAGTTGCTTAGTTTCACTGCTAGATTAAGTGATGCTCACAAAGAAAGTTTGTGTCAGAGGTAGAACATGAATGAAAGTAACCTGAGGCTCACCCTCCATCTTCAAAGCCATATTGCAATCTTCTGTTTTTAACCTATCCACATTTTTTTAATTAAAAAAAATATGTCACAATTAAGACCAAAACAAGTTTGCTACCTATTTGTAAACTGGAAAGGTCAAGTGCTCTATAGCTTGAGATTTTTATCCAAATTCTCTTGAATTCAGTTCAACAAGAATTTATTCAGTACTTTCTACATACTAGATACTGTGCTTTTGCTCTATTGTGAGCTGGTGTGACTGAGAACACAACTGTCCTTTCCACCTGTTGTTGGCATACATGTAAAAAAAATGTTTTTATTTAGGTTTGGTTGCTGGAAGAATCAGTCTTTCACTTTCTATTCATTCATTTGTTTTTTTTGTTATTGTGAGCTTTTTGAAAGCTTTATTCAAAATGAAGTTAACATTTTGTATTGTGCAAAGCAACCTTATTTGCTGCAGTTTAATTTAGTTTCAGTTTGAATTGATTCAGAAATGACACAGTCTCAAGTTTTATCTATCTATCTATCTACACATATGTATATATATACATATATAAAACTAATATTTATTAATGAAATAATAATAATGGATGTCTTAATCAGTAAGTGAACGATAATATTTATGTCACTATCAGTAAACCTCAATAGTTACATCACAATAGGTAAATCTTGATAGGTATCCAATATCACCACAATTGTTCAGCACCAAAGGGGGAATTATCTACAACTGGATCACTTGGCAGGGGAGTCCTGGGTCAGTCTCCATAGTCCTGACCAGAAGGTCCTCGTCTATAACCATAGTACGGGGTAGGAGGGACCCTCAAAGATGGCTCAAAACTATACGCCTTTAGTAGGTCCTTCTAGCCAAGAAGGCATCTTGCCAATTAAATGCGTGATTGGTAGGAAAGGAGCTATTCTCAAAACATCCTTGAAAGCACTTCTGTTTAGGATTGTTTCATTCCCAGATGGAAGGTCAGTCCTCCCCAGTAGCAGACATCATAAACAGTCCTTCAATGTCTAGCTAGGAACATGATTAGAATCAGATTGTAGGCATACTGAGCGAGGTCAGGATGTCCTAAATTAATTTATGCATCACACCTTCAGTTATTATATCTAGTTCCCTTACTTTACCAGCTTTGTATGCCAGAAAGCAAAAGCATGACATTCTAGCATCTGCCAAGAAAACCCCAAATGGGGTCACAAAAAGTTGGTCATGACTGAAGAATGACCGCACAACAACGTACCTACCAACCTGTAATCCTATCTCTACCCCTGAACGCCAGAGTGGTTATGAAGTGACTGAAGGGCTAACAACAACAATGGACAGACAAACAAATAACAACCAATATAGGTACATTTCACAGTCTGATAGATTGAGAGATAGAGACACCTTAAAGCTCATCTTGCCCAACA
Source organism: Pseudochirops corinnae (assembly GCA_028646515.1). Lineage (NCBI taxonomy): Eukaryota > Metazoa > Chordata > Mammalia > Diprotodontia > Pseudocheiridae > Pseudochirops > Pseudochirops corinnae. Next base: position 65,155,938 of record CM053591.1, read on the forward strand.
TCCCCATTTTAAAAATGGGAAAATCATGACAAGCGAAGTTAAGTAACTTGTTTAAGGTTTTATATATATAAAGTAAGTGGCAAAATCTAGACTTGAACCCTAATTCCATGACTCCAAACCAAGCGGTCTTTTCAATGAATCATAGTGTCACAAGGTAGAAACAATGAACTCACACATGTTCTCATAGAAATTTTTAAATCTTACCTTTAGACATTCTTCTTGCTTGAAAAGGTCCTCAAAGTCTTTAGCACAGAGGTCAGGGGTAGTAAGAAGAAATTCCACTTCGGATAAGCTTTGTGTGACCCGAAGAATCTCAGCAAGGTAAGTAGAAGGCACATAAGAGGTTTCCAAAGGCAAACTTTCAGTCATCACCATTGTTGTTTCTTCACGAACAGTTTGCTGGTATAGATATACAATAGAATGTTCTTTTAGCTTCCTAGTAATTTGAAAAATATCTAGTGATTTGATACAAACTCCATCTGTCTAAAAACATATGAAAACTGATTACAAATGAATAATGACTATTAAAAGAGAGGTTTCAATTAAATTAAATCAAACAAGAAGATATTTCCATACTCTGCTTTGGAAATTGGTAACTTAGGATACATATGCTAAACATGGTCTATGATGTACTGAAAGTACAGGCAAGAGACATAGCAGAGGTGATCCTGGGGAGAAAAAGTGGGGTTTCTGTCCTATTGCTATTCTTTAGCTGCCATTTGCCTCTCCACCCAATCCCCCAAACTATGAGGCAGATAAGTGTAGTGGATGCAATGCTAGGTTTGGAGTCAGGAAGACCCGAGTTCAAATCTAGCCCCAGTCACATACTAATCATGTAACCCTGTACAAATCACTTAACCTCTGTCTGCCTCAGTTTTCCCAACTGCAAAATGGAGGTAACAATAGCAATTACCTCCCAGGGTTGTTGTGAAGATTAAATGAATTATTTAGAAAGTGTTTAGCACAATTGCAGACATTTAACGTGCTTATATCCTTTCTCATACTCTCTCTCTCACTATTAATTCTTGCTAAAGAGTTACTTGTTAAACAGTTATTAGATAAGGGCTTGGCATTTTGATTACTCGGGGTTTATATTTTGATAGTTCCCTCAACTATTCTTAAGGTTAACTATAGTCGACCACACTTCCCTTTTTTTCCAACAGTCCTTTTCCGTTCTGGGTTTCTAAGAATGCTGGTAGGTTAAAGTTCTGAATAGAATTGCCTGGGTATGTCCCAGATCACCCTCTTTAGTGTTCCTTCATACCCTCATAAAGAGAAAATAAATTTGACTGACCAATTCAGAAAGATGGGAACCATATTTCTATAGAGCTAACATAGTAGGGTATCAGGACTATCCTGGAGTTATCTCAGTTATAACTTTAGATTGAAGATCAGATTGAAGGAAAGATGTTTTGTTGTTTGGGACTATTGAAAGTTATAGTTTCAATGGTTTTGCAAAAAATTCATCAAACCTATGAACACACTTATACCATAGCATTTTCACACACAAAAAAAGACCATTCCCTACAAATGTGAGATTAATAAAATGAAATCATCTTGCTATAAGTTCACAGAACAAATCTTCCACAACTTAATTCGAAGTTGAACTTGCTCAATAAATGCTACACTGCTGTTTTCTGTTCTTTTCATTTTTTGTTGTGGGGTAGATTCTTGTATGGCATAAGAAAAAATAAAAGTTTCATTTTTAGAAAACTCATACTTCTAGAAAAACTATTTTGTATAAGCTAATCCAAATGAATTGACTCCAGATAATTCTCTTTTCCTTATGTAAATTCAATTTTACATAAAGAAATCTGAAAGAAATTCATATTTCAAAACAAATAAGCTAGGTTAACTTTATTGTATAATGGTGTGTGCTCTCTCTATCTTCCACAACCTCTCACCTCCCACCTCCAGTAACCTCCCCAAAAAACTAAAAAAACCCATCCCCCATGTGAAAGCAGAATAGAAGTGTGGAGAGATTGCCACCTCCACAGCTGGATGGACCTTGGCTGGAGATCTCTTGTGACACAAGAAGAGAACTTTGCACCATCTACCAAGCCACCCATGGGTCTGCATGTTTGTCTTCCATTGTCCGTGCTCCAATCGCTAATGTCTGTTACTGGTCTACCCCCAGGTGTCAGTCCTTTTTAGTGTTCTTCCTACTCTTCTCCCTTCTCTGTTCCTGGCCCTCACATATCCTTGAACTCTGGGCCCTGCCCCCTTCCACCAGAGGCAGGTGGTACCCTTTGTCCCTCCCTCCCTTATATATTCAGACAAATTTGCATTACTTAAAAATCACTTTTCCCAGAACAGTCCACTTATGTAGAGTGAGAACAGTCTATATAATGTGTCTTCTTTCAGTTCAGTTTTGGGTACACATACATATAGGGTATATATTCATGGGGCATCTCTTTAAGTACACCTCTTTATAAATAAACTAAAAATAGAAACTTGAATTAGCATTAGACTATGATATTAGCCATTATTTTTCTCTCAAATTATCATTATGTTAATTCTCAAATGACGTTCCTCCAAGTTGAAAGAAATAAAAGATTTTTCCCCCAGTTCATTTGACAGGTAATACTGGCTAGCAGAACTATCTCACAGTTTAAATTGGTTTGGATAAGTGTCCAATTAGATAGTAAAGAGTTAAATGTTTTTGTCAAAATTCCAAATTAGCAATTATTTTTCTACTTTGGTTTGTGCCAGTGTGGATTTAAAAGGAAGCAGGATGGTGGCAGCAGTGTCAAACTTTTGTATACCACACATATAGTCTGTGGGCTACAAATATGACATCTCTGGTATAGTGAACAGAAAATTAAGCTCAGAGTTAGGAAGACTTTGGTTCAAAATCTACTTCTAGCACATTCTAGCTATGTCCCTAACCCTAGGCAAATAACTTAACCTGTCACTTGCCCCAGAAACTCTCTAAGACTCTTACTCATAAAATAATCACTAATCTACGTTGGCCAAGGGAATTTATTCATTGCTATGCTAGTTTAAACACAAATTCAGACCAAAAAAATTTATAATTAATAAATTTCTAGTAAATTTATTATGATTATCAACAATGAAGATAACTAGCCCCAAAGTCTTAATGCTTTCATTTATGTGCATCTATACACACATATGTGTGTGTTCACGTCTGTGAATGTATATTATATATGTAAGGCGTCCATTGTCCATGTAGGTAATATGTCCACATGTTTTGTCTACATCTGTAGTTTTGTAGGTTGAGCAGAGCATTGGTGGCTATCTCTGGAATCTTGCCTACTCTTATTCTTCAAGGAAGACAGATGCCTGCCTTAAGGGGTACAAGAGAAGAGACCACAAGGCCACTTGTCCCATTTTACTCTCAGAAAAGAGGGCTAGACTAGAATTACATTTATTGCCTCCTTTAAATATATACTTTTAAATTAATGTGGCCCTTACAATACCTTCTCCCCCTTAGCAAAAATAAAGCCATTATTCCCCCATAGATCTATAGACCAGCAAAACAAATTCCTACATTGGCAATTTCTGAAAATGCATGTCTCTTTCTGAATCTTAAGTTCATCATTTACATGTCAGGAGGGAAGTAGCATGTTTCATCTTCACTGTGCCTCTCCAAATATTTATCAAGAGCAGGACTGTTTTAGAATGAAGAGTCTGATGCTTATCACTCCTAAAGAGATGGGTTTCCTCAAGTTTAAACTTGACAGTTAAGTCTTTCTTACTATGTACTAGTTAAATAAAAAGCTGTGAGAAATACTGAATAGTGTGTGAACTCATTTATCCTAGAAGATAGCAAACAGAAATTGCAAACTTACTACAGATTAGAATATACCACAAAATATAGAAAAGTGAATGGGCTTTTTAGATGGGTGATAAAATTTCACTCTACCAAGAGAGAGGTTGTAATCTCAACAGAAAATTCTTGGTTTTTTTTGCCTTTTTTTTTTTGGAGGGCAATTGGGGTTAAGTGACTTGCCCAAAGTCACTCAGCTAGTAAGTGTGTCAAGAGTCTGAGGCCACATTTGAACTCAGGTCCTCCTGACTCTAGGGCCTGTGCTCTATTTACTGTGTCGCCTAGCTGCCCCTCAACAGAAAATTCTTTATTGCCTCTAGGAGGCAAGCTGGAAATTAGCAACATATTAAAGAGCCAGTTTCCACTACATGTCTGCTAGAAAAACTTAATTTTTTTTTCTTCCCTGAATTTGGTCTTGAAGAGAGAATGTATTTCTACTCCAAAGTTCTTATATTAACTTTGCCCCTCAAACAGGCTTATAGTAACTAGCCAGCATTCTCTCCATCAGTTAGGAGATTCTCATTCAAAACACACCAGGGTTAGCTAGAAACCCAAATTACATAGGTACACATGTATATTTGTATATAAGCATATACACAACCATATATGTAGATAGGTATTTATGCTTCTACAATAACTGATTATGCTAACAGAGATAGGAATCAACAAGAAGACAAGCAGTAATTTCTCTTGTTATCTTGGTTTCCCCCTTTTCCTTTAATGACTTTAAAATAGTGTGGTTAATCACTTTAGATTTTTTCCTGCCTTCATTTCAAATAATGGAGATCTAAAATATTAGACTATTCTAACAACTTTTGATGTGTGTCAGCCTATCTTGCTGACAGAAAAATAAGCTTCACTAACATCTTATTTCTTCTCTTCTTATAGTATCCTTAGTTTTCTTCACATCAAACTAAGATTCTGCAGGCCCTTTTAAAGTTATACTACATAACTCTTAAAATTATGCTCTGTATCAATAAACACCATGCATACAACAAGGTCTTCAGTTGAGCATTTACATAACAGAAAAGAAAGATGTGGTGCTGAAAAGTATCTTCGTAACTGTTGCTGCAAATTTTCCTAAGAGTTTTTCAAACCCAATTATATATCTATTTTACTGTTTTCAAGTATGAAAGAACTTTGAACCAAATCAATATATTTTAAATTAATTTATTTGCATAGATATTATCACATCTCAAGAAGTTCTCTGATGGTTCGTGACATTAATGCTAACCGATTCATTAGGGATTTTTCTACTAGAAAGGACAATATGCAACACTGAACCTCTAAATGGCAGTTAGGTGGCACAGTGGATAGAGTGTACAGCCTGGAGTCAGGAAGACTCATCTTCCTGAGTTCAAATCTTGCCCCAAGACACTTAATAGCTGTGTGACCCTGGGCAAGTCACTCCTTGTTTGTCTTAGTTTCCTCATGTATAAAATGAGCAGGAGAAAGATATGGTAAACCACTCTTCTATGTTTGCCAAGAAAACCTCAAATGGGGTAACAAAGAGTTGAATATAACTGAAAAAGGACTCAACAACAATAACAAATCCCTGAACCTCTGTGTAGAAAACACTTGTAGTTATAAGGCTATAGTTCTTTTTCTGCAATATTTCAATTCTTAGGAAATTTTTTACTATCAAGAGGACAACTAGTACCAAACTTGAAATGCATTCATTAATTTGTTAATGACTCTTAATTATAACAATCTTGTATTCTCGAACACTTCAGCTTAATTGATAACACTTACTTTTAAACAACCATATGAGGAAGCTAAGAGGGAAAAGTAATTTTCCCAAGGTCCTATAACTAGTAAGTTTTTAGGGGGCTGTATAGCACAGAAATATTATCTTTTTGATTCTTAAGTTTAATTCTCTTTCCATTACACCAGGCTTGTATTAACAAGTTTTACTGCTATTAGAGGTTTTTCTAATAATGATATGAAGCCAATTTCCATCAGTAATGGAGCAAAAGACTTCTTAATCAAATCTTTGGCTCAGATAACAAATCATCATATTAATCATGTTATGGAATTAAAGTTATCGTCGACATCATCACCATCATCAGCATCATCAAAAGCTAGCACAGTTTAGGCTTTCATAGAACTTTTTATGTGTAATCTCATTTGGTCCTTACACCAATCCCACGAGGTAGATGCTAAGATTGTTTCCATTTTACAGCTGAGGAAATTGAAAGAAATAGAGATTAAATGACATCTCGCATCATTCAGTTAGCAAGTGTCCCAGGAAGGATTTGAATTCAGGCCTTCCTAAATCCAACTTCCATATCTCTATCACTGAACTGCCTCCATGCATGTTAGGAAGCCCAACTGATTGAAAGTTTGTACTTTTCTTTTAAATAAAAGAAAATATTGGGGGGGCGGAGCCAAGATGGCGGCGTAGCAGCAGCAACATATCGCAGCTCTCACATAGCCACCCCAAAATACCCATAAAATAGGACTCTAAACCAATCCTAGAACTCCAAAACGCACACAAAGATACTTCCCACTAAAGTCAGCTCAGCTACGAGGAACCATATCAGCACTGTGAACCGAAACCAGCCTGGCCTGAAGCCACAGCTGTGCCCCATGGGCGGCTGGGTGGGAGGAGCAGAGGAGCCTCTCTGGTGAGTGGATTAGCAGCAACTGCGAGTGGGGATTGCAAAAGGGGGAGATAGGCCGAAAGGCCTCCAGAGTGGAAAAGTGAAAGGCAGAGGTTTTGCACCCTCCTCCGCATTGTAGCTTCCCGCCTGCGGCCTGCAGACAGCAGGGGGATTGAGCAATTGTTCTCAGGCCAGTGCTCTCGCTTTGAGGGGCCTGGATCCGGATCACGTCTTGGGCCTCGGTCTTGGAGTCTTCATTATCCAGTCAGCTGGAAGTAAGTAGGAAGAGTTCCCAGCATCTTCCTGAGAGCTACGGCAGCCTGGGAGGACCCCAATGATTT
>CM053591.1:65163171-65188945 GCA_028646515.1 Pseudochirops corinnae
ATTATAATATATATTACATATATAATATAAATATTACATAATATATTACATATATAATGCATATATTACATAATATATTACATATAATACAAACATTACATAATATATTACATATACAATACATCTATTACATAATATAATTACATTATAATATTGTGGTCATTACAATCAGACTCATTTTTATTATTGTTATTTCTCCCTTTGTATCTCAATGTTGCAGAAGGTAAAGGACAGTCTGCAGAGAATTTCAAGTCAGGTTGAAGTCATTCACAATAAGAAGACGGCAGCTTTACAAAATGCTACACCTGTGGAAGCCACCAAGATAAAAGAAGCAGTAACGCAACTCGATTTCCAGTGGGAGAAAGTTAACAAGATGTATAAAGACCGACAAGGGTAGGTAACTTTTTTGGTTTATAATCTAAATATGCTTGTATTTTCTGGAATGAGGAAGAATTCTGGAACCAAATCTAATCTTCTCTAAGTTGGGGGTTACAACAGAAAGAAAACAGCTCATGATTTATTATTAAGAAAAGAGAAGTACAGTGTCTAATATATGTTTGCTAAAGATCTAAGAGCTATGATATGCATTGTGAAAATTCTGTTTTATCAAAGTCTATGGGAATAGGGCATTGCTATGGCAGACGTTATTTTGACAATTTTAAAAGGGTACAGCAGAGTAAAACAGATTTTTTTTTTTTTGGCTAAGCGTAGAAGTTGTATTGTTATTCAAATTTGTAAACTATATGCTTCTATTTATGTTATGATCCAATTAATAGATTGAGAGAAACATGACATAAAAGATATAGAGCTAGCCTGGGAATCAGAAAGATTTAAATTGAAATCTCACCTCTGGCACACTGACTGTGACTCTGCAAGTCATTTAGAACTTTAAGCAACTCAGACAACTCTCTAAAACTGAATTACAGAGCAGTTACTCTTCTGCTACATTGTTGTTTTTCGCTGGTAGTTTCCTATACCATTTAAACTATAAGTTTGGAAATACATACATAAAGGCACATACGTATGTGTATATATTAAGCAACTTTTGATTTTCATGTCAATTTTAATATATTGCTTCTTTTCTGTATTAACCTTTATTCTTTGTTGTGAGAAGATAAACATAATACAGACATTTAATTGCAATTTAAGCCTTTAATTCCATATAGATTTATACTGTTTTAAACCTAATTTGGGTTTACATCAAAGTTATCTTATTGTTTTTGTTTCGGTTTTTTTTTAATATCTAAAAACACAAATTATTTGAATGGATCCTGTTACTAGCCAAAGTTTACATAACTTTTCCAGCCCTACTGGCCTTAAGAGGACACATTTTATTCTTCCTGTCAAAGTTCTGTATTATTAATTGATTGTTTTTTTTGTTCACTTGATCCAAGGAAATCACCAAATAGGAATTTTTCATCTCTAATCCATGAAAATTCAACACAACTCAACATAGCAAGCACCTACACAACTCCGCAGCTCCATTCAGCATGTCTTCTTCCATTCCACTAGCTGCAGGCCACTCTCCCTAACTACTTGTACTTACCGTATTTACATTTGTTCTGTTTATGCCACGGACTTGTCTCCCCCTTTAGAATTTATACTCCTTGAAGACAGGGATTATTTTATCCATTTCATTTACATCTCTAGCACTTAGCCCAGTCACTAATGCAAAATAGGTGATTAAGCTTCTCTTTTAGCTATTATGGAGGGAATGTAATTAAACTTATTGAATTTAATCTCCATTCCACTTTTGTCCTTTCCCTCTTTTCATGGTTGTGGTTGAGTCATTTCAGCCCTGTCTGACCTCTGTCACTCTTTGTGAACCCCTTTTGGGGTTTTCTTGGCAAAGATAGCAGAGCTTTTTCCTTCTCTGGCTCATATTATAGATGAGGAACTGAGGCAAACAGGGTGAAGTGACTTGCCCAGGATCGCGCAGCTACTAAGCGTTGAGGATAGGTTTGAACTCATAAAGATGAGTCTTCCTGACTTTGGGTCTAGCGTTCTATCCACTGTGCTACCTAGCAGCACTGTTGCATGGTTTTAATTTATAGCACTTCAGTTTATTATCATTATTTTAAGACAAAACCTTTTTTAAAAAAAATACAGAAAATAAACAAGATTTTAAGGTAAGTGATACTAGTTTGCTACTCACCACTGGGTGGGGGTGGGGAATGAAAAAGGGTTACCATCTCTACTAATTTGGTAGTCAAGGAAATAGAAAAATTCTGCTCTACTAGCTTACTGGGCCAATGAACCGAACAGGGCTCCAACTATTCTTTATTATATTCAGTTAGGGATAAGCAGCATCCTTTACTTGCAGTCTGTTATTGGTTGCTGGGTGATCTGCACACTCTCTCTCTGCAGAGCTCCGAAGTTCCCACGAGAACCTCATTTTCTTCTTGTACAGTCCTTCAGTCCTTCTTCCTGTGGGGAAAACACCAAATATATTTTCCAATTATTCCCTTTGCTGAAAAGGGGAAGTCCCTTCCCCTCATAAAGACTTCAATGGGCATTGCATGAGACTCAGGAAATACTACATTTTAACAGCTCTGACCACACGATGCCATGGCTTGGGAAGGGGAGCTGGGGGGGAGGGAGCAGTGAATGGAGGGGTGTGGAGACCAGGTCTGTGACCAAAGGTATATCTCTTATTCTCTTATCTAATTATATTTGCACTACTTACCTCACAGGGTTCTTATCAAGATCAAATGGCATGATCTAAATAAAACCTGCAGCAAGGTTTCTAAGGTCAACCACATTCACCTGTAGATCACACCGTTCCTCAGCCTGTTACTTTATTCATTCCCATAATTACTCTGGTTATCCTGAGCTCTGTTGTAATCTAGGAGTATGTATTTTTTTAAATTTATTAATAAATTTGGGACCTCTTTTTTCATTAATTAATCAGTTGGCTCAAACCTCTACCCAAGTTTATTCAATATTAAATAAACTAGAGAAATCTCCACAGCAACAATTATTCATATTTCTCTATGCAGTAAACCCCTTAATCTTCTATGATTAAATAAATATTAAAACTACTGTATATGGAATCTATTAACAAATGCAATCAGTAATGAAACAAATGGGTAAACAGTATTTTGACTGTGAGAAAGATCATAACAAGAGACACCTCAAACCTCACAATAAAGCTTGGTAATAAAAACACATTTACACACGATTTGGTTCATTTTTTTACAAGCAAAAGGTGAAAACAGCTTAAATAAACAGGAAAGATTTCTCCATTTCCTTTCTCTCTGTGTCTTCTTGAACTTCTCTCCAGTCATGAAAGAAAAAAACATTCTCTTCACAATAATCATTCCTTGTGAAGTTGTCTTTATAATATTTCTTCACAATGTAACAGTTAAGATGATCCTAAAAGTAAAGACTTTTCTCCTCCCTTTATATCTTCTCTATGGTTTATCTGTGTTAAATGGGTTTGCTACAAGTGTATGTTATCTAATCTCAACTTTAGCAAGGCACTTTTGCCCCTCTTTAATTGATTCTCTATCCCAATGATGTCAAACTCCAAGAAAAATGGGAGGCCACTGATCCACAAATGAGCATCCCTTTGGGGAAACAGTTTGAATATGCGATGTTATGTTCATTTTGTTGCATTTTATTTATTTTGTTAAATTTTCCCAAATACTTTTTAATCTTGTTCTGGAGCACTTGGAAGTATTGTGGGCCACATAGTTGGGGAGGGGGGTTTATATGGAATAAGTAGGTCTGACACCTGTGATCTATCCCATTCTTGTTCCAAATCCTCTATTAACTCAAGAAAACATGACACTTGGTTCTTTTCACTACTCTAAAATCTGAAAACCTGACTTCAAACTTTACTGAGAAAAGAGAAGCCATGTACTATGAGCTTGTTCTTCTCTTCTCTCCAAAAGTCCTTGACATCATCTTCAATTCATTCTTCCTTTACTTCCCAATAAAGATATCGTCCTTTCCTTTGTCAAAGCCAGGTACTCTTGATCACATCTTCTCCAGTGGATTCTTTTCTCTTCCCTCCTCCATTCCCTCTCTCCATCTTCTTCTAACTCTGTCCTATAAAGAATAACTAGAATCTCCCTCTCAGATTCAAGGGGTAAATGGCAGTCTCATCCTGACTTCAGAAAATTTACATTATTTATAAAAATGAATTGCATCTGTACAAATATCTGTCTATATGCAAATATAAAATATCATGGACCCCGCCCCCAGTTCCGGAGGGAACCCTAGACTCCCAGATAAATTCTAGAATAGGTAAATTTTCTGTAAACTCACCATTCCATTGAACCCACACTACCAAAAATGCCTGTATTTGAACATGTCTGTACTTCTTAAAGGATGGGGGAGGGAGGCATAGTCTCACCTTAGTTATGTTGGCCTTGACTCTGAGCTACCATAGTATTTGACTTGAATCAAACGGCATATCGTATTTTGGTGCCTTTATTATAGCAGGAAGTGAAAAGCAACAATAAAGTTTAAAATGGGGAGGGGGGGCAGAGAGAGAGACAGGCACAGAGAAAGAGAAAGTTCAAAGCAACGAACCCTGATCTAGAATGGGTTTATACACATTCACACACACACACACACACACACACACACACACACACATCATGCCTAATTTCTGACTCTAGAAAACTGTCTACACAAACTGAGACCACCCTGTCATCTCATGCACAACTAATATTTTAGTTGGCATTTTTAGCAGAACGTTCAATAAATATTTTTTCTCCCCTGATAGCACAGGGAAAAAATAAGTCTTATACTATCCACAGAGAAAAATAATAATACACTAATCCTCATGCCATCGCTATTTGATTTTATCATCTAAAGTAGAAGCTAGAGAGACAGATGCATAATCTGGGAACATTTCCAAAGTCATCTTTTGCTAAATGAGACATTCAATTCTAGCAGCATTCAGCAGGGCTCTTCCCTTTGTCGCAGTGCCATACATAGTGGGAAAGATACATGATAAACACATACAAGATGCTGACAACTCAGGACAAGATTAACAATGGTGCTTCAGCCTTGGTCTCAGCTACATTTGAAGATTTATGTGTAATGATCTGTCTTTCCTTTTTCTGATGTGTGTGTGTGTGTGTGTGTACAAATGCCATTTTTCTTTCTTTGCTATCGATATCAAAGTATGCTAGACATTGAAGGGGTTGTAGATAGCATGGAAGTGGGAAGAAAATCAGACTTCAGAGAACCTATTTAGAAACCCTTTCCCAAACTCTGTAAAAGAATTTTTGCTAACACATGAAAATTTTCCTGAGAAATATAGTGAAAAGGGTATAAAAGAAGAGAATGTGTATTTCAGGGAGGAATAAATAATAAATACTATTTATTATTATCCATTCTTTTCCACTCTTTTTATACTGACCTCTGCTTTATTATCTACAAAGTTTGGTCTCATGAATTTATTCCATCAGGGACAGGCTGTATTTCAGAAAGGCCAACGAAGTATTGTCATTGTCTTCTTTGTAAAAAAAGAAAATGCACATCTTTATATGAGTTGATATGAATGAATGAAGCATTGATTAATTAATATATACACAGCACTGAAGATATAAAATAAAAAGCAAGAAAATTCTTGTTCTCAAGGAGTTCACATTCTAATAGGAAAGACAACATGTGGAAGATGAAAAAGTCACATAGTCCTTAGTGTTCAGTGTCATAGCAAAATGGTAAGGCTTCTTTAATATCATTTCCATCAATGAAGTTAGATCTGTTTCAGACATTGAACCTTTTGACAATGCCAAAGACTTGGTTGACAAGAACCTTTTTTTTTTTTTTTTTATGGGTCTTCAATAGATGTGGCTGTAGCAGCTGCAGGATCATTTGCCAAGTTGAGTCTCCATAGAGGCTGTTTCCCAAGATGATGACTTAGAGAAGTTGCCTGGAAGCAACATAGTTCCCACTTACGCATATCTTAGACATATCCAAGGACAACAAGATAAACTTTTTCCTTGACTGAAAGACTCTTCCTTCCAATGCACACACACACATGCACATACATGCACACATATACACATGCACCTGTACACACATGCACACACAAACATAATAATGGTCTCCACCCACATAGTAAATGAATATATTTATTGTGCTTTTTAAGAGGTTCTCTCCTGTTTATGATGTAGCTCAATGTCACCTCTTCTACACATTTATCTATTCCTTCTCTAAGATTCATGCATTTTGGGGGGAAAATTTGTTTAAGGATCACATTGGTGCATGTGGGTAACAAAAAATCTGATAGTAAAAATTATGGTAATGAAAGTTGTTACTCTGAAAATACAGACATGAAGTACATATTAAAAACTGAACCATCTTGAACAATAGGAAAAACACATTTTAATAACCTGTCATTTCTTATCTTTTTCTTGAACTTAGCTTCTTTCATGTTTCAATTTAATACTCCCTTACTCTTTGCACTCTCTCCTGGGATTTATCCTGGTCTCCCTTTTTAAAAGTGGATTTCCCTCCAGATACTGTCACCTAATCCCTACTTGTCAGAGAAGTAATTAGCACGTAGTAAATGTCTTTCTGTAGTCTCCTGTTTCATTTTACTTGACAGATGATGGGTCAGAGGTTAAAATTTACTTAAGATGCTTCAGTGGATGCAGGACCACATTATGAGGGGTACATAATCTAATACGGAGTGCAAGTCTTCCACACACTAGCAAAACCTGTACCATCCTCGCCCTTGTCTTTCCAAAAATCCTTTATGAAAGAACTACCTAACAGCTAGAGGTTTTTCTCTGGTCTTTGAACGCTTTGCGGATGCTAATGTAACGCTTGGTATATCATTTGTCTCATTCTCACCTCATAACTAGCCACCCAGCAAGATATATCCTTGACCCTGTCTTTTCGATTACTCTTCTCATAAACATTATATAAATACTTACAGATTATTAATGACAATAACAGCCGTAGCAATAATCATAATAACACCTGTTCTGTGCTAGGCGTATGCTAAGCACTAATGTTATCTTATTTGATCCTCAAAACAACCCTGGAAAGCTGGTGCTGTTATTATCTCCTTTTTCCAGTTGAGAAAACTGAAGCCAGCAGCAGTCAAAGTATTTTGTGTGTGATAATTATTCTAAGGCCCAGCACAACACGTGTGATGTTAGTAAATAGTCAGTAACACCTAATAAATGTCTGTTGACTGATTTTTGTAAAAAACAAAACATAGGCTTGGTCTACTTCTGAAGTCCAGAATGAGCTTTACCATCAGAGAAGCATTTTAAGATGAGAAGGTTAAAACACAAATTGCTGATATTTGGGGTCTATGTGGCTTTAATAAGATGACTTCAATAAGATGACTATCATGTGGTTTTATCAATCCCCAAACAACAAGCATTAGTACATGATTGGTGATATTACTTTAGAAATAGGATTAAATATTTTTCAACTGTGGTGTGACAGTTGAATTAGCTACATAAAACAGATCTTTATCAATGCTAATTTGTTTACTTCTGAATATAAATTTAATATCTATTTCATCAATTCTTAGTAATACTACATTATTTCTGGATACAAATTTTGTCAAAACTTGACTGATTAAAACTAAACATGAAGGAAGTTAGTGAAGGCTATCAGCTATATTTATTTCATGAGTTTTATTTGAAAAACAGTAAATGGTAGTTTAAGTCTGCCCATCAACTTATCATCTAGATGTTCCAATTCTCAGTCTCCAGAGCACTCAAATGATTCTGAGAGAAATGCCTTTTGTGATTACCATTTCAGGCAGGATAATTTGTCTTATATCTTAAATGTCTTTGGAATGTTCCTGTAAATCTTTTCAGTTCGTAACTACTTTCATTTGAGACTTGCTTTAGTTGATCAAAAAATGGCTAGAAATAAAATTCACCTATTAAATATATATATATATGTACACACACATATATATGTACACAAACATATTTAAAAGATTATGTGTATATATGCACACATTTAAGTGTATATATTTTAATACATTTATATTCTCATATTTATAATATATATATACATTTCCCATATTTTAAAAATCACACATGTGTGTGTATATATGTGTCTGTGTGTGTGTGTATGTGTGTGTGTATACACAGACGTACATAAATTCACATATGTATGTAGGGAGCTTCTTATATTAAACCAAATAAATTTCTTAGGAATCATGAATTTTCATATCAAAGCAGTCTAACAAAGCACTATGTACAAAGCACTGAGTAGGCACAAACAAATCTCAAAATAAGCCCTACCTCTAAGAAACTTACCTTCTAGTGGGCATACAAAAATCTAAATAGCTAAGTACATATTGGGTAATTTGAGAAGGAAGAAGTGAGCACTAACAACTAAGGAATTAAGAGTGACTTCCCATAGGACAGCAGTCTCCACCTGAGGGTTATGTTCAATTTGTAACAATGAAAATACATCCTGCATATCAGCTATTTATATTAGGATTCATAAAAGTAGCAATGTTACAGGTATGAAGTAGCAATGAAAATAATTTTATGGTTGGGGATCACCACAACATGAGAAACTGTATTAAAGGGTAGCAGCATTAGGAAGGTTTAGAACCACTGCAAGAGGAGGTGGTGCATGAATTGATCTTTGGGTAGATCTAATAGGTCTGTCCTTGACTGTCCTTTGCTATTCTTCTGACTTGATTCACTAATCCTAACTTGCCTTGGAAATTTGTAGCGTTCCCAAATAGGCTAGCCATACTGCTACAACTCACTCAGCATTCTGAAGGTAACTGAAGTTGGGGGAATTCATTTCTACCATTGTATGGTGTATCTCCTGAATCCCCTACCAGTGTATTTGCCACTTAACAAATTAGCCAGTTGAACTCCATTAAGTCTTAATTAGAAATATTTGCTAAACAAAAAGCAAAGCAAGAATTACAATAACATAACGTTTTGCCTATGAAACAGGGACATATTCTCCCATGATTAGCCACATGGTAGGTGAGTGGGCACAAACTTATAGAACCATAACAGAAAAGGACATGAATATGGATCATGTATATCCAGGAGAAAGTCAAAACTCTGGACTACAGCTCTTGATGACCTTTGTCTCCCTCAAGAAGAGTCTGCAGAACAATTCAATGACATTTAAGGTCACTCCTCAGCTTATTATTCTGCTTAAGCCATTCAAGCTCTGAGATTTCTTTCCAGCCCTAGCAATCTCTTCTAAGAATAGCTCTTAGCTCTGAGTTGTTCCCTCTGAATTCATCTGTGAATACTCAGTTCACAGAAATAATATTTGTAAAGCAATTAACAGAAGGACTGGTACATATTAGGTAGTTCATAGATGATTTTCTCCTTTCCCTTTAGCCCTCAACTCAGCTTTATCATACTAGCTCTCAGCAGGATAACTTCAGTAAGATAACAAATGTCTATCTTGTGGTAATAAACCAAAATCCCTATTTTTACCACTGGCACCATGACTACTAGGCAATACATTTTTGTCCCATTATCGCCAGTTCTAGGAATCATATTTTCCCAACTACTACCTTCAAAGTCTTTTTATGAGTCATGTGCAAATTAGAGTCTGGGAAACAAAAACTCTGTTAGGGACCTCACACTTTTCTGTTTCATTTCCTTCACCTAGAAAATCTGGGAATATCAGTATCTTTCATAAGCCTTTTCATCTCCCCTTTATAAGTGTTTAAAGTTCTTAAGGCTCAAATAGTACATCAGTTTTACTTTTTATATGGTTGCGGAAAGGACTACCAATAAGTTCCTAGAAAATACAATTGAAATGGACAATCTTCCCCCAGGATTTCTGTACAATAACTATGACTGATAGGACATAGACAAGATATGGAGTAAGTATAGAAATCAAGAACTTGATCCTTTATCTATAATATAGTGCTCTTTTACTAAAAGTCCTTGCCTTAGTGTCACCAGTTGTTCATCCTCATTGTTTTTTGTACTTTTTCAGAAACAGGTTCCTCACAGGATTCTACAATCTTATAATAATTTAGCAGATGACACTCCTTTCAAAGGATAATGGATTTCTAGCAGCTAGGCCCTTATAATGAGGTTATTTTGTGTTTAGAATTTGGAATATACCTTATGGCCAGAGTAGCTCTATTCTTTTGAAAGCTTTTTTGTAGACTTTGCCTGAATAAAGAAAGGATAACAAAAGCTTGCTAAAAACTTTCCTGAGCCTCACTCTGTTCTTCTATTTGAGTCTAGGTTTGTTCAGTGTTTCCTTCTTATGTTCAGGGCTACAGCTACCTGATCTCTCCATTTGAATTGGCAGGATGCCAATCAACTGGTGCAGTGGATAGAGTACTGGACTTGGAATCAGGAAGCCCTTGGTTCAAATCCAGACTCACACACTTACTGTATGATCCTAACAAATTATTTAATCTGTTTACCTCAGTTTCCTCAGCTGTAAAATGTGACATTATAATAGCACCTATCATACAGAGTGGTTATGAGGATCTAATGAAATATTTGTAATGTTCTTAACACAGTTTCTGGCATATAATATGTACCATATAAATATTTCTCCCTTTCCCTCCTTTCCCCTTGGAATGAATTTTATTTTGTTCATGTCAACCAGACCAGAACTGGTCTCTAGCCTGTGGGTGGCTAGAGCTAAACACAGCAGGCTAGAGACAGGTGAGTCAGGGATTAAACATATGTTTAATTTCAAAATGAGGAAAACGCTTGCCAGCAGAATTCCACCTTCCTGAGAAGGTGGCCTTAACATGCTGGTACGGGGATAGGGCTTACACACTTGAAAACCACTAAAAAGGTAGAAACTAAGTCTTTTGTAAACAGTTCCCATAGCAGGCCCACACGTGCAAGCATTTTTGGGACAACACAGGTATTCTTGAGTCCTGTGGGAACAGTTCTTAAGTCACTAGAGTCATTGCATTAAGGGTCATTGAGCCTTGTGATTCTTCAGTAGGGTACAGAACCAGAGGTAGTGTGGTGGGAACAGGAATGCAGCCCTGGGTTCTGTTCACTTAGCAGTTATAAGAAACAGGGATTGTTTAAATATCTGGAGATGCTGGTTGATCACATTCTGCTACAGCACAGCTGCTTCTGGCTCTCAGGTCCCTGATAAAAATAGGGAAGTTCCAATAAATCTAAATAGTATCAATTAATATAAAAATCATAAATCTCTCAGAGAACACCTGGTGCTGGTCAAAGCAATACATTTTGCCAGAGGGGGAGATCATCCAAAGGGTGAGCACAAAGGATTGTGCCCTAAATTCAGGGCACAGCCTGCTTACTGGGCTTTAGCTCTGGGAGACAGTGTATCCTCCAGATATGTTTACAGGCCCTAGCATACTCTCTCTTCTGGTGATCCTAGCCGACTCTTTTGGAAGTATTTTGGTTTCCATTTTGGGTAGGAATGTTGTTCAGATTGCCTTTCAAGGTGAAGAGAATATCGCCTGTACCAGTGGCCAAACTTCAGCCTAAAATGTCCAGATAGAGATACATCCTAGGGATATGAAGCCTCTGTGTGACCCCAAGGTGATTGCAAAAGGGAGATCTGTCTCCATGGTTATAATTTGAGTTCTCCCCACCCCTCACAAAATCATCTTATTTCCTGTATAGAAATGTCCTAACCTTTCCACCAGAACTAAAATCTTCTCATACTGAACCAATTCAGTGTTTCTGAAGAATTATCAACTTATTCCACTTAATGCAATTTCTGTCCACATTCCTCAGTCTACCAGGATGGTAGTTTTTATTACCATATCCATTGAAAATGAATCTCAATGACCCTTAGATAGATTTGGAGCACAATGGTTAGATGCAAGTGTTTGAGTTCCCTCACCAACTTCTCTGCACAAATGTTTGTGATTCACTAACATTCTCCCACTCTGAGAAGTTTCAGAAATGCTAAAGGTCCCAAAGAGAACAGACTTCTGAAAAAATATTGAAAATAGTATACTTATTGAATTTGCAGATGACATGAAATGAGGATGTAGAGATAATGTGTTGGATGATATTGTAAGGATACAGAAAGATCTCAGTAGTTTGGAAATATGAGCCAAATATTTTGTTGTTCAGTCATTTCAGTGATGCCTGATTCTTTGTGACCACATTTGGAGTTGTCTTGGCAAAGATACTAGAGGGGTTTGTCATTTCTTTCTCAGCCTCATTTTACAGATAAGGAGACTGAGGCAAAAGAGGTAAAGTGACTCGCTAGAATATATTGAAATTTAATAGGCAACAATGTAAAATCTTACATTTAGATTAGAAAAACAAATAGCCCAAGTATAACATGGGGAAGAAGTAGCAAAAAGACATTATGTGAAATAGACTTGGGAATTTGTCAGTTAAAAGTTTAGGATGAACAAATAGTATAGAATGATTATAAAATAGCTAATATAGTGTCTTAGTGGATAATTAAAAGTGTTGTTTCAAATTCACATCAGCTGAGTGACTGAAATACTTCTAAAGGAGAATGTTCAATGCCTGATGAATTTCACTATTTAGGAACCTTGTTACTGTGGATAAGTCACTATACCTCTCTAGTCCTCAATTTCCTTAACTGTGAAATAAGGGGATTGGACGAGTTGATGATCCCTAAGTTTCCCTCTAGCTCTTGTGGTCTTGATGATGAGTATTTTGGAAACTGTGTCAAACAATGAAATAAATAGTTGAAGGCACTTTTATTATTTAGTCTGTAGATTAGATTTAAGGGAGGCATAGTTCAATATTAGTATTTTTTGAAGTGTAGAAGAAGAAATTGATGTATATTATTCAGTGTTGCTATAGAAAGCAGAAACAGGATCAATGATTGGAAATTACATGGAGGCAAATTTTATGTCAACATAAAGAATACTGGCACAAAGTCCTACTGCAGTGCATCCTTCTGGTGTGGAAGTGATACTGGGGTACTCTAAGGCTATGCCAATGGAGCTCTGGCAATGCTAGAAAGGGTTAAAATATAACACAAAGTCTGACTGCCTGTCTAAAATCTAAACCTGCTTAATAAGGAAAAACCCAGGAAGGTAAAAATCCATGAAGGCATGGATTTTTTGACAGGCCACTCTAGAAACCAAGACAAATAGAAAACTTCTGTTAGTCCAGTATTGCCCATTTCCATTTGTTGATTATTATCATTATGGCAGGAAAGGGGTCAGAATATGCTAAGTTTTTAATATATTTTTTAACTTTAATTTGACAATTGGTACTCTAAATTCAAGATCCTTCTACTATATAACCAGTCAATGGGCAGTCTACCAGGGAATTTGGAGGCTGTCAATCTTGATATTTTCCTTACAACAAATCCAAAAGAAAGAATGGATTTGATGGTAAATGGAAGAAGGAATCACAATTTTTCTTTAGAGAGGCAAAAAAGAAGCTGGTTTTATTGTATAGCCAAAGTCAGCAAGAAACATTTATTAATAGGATGTTTGGTAATCATTTATTACAGAACTAATGATATATTCACAGACTTGCATAAAATAACTACTACTGAAGGTGCATCAGGTGTTGAGGATGAAGAGATAGACATATCTTAAAATAAATTCAATAAGATCCTCCAAGTTGAATGACTATGCATTCTGATGCTTAGTGACTTCAATGCAAAAATGAGAAAACATGAGATTGAGGAGAAATACATGAGGAAGTGTGAAGGAATGAGATCACCCAAACACCTGTAGACTATACAGAAATGTTGAACATTTATATCATGATTACTTTCTTTAAGAAAGGAATTGATAAGGCTTGGTCAATGTAATCACCAAACAATATCACAAAATGAATTTGATTATAATTTTATAGACAAGAGGATATTTGTTATTGTTTTTTAAGTCATTCCTGAACCAAGTTTCTGTATACAATAAGATGATTCATGAGTCAGAGCAAGAACTAGAACATGAAGTAAAAAGAATGAAAAAAAATTGGCATACAATTAAAATAACAAACCAAATATTTAAATAAGCAACTAACAATGAAAATGGAGAAGGGACAACAATGACATTAACATTAATTATCGTAATGCTATTTATGGATATAGGTGATAAAAAAATTTATTGCCACAAGGTCCAAGGAGGCCAGAAAGTACTTTAGTCAGCAAGCACTGCACTTGCCTGCCAAGTACAGAGAAAGAGCAGCCAAAGGCAACATGAGGGTAGAGTAAAAACTCATTTTTTAATTCTTACAATGAAGGATGATGGATAGAGAGAAGTATTAAGGGGTAAGCACAATTTTTAAAAATGGTAGAGAGATTACTAAGAAAAGTCATCCCAAACATACTTAAGGACAAAAATGGAAGGACAATAAAGAGAAGAAAAAAATAGAAAAGACCTTAATTTGAAAACAACAGATGAAAAATGGAAAAGATCTGCAAGTCTTTGATAAACCTTGTTGATTGATTGCTTTATTATATCATTCTTTTATGGTCAGTCAGCCGATGAACATTTGTTAAAGGCCTAGCACATGCCGGACACTGTTTTTAGTGTTGGAGACAGAAAAAAAAGAGAAAAAGACTGTTCTTGCTTTCAAGGAGCTAACAGTCTAAAGGAGAAAACAACATGTAAATATGTATGAATAGACTGTATACAGAATAAACTGACAGTAATTAACAGACGACGGATAGGAAAATTAAGAGAAATTGCAAAAGACTTCATTTAAAAGGTGGGATTTTACTGAAAGAAGCTAAGGAAACCAGGAGGCAGAGATGAAAAGAGAGAGCACGCCAGGCATGGAAAACAGCCTGCAAAAAAGGCACTGAATCTGGAGATGGAGCTTCCTGTTTGAAGAATAGCAAAGAGGCTAATGGCAGGGGATTACAGAACTGGAAAGGAGGTTTAAGAAGACTGAAGATGAGGGCAGGGCAGGTTATAAAGTTCTTAGAATGCCAAACAGAGATTGATTCTGGAGATGAAAGGGGACCACTATATGATGAAGACACTCTCTGTCCCGTACTTGTGAGGATCAACTGTGAAAATATACGTGAAGTACTTTGAAAATGATTAAGTATTATATACGTGTAAGGGATTATGGTCACTGTTGCAATCATTGTTGTACTTTTTCATAAAGCAATTACACATAACTGTCCCATATGTTGTTTTTAGTTCAGTAGCACGTGGGAATGACTTTTGCCCCTGTAGGTCACTGTCCAGAAATTTAGCTTGCTGACAAATATGATAAATTGAGAAATACTCCCAAATTATGTGTCTGTAGAGTTGAGAATTAGTATATTTATGCAGAGAAACTTGTCAAATAAAAATGGTACTGGGGGATGTATTAGAGAGGGTTACACGCACACACGCATACACCTCTTTTTGTATCCTGGGCCCCTTTGACAAGTCGTTGAAGCCCCATGCATCCCCTTCTCAGGAAAACAAAAAAAGTTTTTAGAAGCATAAAAATAAATATACAATAATAAAGGATATTAATTTTGTCAAAACAAAGTTCTCATAATAGATATGTGTATACATTCATACACACATACATTCTGTGTGTATTTTGTGTGTGTGTGCATAGTATTTAAGTTCATGGACACCAGGTTTAGAACTCCTGTGTTAGGGTGAAAGAGAGAGTTTAAATAATTTTTGATTTTAAAAGAAGAAGTAGTTTAACTATGTTTTATATCCGGGTTGAGGGTTTTCTTTTTAATAGTGCTACTTTCATTCTACTATTATAAGGATAGATTGGTACTCTTAAATAAGGACTAAGTGATATAAAATAATAAATAACCCAGTGACCTCTTGTGTGGCTCCCCTGATTCCTGTGTGTAAAAGAAGCAAACAACCCATTAAGAGAGACACAGAAAGACCATCCCCTATTTCCCAGCCACAAAAATAAACTAAAAATAAAAATGAATTCCATATATCTTTTTGGTAGAAAGCATAAAACGGTTTCCTTCTAATTCATTTTATTATGATGAGGAAAAACAACAATGAAGTACAGCTGTTGCAGCTATAAAAAAAAATCCTTATTTAACCCTGTGAAAAAGCAGTTTTCTCTGTGAGAATAGCAAATTCATACCTGTGAGTACATCATCACAAAACAGATTTTCTTAATTATTTGAAATTCATTCATGAATTTAGTTTGAGATGTTTTTGAAAATACTAATTTCCTCAAAGGAATGCTGTCTTTCACAAGAGAGAAAAAAAAAAGGACAGTAATTTCAGACAGCTTACAGCCCTTCCCCACCATAAAAAGCAATGTATACTATATTTGTTTTCATTTGCTAGAATGACGTTATTTATAGAAACATAATAACTTTAAATATAAATTTCAAGAAATTTCTCTAATTATTCAGTAATGCATTCTCCAGTCAAATGCTAACTATAAAATATTAACATTAAAGTGCCATTTTTTAAAAAAGGAAGTTACATTTTTTTTAAAGTGCTTCTTTTTTAACACAAACTATTACTCTTTGATTTCCCTCAACAGAGAGGGACTTTGTCATTTGGACCTTTTTTTTTTTAGCTACCTACTCGTGTGTGTGTGTGTGTGTGTGTGTATGTGTGTGTGTGTTGGAATAGGTGGCATTTTAGGGAGAGCAAGGAGACCCCTTGTGATATTACTTAAAAATTCATTTCTATTCCCAAATCTAGGAACAGGGCTGAGCTAATACAATATAACTTTCCCACTTTGTGCCCTAGACTTGGAGCCCTTTGGACCATATGATGGATTTGCCTCCAGCTACTAAGTTGAGCAAGTGATTTGACAGTGAATGTAGATACTGTTTAGAAAGAGTCTGGAGAGTTTGGGGATCAGGGCAAATTACAAAGACATGGGGGTAAAGGTGGTTGTAGAACTTTTAACTGCTATGATGAGTTCAAGTATTTTAATTGGTACACAGCCCCTTCTGTAGCTGGCATTGTTCTTGAGCAGTAAGCAGTGGGTGCTTCGGTGCCATCTGGCATTTTGTAGTGGAGAACAGCTCCAGTACCATCGGGCGACCCATCAGCAGTCAGCAACAGTAGTTTATGTTCATTGAAGGATGCTAGAAGACTCAGATGAAATGATTCTGGCTTTTTCTTTTAAGTTCCCAGATTCTTGGAGAATACCCTATCCTGTATGTGTGTGTACATATATATATACACATATGTATACACACATATATGTATATGTGTGTATATATGCATATACATATGTGCACATAGATATATCTATATGTACATACACATAGATATGCATATAGCTAGATATAAGTATCTTGCTCACCATATTTAATGTAATGATATGCCACTACCCTCAACAAGAAGATAAGTGGAAGCTTCTCCATAAAGAAGTCAGTGTAAGGTCACAACATGGATCCCAGGAATGTTGACTGTGTAATTGCTATAATTTTGAATAATGCATACCAACTTCAGCAATTCTACCAGTAAACTTTATGGAAAAGTTATTGAAGGTGGTATCATTCTCAATTATTGATATGTGACAATTGGAATCCTTTCCCATCTCACCTTCATGATTGTTTATGAATATTGATGGTGAAAATGCTACAATTTACCTAGCTGTTTTGCCATTGGTTTTCTGAATATGGTAAAATTCTATGATAAAATTATATGTGTTTATTCTCATGAGTAACTGTACTCATTTGTTCTTGGATTATATGAAATGCTATGACAGTTTCTAGGCTTCTTTATGATGGATTTTGAATGGCATATTCTCTAATAGTAGGCCCCTTTTCTTCAAAATCTGCACTTGAGTATGCAAACCAAAAATTTCTACAACCTGAAGTAGGTCACATGAGCAGAAAGATGGCTGAAGAGTTTCTTTCTACAAACATTTTCAACCACAACAGAAGGGAATTATATACTGCCTATAGAGGGGTTAAAATTGAATGCACAAGACATAACACTTCACAAAGGAGAAAAACCTCATAGAGAACTTTTAATACTTAAAATATTGATTCAGTTTTCTTATTCCCAACCAACTTCCACAACCAACCCATTGAGCATGAATCTTAAGGACTATGATTTAGTATCTTGCTATAGGGAATGCCTAAGTCTTATAGGACAGGATATGAGTGGAACTGGGGTGGGTGTGAGTTAAAATCAAGGAATTTCCATTGCAAATTCACAACAGTTGGGATTAAGTTTGCCATAAAGTGGATTCATCTGGGTCTTTTGGCAAGAGGACTATCAGTTTTCCGGGGCTCCTAAGACCTTAAAGAACATTCTTGCACTATTTTTTTAGACCCTTTTGCTGTTGGTTTTTATGTGTTTTTGTTTTCTGGATCCCTTTTAAACTACCATGAGAATTATATCTGCCTGAGGGTATTAGAATATAATTTTAGTAAAGACCTTGTTTAAATCCCCTGCCTCTGAATCAACCATTCATCTAGATGCAGGATTACAGTCCAGAAAAAATTGTCAGTGATTTGTATCAGTTCTAAAAAAGAATAAAAAACATAATAGCCACTGCTTCTACACAAACACTCAAAGGAAAGGAAAGCAACATTAAGACAGAATAGTTTATTAGAACAAAAGTTGTGCGATATGTAGTAGTCAGAGTTGCAAATTGGAGACAAGCAGTTTCGGACCTGGGAGGAGGAGGTCCAGTCCTCTTTCTAACAGATAAGTCAGGGAAGGACCTAAACAACCAATTTCCATATCCTCTAAAATGGAAAGCCTGAGGCCTAAGACTAGCAACCTATCTTTAAAGATCTGTGAAGCAGTAGAAAGAGGAGGTATTGAGGAGTGAAGAGAATTGCTGAAGAACAGTGACTGACTGGAAAAAACAAACAAACAAAAGATCAAGAGTCTTAATAAAGAGGCAGGAGACAAGCAGATAAAAAAAAAAACCGGAATGTAAAATAAAGATAGTAAAACCTAAGCAAGAAACCAAAGTATATTAAAGACATTTTATAATATAAATGAAAATCAAGCAGCACTCCCTGATGAAAGATTCCTGTGGATTCTCCAGGAGTAATGTAACAACAGCAAGAAATTAAATAATTTTCTCTTAAATACACATATTTAAAAAAATTATGACTCAATTTAGGAGAAAAATCAGAGCACAAAATTCAGACCTAATAAACAAATAGAAATAGAGTAGGAAAAATTTGAATATGTGATAAAGAATTTCTCCACATGAATTTAATCTCTGAGAAAGAGAATAATAGATTTGGAATACAAAAAAAATACTGAAGTGGAAGAAAATCTGACAGAAGGGAAACAAAGGCAACAATGCTAAAAGAAACTGATTTTGATGACAGATGATTTAATAATTATAGTACTCCAAGAAAAGCATGGTAAATTTACCGTAATTTAGGACATAAATCAAAAAATTATCTACACCTTCCAGTCTCTCAGAACTTGAGCAGAACATGGTGTATATGAACAACTGATTATAGTGATAAGAAACTTCATGGAGAAAGTGATCTAAGCTGAAGCTTGAAGGAAAATGATTCTGATTGGAAGAGACTAAATTGGAGTGCCTTTCAGGAAAGAGGGGATACCCTGAATGGATACTGGTAGGCCCCAGCACTTAGCATAGTTCTTGGCAAACACTATACAGGTGCTTAATAAATGTCTGTCGATTGACAATGGAAAGGTATAGCAATGTAATATCAGGAAACTTTGGTTCAATTTGACTACAGTGTAGAATTGTGAAGGGGAGTGATGTAAAATTAGGCTAGAAAGTTGGGTTGAACTTTTATTAGGAAATGTCTTAAATAATAAGACATCATCAGCATTTATTTGGCACTCCAAGATTTTCAAAGCGCTTTACAAATATTGTCTCCCTTGATCCTTGCAACAAGTCTGGGAGCCCAGTGCTATTATTGTTCTCACTTTATAGATGAAGAAAATGAGATAATCACATGTGAAGTGATTGGCCCAAGGTCTTGGACTAGTAACCATCTAAGAATGAATTTGAATTCAAGTCTGCCTGACTTTCTCACCTAAAGAATTTGTATTCTCTCTTAAGAGTAATGTTCTAGGATCATACATTCAGAAATGGAAAGCACCTCAGAACCTACATATTTCTTTAGAACTCTACTTCAGAAAGAAAGATTTTTTTTTTTTTTTTTGGCAACTGTGTGAAGAATGAAATGAAGAATGGAAGCAAGGAGGTCTTGAGCTACAGTAATGGGCATATGAAAGCAGACTTTCAGAACAGCATGATGACTTCTGTTCCCTCAGGCAGCTGCTTGCTACCATAAGTTGACTATCACAGCTCACAGTTTAGTCTTGAAGAAAGCCATCTGCTTTATGTCTCTTGGCAAAGTTTGTTTAGAAACGAGCAGCTGTATAAGAAAGGAAGGAGTCTATGTTTTGCAGTGGCAAATGAACAAGTTTTCGATGTAAATAAGAAAATCTTACTAATGTCTCCTTAAGAAGGAAATCCCCTTTTCCTATGGTGGTTGTTGTAAGGACAAAGGTGTTCTTGAAGGAGGACCAAAATGATATCACTATGTGAAAGTCAAGTTTCAATGTGTCCTGACTATTACTGATCAGAGAAATACAAGCTCAGAATGGTCTACCACATGAATAGTCCTTGTGAACATTTGGGGTGGATTCTCTAAATTTGCTCATCCTGCATTTCCTTTGAGCTGTTACAATTTTGCTTTGCTTATTGACCACAGCACTTTCTCTGATGTGGGCGTGGCATTCTGAGTGGTACCGTGGCAGTGTCTCTCATGTCACACAATCAATTCCAAAGTTCTTGAGAGAGACCTTGAGAGTGTCCTTGTATCACTTTTTTTGACCACCATGTGAACACTTGAACCTCTATCATCAGACAACGCTTAGCTTACCTCAACATTTACACATCTGTGGGATATTTCAATAATAAAAACAGTCATGATTTCATCCATGTAACTATTTCCTCAATTGTTGATGCTTACAAAACTTCTCTGCCTCACAATAAGGGTTCTTAATCATTTTTTTGTGTATTTTAGACCCCTTTGGCAGTCTGGTACTTATGGACTCCTTAGAATAATGTTGTTAAATGCACAGAATAAAATAGATAGGAGAATAAATTCTTTTGAAGTTATCAGTATATCACACATACCTATATACCTAACCATCTGTATCCTCAGCTAAGCTTATTAGACAAGATGCTGGCATTTGATCACTGAACCTGTACTTGAAGACTATCTGACTCATTTATATCTACTGAGGTTTTAATTTACTGTCACAGACATTAAAAAAAAAAAATACAAAATTACCTCCATGCCATAATGGGGCATCGAAGTAGAATATAGATCATTTTTTAAGAAAAAAAAATTGTGATTTTTTTGGAACTAAAAATATTCAGGGTTTAGATACTTTGTAGGTAAAAACCTACTTTCTTGGGTTGCTTACCTAGATATTTTGGTTAAGTATTCAAAATTCTATGTTTGAAAATCGTAATTTTATTTTAACACTTTGAAAGTAACTACTCTCTTCCTTCGCACTGCATTATACTTGTTTGTGTATGCTCTTTGCCTATATGTTATCAGAATACAAAGAGAAAGAACACTAGATTCATAGTGGAATGAGACTTAGAATCAAATCTGAACACTAATAGTTGCTAACAGTGTGTCCATAAGAAAATTATATAACCTCTGTGAGCCTGTTTCCTCATCTCTAAAATCATATATGTTGTACTCACTTCACGTGCTTTTTGTTAAGATAAAAAGAGACAATGTATACATAATAGTGACAACTCTGGCCCCCCAATGCCTGAAGGCTAGGTGTGTTACATTTCTTTAGGTTTCTCTTGATACCTTTAAGGGAGTTTGGGGAGTATTCATTCTCTCTGCCATTGCCACAAACCTACTAATGGTGTTTCTCTAATTTCAGGTGGTCCTTTATACCCCAATTCCATTTAACAACTTAACAGTTAGATTAACTTTTACAAAGTAATATTTGATTCAAAAGTGTAGAAACTAGGAATGTATAAATACTCTTAACATCTGGAGGAACAACAATCCTCCCTCACCCCATACCACTTAAGTCTCTGCAGAGTGGAGGATGATTAGGTTCACAAGTTAGCATAGTCCCAGAAAGTTCCCATTCCACGGACCTGCTTGAGATTGGTCCTCATCACCCTGGCTTCTCCAGGCTTCCTTTCTGGCCTGGAATCCTGCCTCTAAGGTCATCTTGACTCTGTTCCAGTGGGGATTCTGCCCCCTAGAACTAGAAATGACAAATAAAATGAACTCGGATGGAGGGAGCCTTTCTCTAGGGGCCACAAGGCTTAAAAAGGAGAGGAGGAAGCTTAGTTCATTATTGGCCATATTTGAGAAACAGTATTTTTACCCTCTCTGAATGCCAAAGGAAAGAAGGGGAGAATGTTCCAATGGGTTCATTTTTAAGACAAAGCCTGTTCCAGCTACACAGCCAATTTGAAGAAACTCTTTACAATCATGTGGTAGGGAATCCAGAATGATCAGGTCCCTGGCTTCTTTCATGTAAGTGTCTCCATGTTGGTTGATCTGGGCATGTACAAAGCCTGGCTACGTATACACAAAACACTTTGCAATCATTACAACTATTTTGGAAAACAATTTGTAATTATACAGATAAAGTTACAAAAATGTCCATGTCCTTTGACCTAGAGATTCCACAACTAGGCATATACCCCAAGGAGGCTATCAGTTTAAAAATATCCTCATATATATCAAAATATTTATAATAGCACATTTTAAGGTAGGAAAGAGCTAGAAAAAAATGTAGCAACTCATTTATTGGAGAAAAGCCAAATTAAT
The DNA here is from genome assembly GCA_028646515.1 of Pseudochirops corinnae. NCBI lineage: Eukaryota > Metazoa > Chordata > Mammalia > Diprotodontia > Pseudocheiridae > Pseudochirops > Pseudochirops corinnae. The sequence goes on from CM053591.1 coordinate 65,185,795, forward strand.
TTTCATATAAGAATATAATGGAAACAATGAATATGGTGAGTACAGAGAAGCACATAGAGACTTACATCAACTGATACAGAAGGAAGTTGGCAGAGTCAAGAAAACAACATACCAAGTGAGTTCGCAATGATGTAAATGATTTTTTTAAAAATCCCACAAAATAATTGACAATGAACATTGAAGTATTACAAAGAACAAGTATTACCCCCAAAGAAATTTCTATCTACCAAATCATACCAAATCATGTGCCTTGGACCATAATGCTTCCATTAAAAGCCAAGTTAACCTGTCAGGTTTTTAGTACTATCTCCCAACACTAGAGTAATAGAAGTACTTCTGTACCAATTCAAACACAAGTTTTAATGAGACCCACATGTGAAATTAGAGACAGATTTAGAAACAAAATTCACAAGCTTTAGAATAACAGTTTTTGAGATTCGCAGTGTGTGTGTGTGTGTGTGTGTGTGTTTGTGTGTGTTTGTATTCTTCCACAATACATTAAATTTGGCATTTTTCTGCCTCTAAATAAAGAAAATGGCTTGAGTCTTTTCTCAAAATATTACTTGCAGAATATATTATTTTCTGTTCCAAATTTATTCCTAGTTCTTATAAATTGTCACATAGTGCCCTTTGGGCTTCCAATAAAAGAGTTAAGATTGTAAGTACTATAATGTTAACCTTGAATACTTCAAACCCTTACCAAAGTTCACATAGACCATAGAAGATTCATTAGATTGTAAGATGCCTGAAGGCAGTGACTTTTTTTTTGGTTTCTTTATATCCCCAGCACTTAGCATGGTGTCTGGCACATAGTAGCTTCTTAATAAATGTTTCTTGATTTGTTGACTAATTTATATTTGTAAGGTAGTCTTTACTGTCTTTTTGTATCAAGAATCCCTTTGGCAGTCTTTCAAAGCCTGGGGACTTCTCAGAATATTGTTTTTAATTACATAAAACCATATACATAATATTGTGAAGAACAATTCTGTTGAAATACTTTATGAAAATATTTTTTAGAAATCAAATTCAAAGATCCCTTGTAATCTGTCCACGAACTCCTTGGGATCTATATCCCTGCTCTAGTGGCTAAGCTAAACAACAAAGTTGATGTGTTCTAGCAGTATTTCCAAAGAAGTCAAAACTAGATTACCTCTTTAAAAAGAAAAAATATAGCAATATCTCAAAAAGTCTTACGTTTTTTACTTCAGTAACATGAAATGGAGGATATCATCATTTCATTATTAAGAATATAAAGTGATTGGAGATCTGAAATGTAATATTAGGTAGAATGAGAATTTAAACTTTATAAATATAAGAAAAAAGTTGAAGAGGAAAATGGCATGGTTCTATATAATGTGTAGATTGTATAGTATCAGAGAATGATGATTTCTTAAAGTCATGGAAGGAAAAGAAGATAAGAAATTCACATTAGGAATACTACTTTGATAGAAGCCCAAAACTCACAAGCAAAGATATTCCCCAGAATCTTCCTCACTGGATAATTTTAGATTTGTACTATACAGGTGGTGAATTGATTAGATGCCCTTAGGATTCTTTCAGCTATATTTTCCCATGATTTTGTGCACAAGAGAAAAGGCACAGCTTAATGTGTGTGTGTGTGTGTGTGTGTGTGTGTGTGTATGTGTGTATCGGGAGAGAGAAAGAAAGAGAGACAGAGTGACAGAGAAGACACAATATGTATTGTCACATGGTCAATATGGCTTTGGTGATCTGTATCAATCATAAATTGTAAAGAGTGTTTTAGTGACTAGTAGAGGATATTTATTGTCTGTGTAGACATAGAGCCACATGTCACCTTGAAAGCATAATCCTAGAAAAGGAAAACACTAAGAAATGCATCTTCTATGAAGAATGTACTTAATATTCTACACCAGCAGCCATAAAATCAGGCTCCTGTGATATACAATACCCAAATGTTTCTGCTTTTGATTTCAAAGAAATTTTAGTCACAGGAGATGTTCTTTATCAATTATATTGGACAAACTATTTTTTTTTGGTTGTGAGTTACATTAAGGCAGCATGAGAATTTATGACAAACATAAACTGCTTTCCTTGAGATATCTCTTTAGAAAATATTTTCATGTTAAAGTTTTCAATCAAATTTCTACCCATCACATCTAAATCCTTAGATCAATGATGGAAAATGCATAGTACATAAAAGACAACCCATAAATGTTCTATTATTAATAAGATAATGGAATTCAACAATTTAAAAAAAACATTTAGTTTGCCTTTATTTTTTGTCAGTAAGCACAAAAAAAAATTTCTGCATAGACAGTCTCTTTTTTATATACCTTGCTTACATTAAAGAGACATTCAAGCTTTTAGATTTTCTTCTAATGTTTCACCCTATGAAAGAGTGATGGTCTCTTCAGCAAAATTGGGTGAATTTACAAATACATCCCATTTTAAAATATGCTACATAAATCTCATGCTAAACATATTAAGGCAAATTTTTAAAACAAGCAATTAGAGTTAGAGGATAGTGATGGGAAGGAGCTCTTAAGAGAATCATAGAATTTTAGATCTGGAAAGAACTTCAGCAGCCATTTACTCCAACTCATTTGGGAAAGAAATACCAATTAAAATATAACCAACAATTGGTCATCCAGATTCTGCTTGAATACCTTCAGAAAGGGAATACTCAAAACCTCTCTAGGCAGCTCTAATTTTTTGGGAAGTTCACCTGTCCCTCATCAAGCTACTCTTGTCTCTTTGAAATTTCCATTGATTACTTTTGGTTTTGTTCTAAGAGCCATAGAACAAATCTAATCCCACCTACACATGATAAAGCATCATACACTTGAAGATATCTATTATATCTTCCCAACAGTGTTTTCTCCAGGCTGGATTCTATTATCGTATGACAAATACTCAAGGTTCTTCACTTTCCTGGTTTCCCTCTCCTAGATATTATTCAGCTTTTTAATCCTACCTCTGATAAATACCATCTCTATGACAATGGGAGAGTCAATGAACCTCTTGGTACCCAACACAAATCTCTAAGACTTTTAAATTGCAGAAGAAATACAGATTTACATAATTAGAAAGAATTTGCACACATGGAGTTCACTAAATTGAGGACACCAAAGATATGAGCTAAAATTATGTATATATAGCACCCATAATA
>CM053591.1:65189445-65208493 GCA_028646515.1 Pseudochirops corinnae
CCTATACATGATTGCACGCCCCCATGGGGGGGGGGGGAAGGGAGGGGAGAAAATCTGAAACCCAAGTGATTGTGGAACTGAATCTTGTAAATTAAAAGTAAATGAGTAAATAAAAAATAAATTAAAAAAAAAATATATAGCACCCATAAACACAAACATGTCAGACTATCAGATAAAAAGCATACCTAACTACTCAGATCATTTTCTTTTAGAGAAATTCTTCATCTGTTCCCTACTCCAATCTTCCAATCCCCCCCCCATCCCAGTTCTGAGTACTGTGTCTCATGCTTTTAGCTGCTGGACTTCAGGTGGTCTTCATGATTTCATATTTAAATATTTTGATGGAGATGAGATTTCACTGGTGCCAGTACTCCCTGGACTATGAGATTCCAACCCATCCATGCCTTCTAATCCTGTGCCTAATCTTCCATAATTTCTCTAAAGGATTCACTCAAAGGCCCTGCTTTTAATATTTCATGGATACAAATGCAACATCAGTATTGTTCATCTGACATCCTTTGTCAGCCCCATAAGTGAGATTTTTATCCTCTTTATATTCATTTCCAGGACCCTGTCCCTTGTCCATCTGCACTATCTGGTGACGACATATGTATTGATCTAGTAAGTCAGTGGGGTGCATGATATAATCTTGGCAATCAACATTTTTCGTCTGTTTGACTTACTCTTCGTGAATTCCTAGTTTAATCAATCTTCTTTGAGTCACCTTGGATCTAATGCCAATAGCCTTATAAATCCCAGTAGTCTTATAATATTCTGAGACTTGAATACAATCACTACAATGCCAACCATATGTAGCCATCACTTGGTTTGTGCAGGGCACTCTCCATGATGTTACTTACTTTTGGAAAGTATGTCTCACTGCCTAAAGCCTCTTTTCATATATATATTTTTTAATCATTGAACAAAGTAATTCTTGTGTTTGCATCTACCTTGGAATCTTATACAACTTCAACATATAAATGGAAGAAACCTTATATCTTTAAGAAAACATTCTGTTCTACTGAGTCAAATGTTCTCTCGTAATCAAAGAATAAACATTGTGGATGTGTCTATGCTCTATAGCTCACAGAAGATGAGCCTTCTATATAGCAAGTGGCTATTTTGTATTTGTCTTGTATTATTGCTGACTATGGGTAAATATGTCATCTAGTGGACAATCTGTTGGTGATGAAACTCTCTGTTCTTAGCTGGTCTTTAGGAAATAGTTCATCATTGGAATTGCACCCACAGACCTTCTGTAATAGAACTTTCCACAGCTTGCCTTATTCTGTCATAGCCTTTGAGGAACCAAGGCTACCTACAGGCCACCAAAGACATTGGAATAGGATTTTTATTGGTGTTTACCATGGTTGATGAAAATATTCTCTGTACACTATGAAAGGAGGAGTTCGTGGTAGTAAAATTAGACAAAAATTTTGGGGAATTTTAAGAAGTCAAATATTCTAAGTCAATATTTCTCAAATGAATGGGGCCATGGAATATTGGGACAGAAATATCCTGATGAAACCCACAAATGCTTGCCTTGAGTTTCCAAGAGCACTTAATGTTCTCAGGATAAAGAATACTGAGGGAATTTTAAAACAAAACAGAGAAATTTCATCTATTTTTTATACTGAAAGGTTGCTGAAGAGAAGTATGTTTGCTATATATAGAATTATATAATGTTTTAAAAGAAAAATATTGATTACATCAGATTTTTTCAGGTAATTCCTATTCTTGTTACACAGAAGAGTTTTGGAAGTGTTCTAGCTAATTCTCCCTTTTATATGTTTATTTTTAAGTTTGATTAATTTACAAATAAAATAGTCAGTTTTAGGGAGCTCCTATCAGTAATAGGGATAAAAGGATGTAATTTCCACTGTTGTGTTCACATTATTTTTACAGGATAAATCTGTAGAAGTTGATAACAAATTGCTATGCCTTCATATTTCAAAAACATAATAATGGTTACATATCTAGGTCTCAAGCATTTTTTATACATTCTCTTTTGGGGAAAAAAAAGATTTCTTGTTATCATATGACAAAATATAATTTCTTTCTCTTCAGAGGTCTCTCTAAACTTACATCTTACCTTTATAACACAACAGGAATGAGAAAGATGGATAGAAATATCTGCATCAATGCAATGTTATACATTTATAATGACATCAGCATGGAATCTTTATGAATTCTCATAAAATGTTCATAATCTATATAGATTATTCCCAATACTTAATTTTATAAAGATTGCCGTTTTCTTATTTTTTGGGCTTTTAATCATATCAGCTGGTCAATAGATTGTACATAGCCACATATTATTTTCTAAATAGGATTTGCAATTTCACAACAAATCATGAAGGATTTAGATAGCAGAAAATATGAAAATCAGTCATATTTGGAATAAAAACTCAGGCTTAGGCAGTTGCCACCATAGCCACTGCTCTGAAGTGCTTATCTCAATTCCCACTTTCCCTGATATTTTAGTTCCCAAAGCCTGATTACCAGGTCCCCTTCAGGCTCGAGTAGTAACCCTGTTGAAGTTAGTGAATATTTTTTCCAGTGCTTCAAAGCTTCTAAGATCCCACTGGTCTACACTTCTCAAGATTATCAGCTGAGAATCATTTAGTCGGTGAGCCTTAAGTAGTTTATAGAAAGGGATATTTACTAAAATTGTATGGTAACATCAATTGATATACAACATTAACCCACATATATACACATGCCATCCCCCAAGTATATAGAGAGTTCAAGGAAAGTGAACTCAAGGTTTAAAAGAACATGTGGCAGAGGGGTAACTCACAACCCCTTGTTTCTAGGAATAGTTTTCTCCCTTCAATGGGACACTCAAGATTTCCTTCTATATGGCCTATCTTGTGCCAGTCTTATTTGGCTCCCATTACATACATTGTTGCCATTTCCTGATGTCCAGAATGAGAGTGGTAACATACTGATGGGAAAATGGGAAATGCAATATGCTCTTGACCCTTCAAAGATCACAAAATGCTCAAAAGGTGGGTGGATAGGAAAAGAGGAGCCATTAGCTAAATTTAAAACCAAGGCCTCTCCTCCTCCACCTCTTCCTTGATAGTATTTACTCCTCCTGAGTTTTTCTGGAATGCCACACTTAATCCAAATTCTCATGACTTCGTTTCTCACATTCTCTAATATTCTAAGGGTGACCCTTATGATGTGACCAAGTTTCCTAAACCTTTCTGAACACGATTCATGTGAAAAATCATACAAGTTCCAAGGACTTCTTCCATGTAGTCTACAGCCTATAATCAATAAAGTGATTGAAACCAAAGCCTATGATTCAAGCTGATTGAGGACTTTCTCTTTCAAGTATCAGGACATCTTATCACTTATTTTAAATGTAATAGGATGACTGGATTGATTTATTCAAACCAAATCCCTACCATTATCCTAACAACAAATGTTTCTGTCTTGGTCACAATTATTTGGGAAGCTTTTTTTATTTTAAGTGATTGTGTAATGGGAAAATCCACTGAACTGGATTTTTTAAAATTGTTTAAAATCTAAGGTCTCTGCTTACTACTAGATTTGAAATTAAAGGCTTGAGTTCATATCTAAGATCTTCTACTTATTACCTATGTGACATTTAGAAAGATTTTTAACCTGTTTTTGCAATTCAGTTTCCTCATCTTTAAAATCAGAGTGTTAAAATAGATCTTAGATATTTTATAGCTCTAAAATTATTTGAGCTTGTGACTATTATTTTTAGATAACAAAGTTGTGATATAGGCCAATTCACAGACTGAAAGGGAAAATGAAAAAATGTTCTACCTAAGGTAGTTATGATAATTGGTTCATGAATCTCTATTATCCCAAAGATCTTCCTTGCTTTAAAGATATCATTAGCAATTGTCCTTAGGTTTGCCTCAGACCAGTTCTTCTTTGCAATAATTAGTATGTAATTGTGACTGATGTCTACTTTTTATCATAAACCTAATTGCCACCTATTACCAGAAGGAAATATAATATGGAAATTGCAGTTGAGAAACAATGATAGACTCTTGAATGATATAGAAAAACTTCTGAGGTCCTTTTTGACATATGAGAATAAAAAATAGAGAAACACTGAATACAGTTCTTCTTGCTGGGTGAAAGCCCTAATTTTGTACTGAAAACAATTCAATCCAACATACAATTGTCAAGTACCTGATAAGTAAGAAAGGGAGACAGTGTGTGATGATAGGATAGAGTATTAGACCTGGGCCTGGGTAGACAGGTTCAGATCCAAGCTCTGACACCCACTTTGTGACTTGGTTGTAATACCTGTAACCTTGGTATGCTTCAGAAAAATTTTTAGGTCTTCTCTATTAAGTAGCAGATGAATTATGTCCACATTGGTGGGAAAAACTGCCACACTAGGAACTATTCTTTTTTGTCTAAGAAAGGGAAGACACATCATAGTTTTTAGAATTTTCTCTTGTAGGTGGTAATTTCTTTTCAATATGAGATGAAAGTTGTAACAATTTAATATAAAAAGCCTCCAAGAGTTTAGAGTTTAATGTGGAATAGTAGGGATTTAACATATACATAAGTTACTATTACAATATAATCTGATCAATAGGTATTTTATTGAGCCTTAGTTAGTGCTCATTATGTAAAATAAAGGCAAAAATTTTGAAAGATCTTGTCTTTACTTTCAGTACACAACCCTTGACAGTCTATCCACTGTGCCACTTAGCTGCTCTTGGAAGGTACGAATGTTTCAACAGATCCTAATATCTTATAGAAAATAAAAACCCGACAAACTTGACACTTTTAGCCTAATTATTCTTCTCCATAAGTAACTTTCAGATAATGATCTGCTCATAGTTTTAGGTGGTCAAGCTACCACAATCTTACGCACTTTGCAAAGTCAAATTTAAATCTCACCTACTCTTGGAAATTTTATCTATTTACCTCTTTAGGAAATAATCTCTCCTTCCTCCTCTAATATTCTGTGACATTTACTGCCTATGCCATTCAAATGACATTTCTATTGCTTTATATTTGGAACACTTACTAGGAATTCTGAGATTTAAGGCAAATTCAACCTGCCTTTGATCCTAAGACTTCTCTGGCACTATATTTCCCTATCTGAACTGAATACTGACCAGGAGAGCATGTCTCTCACCCCAGAACATCATGGATCCTGTACCTGAAAGGCCAAGAGCCCTCAAGTGTCTTATCTGCATTTGTGGAAAATGGTTTAGAATATCACTTATCAGGTCACAATTGGCCCCTGGACTCCATGAGAATGGTGCTGCTCCTTTTCCATGGTTAACCCCAATGTAGAGGGGCAGCATCATTGTTGGTGACTCCATTTTGCCTCCTTCTTAACCTGATTTCATCTAGCAGGTATTTGGGGATCCCCATCATCTCCCCTATGCTATGCCAGTACTGAGGACCAATTTGGGAAGAATTTTGCATCCACAGGTCTCATTTCTAGGTCCGTAGTAACGTCAATGTAGACATGTTAACTTTTAATTAAGGATATCACATTGATATCTCTGTCCCTCAAATCCATCATATTGCGCCCTCATAGTGTTTTACATCTAGCAGGTCCTCAATAAATTACATTCTTTGTAGACAAGATACTTCTCTTGTACCTAGTATAGTGCTTGGAACATCATGGGTGCTGAATAAATAAATATTGATTGATATTTCTGGCGGCTAAGACACTTATCATTTTGATGCCTTTAATAATCACTACATTGATTATTTTTGTCAGCAATAAAAACAATTAATGAAGGCAGAAACCATTATCTTCTTTATCTTTGTATTTCCCTCAGTACCTATTACAACACTTTGTACAGAGTATACAATTATTTGATTTTTGAAAAACAAATGACAGAATCTTTAAATTTAGATCAGAATACAAGGGGAAGCACAGTGATCATTTTTGCATACCCCTGCAATACTTTATTTCACCTTATATCCATAAATGTGTGGCTTTTGTTTTTAGATTAACTCTCTGTGTGGAAACTATCTCTGCTGAAATAAATTAGCACCTCATCTGTAACTTAGAATCTTAAACAGTTTCTTGGTGCATTGAGAGGTTAAGTTACTTTTCCATGGCCAGAAATGGTACGTGACAGAGTTGTAAGAACATATAGTAGATGTTGAATAAATGCTTGTTGACTGTCTGACTGACCCAGGGTTTCCTGACATATCATGTTACCCATGTCTATATTTACTGCCTGAGACTTAATAGCTATGTGTTCCATAATATTAGCCACTCCTCTCTTTAAAACATATTTCTTAACATTGATATGTACAGATTAAGGATGACATTGAATTTGTGCTGTTTTCAAATGGTCAAAACAAAAAATAATTTATAATACTATCAGTACTGTATTAGTGGGGCAGCTAGGTGACACAGTGAATAGAGCACTGGCCCTGGAGTCAGGAGGACCTGAGTTCAAATCCAGACTCAGAAACTTAACACTTACTAGCTTTATGACCTTGGGCAAGTCACTTAACCCCAATTGCCCTACCTTTCTCTCTCCAAAAAAAAAATGCAAAAAAGAAATACTATATTAAAATACTCTATAAGGGTTAATGTTATTTTAAAATAAATAACAATTTGGGACTCCCCTTAATTTTTGTGTCTAAGTATAGAATGTATTCAGTTAAAAAAAAAGCTAACATTTATGTAACACTTTTGGTTTACTTGACACTTTACATATATTATCTTGCTTGATAAAAGGTTTTGAAACCAAAGCCAGACAAATGAGTGAGATTTACTATCTTATTTTCAATGCATCTTAAATCCTCTTTTCTTAGTGAGATGAAATATATATGGCCTTCAGTTTCCATCTTTTCCTTTCCATAATTATTTTTTGAATGCTTATTTATAGCTAACATCCCTTTGGAGACTGAAAAAATGTATAGTATAGAGATATAACTCCACTGAAAGTTCTGGCTATAATGTAAGTTGAAGAGGCAATGTGGCATAAATTGATAAAGGTTTCATCTAAGTGTCAGAAAGATCTGGGTTTAAGATTTGCTATGAAACATGGACAACATGACACTGGATGAATCACTTAAACCATCTCGGTGACCAAGTCAGTGTTGGAGGAGTAGACTTACCAGCATAGCCTAAAAAGAGGCTGAACAACTGTGAGATTCCCAGGCTGGAGAAAGGAATTCTGTTAGCATAGAAAATTTGGTTGTCAGCCCTATGTAGAGGGAGTTCAGGGCAGTGAGGTCTGAAATGGACTCAGAAGCAATAGTAATCACTAAGCAAATGGAGACTGCTGCTACTTTTGATAACTGATCATAGGTATGAATGGTGGAAACCTTTCTTTGCTTGCTACTCTACTTAGGGCAGTGGTTCTCAACCTGTGGGTCACAACCCCTTTGGAGGTCGAATGACCCTTTCACAGGCGTCACCTAAGACCATCAGAAAACATATTTCCAATGGTCTTAGGAACTGAGACACCGCTCCTCAATCCGTCTCCAGGCGAGTCTGCCCACATGCAGATATGCCCACATACGAGTATTAAAGGGTTGCAGCATTAGGAAGGTTGAGAACCACTGATTTAGGGGGATTCTCTGTCTTATCTTATACTCCATTTAACCTCTTAATTAATCAATCCATTATTTTCTTTTGTGTTCTTTTCAGGCAGAACTTATCTGGCTTAAAGCTATCCCAAGCAGTTCTTGAGGCCTGAGAAATTGCCCCCTTCCCCATTCCCTCTATTCAGAAAACTAGGATCACCTATTTTGAGTATTCTCATGTTCTTTTTAAGTTTTTGGTTATTTACTATTTGTACTTTATTATTTTGTCTCTATATAAATGTAAAATAATTCTATTACTAAGTACTTGTTTTAAGAAGTGGGGGGAAAGCGAGTAAAACGGAATGACTATTAAGAGGACTAAACAAATCATGGTGTATAAATGTAATGGAAACTATTGTTCCATAAAAATAATTATGCAAGGGAAGGTTGCAGAGAAATATGGAAACACTGAACTGATGGAGAGTGAACTGAGCAGAAACAGGGATTACACCATAATCACACTGTAAGGACAAACAGCTTTGAAAGGCTTAAAACATCTGATCAACTAGCCACAATTATAGAGGAATGATAATAAAACATCTCCTGATAGAGAAGTGATAGACTACAGAGAGACAAGTATTTGGGACATGACAATTCTGGAATTTTTTTGCTTGACTGTGCATATTTATTACAAGAGTTTTGATTTTCAGGGGTGACTAGATGACGCAGTGAACAGAGCACCAGTTGTTGAATCAGGAGAACTTGACTTCAAATTTGGCCTTAGGCACTTGACACTTACTAGATGTGTGACCTCGGGCAAGTCACTTAACCCCAATTGCCTGCATTCCCCCCTCCAAAAAGCAAAAAAAAAAAAAAAGTTTTGATTTCCTTTTGTTTTTTTTTAATGCTACTTCCCATATAAAAGAAAGACAAAAATTTTTTTGTTAATTGAAAAAAATTAAATTTAACTAAAAATAATAGATTGACTACTTGAGATGTTTCATATAGAATAAAGCCAGTCTTGGATCAATTGATTAGAGGGAAAAAAATTATTCTACAACCTGGGAGCTTTGAGCTGATTCACTTTAAATAACAGGTGACATAAATATTATCTCCCATAAGATATATAGATGATATGAACACTTCATGATAATGTTCTGGAATTTCTTTCTTCTTTTCTTTGTTCATTTTTCCTTCTTTTCTTTCTTTTTTCCTTCCTTCCTTCCTTTTTTTCTCTTCTTTCTTCCTTTCTTCCCTTCTCTTTCTTTCTCTCTCTCTTCCATTCTTTTGAAATTCTTGCCTTTTTTTGACTTGCTTTGGGTCTCTTCTGCCATTGACAAGAACTTCTGTGCATTTTTCCCCCAGCCCTGAGTAAATGAGGTGATGAGAGAAGGGTATGGCCTTCACCCAAAGGCTTTACTCAACGTACTGCCTAAGTATGGGGAGAGGTGCAGCTAGTGATTCAGTTTACACCCTTTCTGTTAAGACTGGTAAACCCCTCCTCGGCCCCACTATGTTCTATATAGCACCATCTGCTGGCAACAATTAGATGATTTGAGCACACAAAGGAAGAAGGAAGCAGTGAGCTAAAGAATTAATTCTTGATCAAAGTTTTCTGAGTTATAATCTTTTCAAGGGCAGGAATGATCTCATTCATTTTGGGGTGTTTTTTAAGCGCTTTATATATGACTATTGCTCAATAACTATTGATAAATGGTTGTATGAATGAAAAAAAACTGAGAGAAGTGTAGTTTATTTCTGGCTCAACTTTAGTTGATTACATGTCTTAACATTTTGGCCCTCAATTTCCAGCATGTAGCCTGGGGATAATAGTATCAAAGAAAGGTCTTTGCAGAATAAATACTATCTATGGTTATCTGCTTTCTCCTATGCAATTCATCTTAGGAACTGGTAGTTGTGATCCCTCAAGTATTTCAAGGCATGATGACAGTGGTGCTGGTGAGATAAAGTAAATGTTAAAATGTAAATACTAGAGCATCTAGAGCAAATTGAGTGAGTGTGTGTGTGTGTGTGTGTGTGTGTGTGTGTGTGTGTTTATGGCGGTTGGGAAAAAGCAGACCATCCAGTGTGGAATTTCAACTCTAACCTGTGTCATTATTTTGGTGGGGGAAGGCAGTCTCAGATGTGAGGTTAATGGATCCTTAGATTAGAAGGATATTAAGAAGTGCTCCCCAAGCCAACAAAGTGGATATGCTTTGGTCACTATGTTACATTCCATCACCAAAGAAAACTAATCTAAATTCCCTTCTCTCACATCATTAACACCCTTTTATGCCTTAGTCCCTTGAAATTCAATTTTCTTATTTAATATTCTATTATAGAGGTGTTAAAACAAGTTGTCGGTGGGGTCCATGTGGCCCACAAAATTAACAAGTGCAGCCCAAACTAGACTGAAATGTAATTGGGAGATATTTAACAAAATAAATAAAAATACAATGAAACATAGAGAATATTACCTTTTAAATCTAAGTCAAAAGGCAGGGATTCATATGTACAGATTAGTGATTCCTATTTCCATTTGAGCTTGATTATCACTTGATGAAGTGCATTGGAAGGGTAAAACAAAACACATAAGAGATTAAACTAATTTCTGGGTAGCAGTGGGATAAGAGAAAGCTTCATGGATAAAGTGGCACCTGAGCTAAGCCTTGAGACATTTAGATGTGCATTCATACGATGAAAGTAGGAGATGAAGGAGAACTCTCATGAGAATGAGGAAATGTTGGAGAAGAGAGGGAAAAAATAGTATAACTTAAGGAAGAGGAGAGACTATGGTTAGAAAAAAAAAAGTATCTGATAGACTTTTGTGATTTGTCATTGTCTCCACTGCGGTGAAAAGAGAGGCATAAACCAACAGGAGAGAATTCTAGTAAAAGGCAATTGTGAAGAAGGGAGATAATAAAGGTGCACTCTCTGTGTGAGCAAAAATTTGAACAAGAGTAATGTTGAAGTAATGTTATTAATCAATTGAGTATGACACCTTCCTTAGTGTTAGGGGTGTATGTAAAAGATAAGGGATAGGAATAGGGATTGATATAGGGAGTTTCTAGATGAGCAAAATCCTTCCAACAATGCAAGTCAGTAACTTTTCTGCAAGTTATATCCTTAGTTGAGTGGAGAGTTGTGAGGATAACACAGTTAGCATACATTAGAAATGGGACTTGAAATCATGTCTCCATGACTTCAAAGCAAAAATACTCTCTCTGCTACTATACCATGCTCTATTTTATAGATTTTATAGGTTAATTTTACTGTGAGTCTGGATTCTGGAAAAACATGCCCTTGGGGGGGAAAAATGAGGATACCTAGTAGTCAACAAAGACAGACAACGAATAGTCATTCCAGTTTTTCCAATGGCCTAGGAGACAATGGGGGCCCAGAAATAGGGGAGAGAAATGGCATGTAATAAGCTATGAATATGGGTAGGGATATGATAAAAGATAAATAATGTCAGGAACATTAAAAGACTACGGAGAGACCCCAAAAATCAAGGCTTAATTCTAATGGGTAATGAATAAAAAATAAATTCATAAAAAGGAAAAGAAAGTGGGGTAAAGAAAATATATCTTGTCAGTTAAAGCTTTCTTTAAAACTCAAAACTACAAGCTCATTCTATGCTTTTATGAAGACTGCTGCTGGGTGTGATTCTGGCCTTGTGATCTATAGCTTTCTGTTATTTTTCCCCAAAACTAGACATCCAAATTATAACTCCTCAATCCGGTTCTTACTTAGGGTCCAGAGGATTTGTGAAATGTAGGTTGTTTCCCCAATATTTTATCAGTAAGCACCTATTAAATATCTAGGGCTTCACTAAATGCAAGTTCTGGTCCCTACCCCACCATCTTTATTTTCCACATTTTTTGTAATGTTTTCCATGGTCTGTTCTTTTCAAAGGCTTATTCCTCAGCTCTTCTGTCAGCAATTTGCTCATTGCCATCAAAAAAGGATTCACTAAGTGTCTACTATATGTATGGCACAATGTTAGGCACAGCAATTTTTACCCATGAACAAGGGAATAAAATGTTCCACTTTCCTCTCTGATGTCCTGTGGTAATTTTTTTTAAGTGATGAAAAGAAAAGATTATGGAGGAGAGAAGAAGACTAAAGAAAGTATTTTGCTAGAGAGGATTTGGTTTAGCACATCTTTTTATCCATGGGGATCAAAAATCATGCAGGCAAAAGGAGAAAGAGAAAAAGCATCAACCTGATGTCTTTAAGAAAGTAAAAGAAAGCCTGACTAAGGGAAATACAAAGAAAATTAAACAATCACTAAAAAAAAGAGAAAGAAATAAAGCTTCACAGTTGCTATTGTATATAATGTTTCTATAATATGCATAAATTTGAAAAAAATACTGAAAAGGGAAATAATTAATTGGGTTACAAAGAGACAGTAGATTTTTGTAAATAATGTATTTTCAAACATTAAGAATTCCACTTGTGTATTACCCCCACAGAGATATTTGCAACGAAAAATACTTAATAAAAAAACTCTAAAAGTACTCAACCCTCTAGTAAAAAGCTTTATAGGAATATAATGTTTGTTATTATTTTGGTTCTGCTGTTGCTATTTTCAGAAATATGAAAGATACTTCTCAAGTAGGAGATGAAGTACTTCATCACTCAAATGCTTCTAAACTGTAACTGACTTAAGAACCTTTTTTAATCTAAGAGGGAACATGGTACATATAGAACAACTTTAGGTAGACCACACAGTGCTTCTCAACCTGTGGGTCACGACCCCTTTGGGGATTGAACGACCCTTTCACAGGGGTCACAGGGCTCGCCTAAGACCATCGGAAAACACATATTTCCAATGGTCTTAGGAACCAAGACACCACTCCTCTATCCCTCTCCAGGCTGGTCCACCCACACGCAGATACCCCCACATATGAGTATTAAAGGGTCGTGGCATTAGGAAGGTTGAGAACCACTGACCTAGAAGAACCAGTTTCCTTGGAAATATTTAGATTTTGTCATTAACAAAGAGAGGCACCCGTGGCTAGGTGTTGTCAGTTAATGGAATAGACAATTTTAGTCTAGAGTTGATGTTTCCAGAAATGTCAGTGAATTGTTCTCATCAGATGAAAGTATTTTTTCCTTATTCAAATTTTCGTAGGTCCCTTTTGTTTTCTTTGGTCCTACCTAGCACATTCAATCTTATTTAGGTACATGCCCTGTTTCTCCTGAGTCTAACTGTCCTCAGTTCTGTCTCCTGGCTTTCCTGGCTTCCTTCATGTCCTAATTGAAATATTACTTTCTACAATAGGTCTTTCCTGGTTACTCAGTTATAGTGCCTGCCCTCTGACATTACCTCCAGTTCATCCTGTGTATATTTTGTATGCAGATGGCTGTTTGCTTGTTGTCTTCCCCATTAAGAATGTGTACCCTTGAGAAAAGGATTATTTTTGTCTTTCTTTGTATCCCTAGCACTTAGCACCTTCCTGCCACATTATAAATGTTTAATAAATTCTCATTGACTTGATTTATATCATGATAAACATTTAAGTATGAAGTCCAAATATGGTACTGCAGTATTGATGAAAGAACTAGATCAGCACAGAAAAACTGGCAAATCTATTTTGTTTTCCATCTCTTTGTTGCCATTCTACTTACAGCTCTAAATGCTCTTGGAATTATGGAGCAGAGTTGGGCCTTACACCAAGCTTTCTCTAATCTCATTTTCCCCTCAACTGCTCGTTCATTAATTTTTATTTTTATGTATTAATACTGCGTAAAATCTTTCCCAATCCTCCTCTGTAATATTTTCAAAATGAATTTATGCTCCAGATCAGTTTGGCACTTTGCTATGGGTCTCCCGACAAGCTAGTATAGTTTCTGAATTTTTAAAGTTTCCTTATTAGGGAAATTACTTTAATGGGTTAGATATTTAGAATAGTGATCATCCAAGTCAGTATCTTTACCTTTATTCATTTCTTATTTTCCAAAATCAATGTCTTGTATGATTGTCATTTTTAGAGCTATAATAATTGTATATTATCTTCATCCCTTCTGTATCTTTTTTTTTTTCTATTCTCATTTACATCTACTATTCTTTGAATTCATTTTGTAGCCACATTTATGTTGATTTGCTCTTAGGGATCTTGTAGATGCCTCTGTAGAGTTTCTCTACCGCTACATCTTCTGCATAAGCTAGAACATGGTGTCAGAGTCCAATAGAAATTGGGGCCATTATACCACATATAAGGATTTCTTCACTGCATATAGACTTAGAAAATCACATATTAACGTTACTTAGTTCTATTGTTCTTTATTTCTTTTTCAATAATTCCCAATCACTTGGTAATCTAGTATGGGAAGTAGTCAGGAATATTATAGGCAGCCTGGGGTCCTGGTGTTTAATACCTCTAAACTAAAGCTATCATTAAAGTAGTTTGTTTCTTTTTTGCTCGTGGGTATTAAGAACTATGCATTGTGAAATGATATAGCATAGTAGACCCACTTACTACAGCAACCAGTCTGAGAGCTCCCTGAGATAGGAGTTTAAAGATAGAAGGGAAATGATCATTTTCTTCCACTTACTTCAGTTACTTCATTTGGTAATAAATGCCTCTCCAAGTAAGTGATAACTCACCACCCACATTAAAAGGGGGAAAAGAAAATTGACACAATAGACTTAGTCTAAAAGAAATTCACTAAAGGATATTCTTTACAAGTTAACTGGAGTCGGAAGAAGGATTCTGTTTGTTATTGTTGTTGGGTAGTGTCCTACTCTTTGTGACCCCATTTGGGGTTTTATTGGCAAAGGTACCACAGTGGGTTGCCATTTCCTTCTCCAGCTCATTTTGCAGAGGAGGAAACTGAGGCGAATACAGTTAAGTGACCTGCCTAGGGCCACATAGCTAGTAAGTTGTCCGAGGCTGTATTTGAACTCACAAAGATGAGTCTTCCTGACTTCAGGCCTAGCACTCTGTACCACCTAACTTCCCTGGGATACTGTGTAACTCCAAATTTGCATCCAGATTAAGAGGATAGTTCTCCAGATTGGAGAAGTGGTGTGGTAGCCCTGTAGATGACTTCCATTTATGTATGGCAAAAAAAAATCTTTGACTTATCCTGGAGATTCCCTTTCTTTTTGAGGGGCTCTAGAATAGTGATTGGATTATCTGTGCTGGGGGTTACAAGCCAATCCTGTGGTAGTTGATGGTTCATAGTGGAACAAAATGACACATCTGAAGATCATTGAATATAACAAAATAACATTGACTTAGCCTTAAAAGGAAGATATTCAAGAGTGTTAGGCATTGAGGATACCTCCAATTGATTCATCTGAGTGAAATCCCTTTGCCTGAGTTACCCAGTATTTTCCAACAATGAAGTATCAGATAGAGCTCTTGGAGTTCCTTTTGGCTATTTTGTACACAAAGAGGAAGGTTGGCAATAGTCAGCACCTGAGCTGCTCAGTACCCTGAATCAACCAAATCTCAGGACAATTTCACCAATTTGGGGGAAGGTTTTAGGACATTACTCCTACTATACTCTACCTCTTGGTGGTAAGATCTTTTAGAGCAGAAGAGTCAAAGATACAGCCTGCAGATTACAAGGGATTGCAAAAACTCCCAAATTAGGTCAGACTAGATTAAAATGTAATTGGGAAATATTTAACAAAAAAAATTAAAAATACAAAGCAACATAACATTAATTTGTGGCTTTCAAAATCAATATGCTCCCTGCAGAATTGTTTTTCCATTTGAATTTGACACCACTGTTCTAGGGGACCTTCCAGCACTTAGATGACGTTAATATTCTTATTAGTCAACATGGATCTCCACTATTCAAGAAGTCTGAAATAGGCAAAACTAAAAGAAGGAAAAAAAAAAGTCAGAAACATGCAAAACCAAAAGGAAACAAACAAATAGCTCCCTCAAGGTATGACAGAATCTGAGAGTTCCCCAGGAAGGATAGAGTCCTGCATCTAAATGAATGGGTCCATGTGATAGCTAATTCTAAATTTTTACAATTCACAGTTGGCTTCTCTGTGAGAATAAGCAGTAACAGCATTAGGAAAACATAGCTAGCAAAGATGAATATCCTTTGCTCATCATCACAAATTGTTATCTGAGCTCAGGGAGAATTACCATTTACCACCATCTTTCTATCGATCTAGTATTCCCTGGCCTAAACTCTAGGACTTACCATCACATAGCCCAACTCCTAGGGAGCCCCACTAGGTGAAATGAAATATAAAAACTTCACTCTCTAAGAGACCACTTCTTCTTCTGTTGGGGCAGGTTAGGCATTTTATTTCCCCTAGTTTCTAGAAGCAAACCCTTTCCCAACAAGTCCATCCCTTGGTACTTGAAACCCTCCCTGGAAAGGGGATATACCATGATGATTGGATGTTGTATTGGCAGCAGTGTGTAGGGGCTGGTCACTTTTAGATTATGGTCTACAGTGGACATACCTTTTGCAATTATACATGCCAGTGCCCACTCCTTTACCACTGTCATTGCTCTGCCATCCACCACCACTGAGTATCATGTCTCTGCCCAAGGTCTACCTGCTTCCATTGCCAGACCCTTCATCTGTACTATTGCCTGTCAGCTAGTACAGACTTATAGCATCCTTGGATTGGGGCTGAACTACATTACTAGACACCAAGTTCTTTTGCAGTATACTAAGACAGAGGCCTAAGAGTTACTGCCCTGTAAAGGCTGGAGCATGACTTTGCCCTTCCATGGCAAGCCTAGCCCCTCACTCCATGGAGGGTTGTTGTGGGCCTCTGTTGTCACTACCCTCCTCCTCCTGTACTTGAAAGGAACTCTATGGGTGCTGCTTCTTTTGGGACCTGATACTGCCTTCCTTTGCTAGGGTCAGGTGCGAGACCCTCCACTGTCACTGCCCCTAGCTGTTCCATCATAGTATGAGGTTAAGAAAATGGAGTTACCCAGGCAACTCCAAAGAGTTCTTTCTGGGTTTTGGTTTTCTTGCCAATGGTTATCTCCAAAGCAGGGAATTCTTCTTGCTGTGAGTCCCCTTTAAAGGACCCAGGACCTCCTGACATCATGCAATCATAAGGCTAAGGATATCTAACTCAGGATTACCTGCTTATGCTCAGGGGAAAAACAAACAAACACAAAACAACACAGAAAGCAACAAGGTCAGAGACTACTCTAGGTCAGTGCATGGGAGAGGGAAGTATACACAGGGCCCGACCTCCATACTCTGTCGGGGCCCCATCCCTGGAAACCTTAGAGGGAAACAAAGTTAGTTTGCAATTCATAGTTGGCAGAAAGGGTAAAAACTTTTCAGATTGATGCAGCACCCCTGTCTATCACTGGCTAACTAAATATGGTCACATTTAACACATTAGCACATAATCCCAATTTCCCTGTCTCTAGGTTCCTGAGAAGAATTAAGAGCCTTGTCCTTTTAATTGCCTTCTTATTTGCACCAAATAAACGTAACAAAATCCATGTGGCAAGATTTTAGCTTGTCTCTCAAATGACTTTAATTAAAGAAAAAAAACTTCCTTTAGCATAGCTGCTAGGTGATCATAAAAATTCAAGGCTCTTCCTTGGTTGGTGTTCTCACAATGCGAGGGCCCGCTCCCTTTTGTTAACTTTCCCTGTTGGAAAGTAAATTCCTTGAAGGCAGGGACTGTTTTTCTTTTCGCTTGTATTTGTTTTCCCAGCACTTACAGCAATACCTTGGACATAGTAAATGCCTAGTAAATGCTTTTTCCCTTTATCTGTCTGTATAATTATCTATCTCTCTCTCTGCCTCTGTGTGTATAAATTAATTGAATTATTTAGTGATAAAATGGTGACCCTCCCCCATGTGTAGAGACAGATCCGTATATAATGGCAAGGTTTGTCCTTGTTTGGGTCAAAGAGGGGCAGAATAGATGTCTGTAGACTCTCTCCCCCAACTGGTCTTCAAGAGAGACTTTCATTGTTGCCAGAAAGGTAAGCTGGAGATTGGGCCACGGGCTCTCTCCTAAGAGAAAGTATGGAGTTAGAAATATATCTCTGCTTCTTAAAATGTTGTTCATCTAGGGTATATGATCAGGTTTCATCTAACTTTTGATTAATTTGTCATTTTGGGGGGAGAAAGAATTCCAAACTCTATATTCAAGAATCAATTTCTTTCCATTCATTGTGGAATACCAGTTCCACAATGAGTATACATAGAAAGTATCAGAAAAAACTCATTTATCCAAATCAGTAGTAAAACAGATATCGGAGAAGATATCAGACAATTTTGAAGACAAACACAAATGTGTGTATGTGTGTGTGTGTGTGTATGTATAACAGACAATATAGAGTTAATGAGTTGTCCTACTGAGAACAAGTTAAGTCAGTTCAACCAAGAAAGCGTCCTGGGTCTCATGCAAGGGAAACACTCCCCCAAAATCTTTGGAGTATCAAGGTGAGAATAGGGACATGATCAAGACAGCTAGTTCCTCTCATGTTTTTCCAGAATAATTTCCTTTAGCAATCTGAAGTAAGGCTTCCCTCTTCCATCTTCTCTCTGGAAGTAGACTGGATCCTATAGTTGAAGAAGATTCTTGCTTGGAGAGTCCCAAAGATGAAATAGCTGAGAATTGAATCTCTTAGCTCTCATCACATCAGCTGTGCCCCTCACATAAGGCAGGGCTTTCATCTTCACCAACAAGTGCCCAGTGGCCTCTGAAAATATATATATCATACAAACCCTTGATAGCTGGTTTTGTAAGTATATAATTATAGAATGGAGAATTGCTTGTTCTGCTACATTATCATTTCAAAAATCCATTTGAAACCAAACAGTTCTTTCCCCCTCTATACATAAATATTTCTTTCTTAAAGCTAGTAGGGGACTTCTTTCATTAGGCCTCCCCTGAAGCAACTGGGTAATGATGACAATTAGTTATACAAAGGCATCCAGTCTCAGCAAGGGTAGAGAACAACTAATTTTTTCTGTTTTGTCCTTTTCTAGTGAAGGGAAAAACTCTTTTAGTCTCAAAAATTCCAATTCCTTCAGGCAAACTGAATTCTGAGTAAATTCTCTTGTGGACCTTGGAGGAAGAGACTTAAATTACCAGACTGGAAGGCCAGGGGGCAGGGAACAAAATAGCCAGTGGGATAAACTTGTGGTACCGCAAGTATTGGGGTACCTATTTTCAAGGACACAAAGCATAATCTCTGTCCTTTTTGAATGCAGGCAGTTTACTCACGAATATGCCAGGATTTCTGGTATCTCACAGTAAGCAACCACTATCTCTAGAGGCATCACCAAAAGCACCATCAGAAACATGAAGAAAAATTGGGTTTACCTTCCTCTGCCCTGCCCATTTTCCCACTTCAGCAACATCAATATATTCCTTTTTTTTTTTTGCTTTTGATAATTAAATCTTTATTTTTAAAATTGATTTGTTTATTTACTTTTAGTTTACAAGATTCAGTTCCACAATCCCTTGAGTTTCAGATTTTCTCCCCTTCCTCTCCCCTCCCCCAACCCATGGCAGCATGCAGTCAAGTATAGGATCTGCAAATACTTTCACATTGGACATTAG
>CM053591.1:65208593-65224378 GCA_028646515.1 Pseudochirops corinnae
TTTAGTGAAATAAAATGACCCATTGGAGGTTAGCAAAAGAAGATTTACTTAGCTATAGCAGGATGATATTCAAAAGGCTAAGCACTGAGAATGCCACAAATTGATTTAGCTGAATGAAGCTCCCTTGACAGTGTTTTCCACTAGTCAAGGATCAGATAGAACTCCTGAGGCTCTTTATGGCTGTTTGCATTCCTACAACAAGGGATAGGGCTGACTCTGTGAGGGAAGGGAGCAGGCTATATTTGAAAATAAAGAATTTTGAAAAAACAGAAACTGATATAAAAACAAAAGATTTCAATAATATATTAAAAAACATACATTAAATTACTAATTCTAGTCTCATGCAAAGAGTTTGTCTGGCTTCTTTTTCTCTAAAATATAAGCTGCTCCACCAGTTTCTATATAAGTGAAAATCCTTCTTGATTTTTATTTATATTCATGTGTATATGTATTCAAAGGTAAATATATTGAAGAGGGATAAAGATTGAATCTATTATTTCATTGTTATGGGGAGAAAATTGTCTGCCAAAGCAGGTCAGTAACTATTAGAGCACTTGCCTATGTCACCAGTAGGTTAAACAATTTGGGAAGAGCCATACACCAGTAGGGGTCACAGACAAAGCTTGAACTCAGATCTTCCTGATTCTGAAGTAAACTTGCTATCCATTATGCCATGGTACCTCATGTTGAATAGAAATAAATACAATGCAACCTTCTGTACTGTTTTTCATTTTTTAACAACCTTTAATTGTGTCCTACCACATAGAAAATCATATGTGTATATACATATATAGGCATATGTACATGTGTATGTATTAGAATATATTCATGCTAATATAATTCTTTTAGTTCACTTCATATATTTCAATAATGTTTACCTGTTTAAATAATATTTATTCAATCACTAATTTGAAATGGGGGTGGGGATTAATAACAGTATGTTAGTAAAGAACTATTTTAACTTTTTTTGCTTTATTTTTAGAATATTTTCACAATGTGTTAACATCTTAATTGCACTTTTTAAAAGAACAGAATATAAAGTAGGTTTTTTATTGTTATTTAAGCCAGTGAAAACCTATACCTTAAAAACTGTTCAACTTGCTAATTATTACCAAATAAAAGTCTAATTTCTTAATTCAAAAATTTAAATACTTCTGTGAAGCAGATAATAAAAGAATATAAATTGATACAGTTATATCATTAGTAACCTTGTTAAATAGCTTAAATTAGTATATTTAATTTTGTTTTACTTAACCAATATTATAAAAACAAAACACTTCAACAAAACTTAACATTGAGGATTTTTTTTAATGCTTCTCTAATATTGCCCAAAATTTGCAATGACATTCTTTCTACTGTGTGCCAAACTCTCCTTCATAAGACTGATTCAATCTTCAACCAGAAAATGTTCGCCTCCAAAAGCCCTACAAACATTTACATTATCTTATGATACCAATATCTCTTGCAGATCATTTTCCAGTATAAATTATTTCCATTGTCTATGACAGATTAAAATAATTAAATAGTAAATGATCAGAGTAGCTTCTCTGTCAAACATAACATCCGTGTTTTAACTTGGTGATGTTGACCAATGAGGAGGGTTTGGGGGAGCATCACTTCTAGGTTCTAACATGTCTTCCTCATGGGTGATCCTTTTTCCGATGTCAATCAAATCTCCTTAATTTACTTCTTGGCTTTCTAGAATTGCTTTTTTGAAAAAAAAAATTACCCTTTATCTAACTTGGTAATGAACCTCTTTGAACTTACCTGGATGACAAGCATACAGTTCACAGCTGGCCTATACTCAATGTCTTTCCTATTTAGCAGGGCATGGTATAATTCTGATAACTCGAATGGTCTTCCGGAAATTCAGTCTCACATCCCTGCTGCAATGAGATGTTGGAGCACACGTGCAAATGTTAGATAGATTGTTAAAAAACAAACAAATATGAACTAACTGTTCTGTTTTATCTTCCTTTCTGTAATCATTGCATCTTAAAATTTTGAGCCTTAATGCAGCATTGAAAGGCACTGCAATTAATGTAGAGTAAACTGGTCTTACAGCGAGGAAGACTGAGTTCAAGTCTCTTCTCTGACATGGCACTCTATTCTGACAAGGCAACTTTCTAAGACTGTAAGGGGAAGGAAAAGAAAGAAGGGGAGAGAGAAAAAAGAGAGGAGGAAGGGAAAGGAAGAAAGAAGAGAGGAGAGGACACAGAGAGAGAATCTGGTAACTAAAACAACAGCTTACTATTATCTGCTATGTATCAGGCACTGTGCTAAGCAATGAGAATACAAAGAAAGGCAAAAAAGAAAAAAAAACAGTCCCTCCTCTCAAGGAGCTTAAAATCTAATGTGGGAGATAACACGCACTATATACAAACTAAATATATATGGTATGAATTAGAAATAATTCCTAGTAAAGGCAATAGCATTAAGGAGCAGGGGAGAAGTTTCCAGCAAAAAGTAGGATTTTAGCTAATACTTGAAGGAAGCCAGAAGAGCCAAGAAGTAGAGGTAAGGAGGGAGAACATTCCATTAGGGACAACCAGTTAAGATGCATAGAGTAGGGAGATGGAGTGTTTTGTCTGACAAAAAGCAAGGAAATCAAGTCACTGGGATGAGTATGTGAAGTAGTGTACAATAAGAAAACTAAAATGATAGGAAGAGGCCTGATAATAAGTAACATTAAAAAGTCAGATGATTTTATATATGACCCTAGAAATAATAAAAAGGAGACACTGAAGTGGGGGGGGGGGGGTGTGGTGCGCCAGGGGTGACATGGTCAGACTTACTTTTAAAGAAGACCACTGACATCTGCATAGGCAATGGACTAGCATAGGGAGAAACTAAGAGCAGGAAGCTTTGTGATTGATACATTGAATAGAAGAGAGACTAGTGTTAGGGGGAACTATGAAAAAGCTACTTTAGCAGTCTAGGCAAGAGGATCAGAGGACGAGAGACCAAATCAGAGTAGCGGCTATATTAACAGAGAAAATGGGATAGATGTGAATGATACTGTAGAAGTAAAATCTACAAGACTTGGTAATGGAATGGATATGGGGGATGGAGAGTGAGAGGGGGTCAAGAATTGAACAAAATTCAACTAATTGAATTTGGGTGCCTGGAAAGAAACTAATAATCTCTTGAGAAATATGGATATTTGTAGGACGGTCAGGTTTAAGTAGGAAAGATAATGAATTCTGTTTTGGATATCTTAAGTCTAAAGATGCTAATAGAACATTCCAGTGGAGATATTTAGCAAACAGTTGATAATATAGGATTAGTGCTCAGAAAAGAGATTAGGGCTAGATATGTATAACTGAGTTATCTGAGTGGAAATGGTAATTGAACTCCTGGAAATGTTATACAAAGTTAGATTCCTATCTATATATGTTATCAGAAGGAGGCAAAACAAAGTGAATCTCAATTATATTTCCCTTTTATTCATTGTTCTCATTTTTCTACTCATTAACATAGTGAGAATTTTTTTAAAAGACATCCCTAATATTAAACCATATATATACATTTCTAAAATATCACTAATGGTGAGACAGCATTAAATAATAAATAGAAAAACTGGCCTTGAAGCCAGAAAGACCTGCATGTAATTGCTACCTCTAACACATATTAGTTATACAACATTGGGTGAGTAACATAACCTCTGAGTGCTCACAGGCATCTTTGCTGCTTGGCATTGGGATTGGTGATTTATGGGAATTGCCTCATTGAATTTCCTACCCAAGTGAAATAACAGGTTTTAAGTAGTAATAATTATACTAATAAAATCATATCCATATCCCTAGTGTTTTATTTTTATATTGTTGTTGTAGATGTTGCTTCTCTCTTTAGTATGTTTATATTCTATTTACAACTATCCAACCTTATTTCCACATAAAGACAAAGCTATATTTATTTTCTTGTGAGTACAGTGTGTGTTGATGCTAATCTTAGTCCAGATGAGACACCTACAAAGATAGAAAGATTCTGCATTAATTAAATCACATAATAATCCCTACAGGATCAGACATGTGCCTTCAGATGTATGATAGAGATTTTCTAATGAATATGGTAGTTTCGTGCAGTGAACATTTTCCGTTATGCACTAATGTTTTAATAAGACAAGTGAAATATCATGGGAGCTGAATTTTTATATTTATTCATGAGGTTGTGACTCTTGATAAGTCAGGTATAATAAAAAGTACATACAGCATATGAGATTGACTAGAGTTTGTTTGATTTTTAGTTCAATAATTTTGGAGGTGAATGTGTCTCCTCCACAGTCTTCTTATAGAAATGGCTCTGTCTCTGGAGAATCCCACACTGAAATGGGCATCAAAGAAGGAAAGAGGGAGGGTAGTAATGAAGTGAACAAGCATTTATATAGTTCTTTCTATGTGTCAGGTATTATGCTAAGTGCTTAACAGTATATTCAGACTTAAACTCAATAATGATGACTATCTGAATGGTGGATCAATCTGATTATCCCCAATTACAGTGATATCTGTTTTCCACTACTTTTTTTAACAAGACTTAGGAACCAATTAGCATAGGGGACTCCCAAAGAGTAAACTCCCTCCATCAACGCACCTAGTCTGTAACTTATAGTCTTATAGAGTGGCCTAAGTCACTGAGATTCTAAATCACTTGCTCAGGGTCACACAACCAGTATATGTCAGAGACCATATTTGAATTCAGGTCTTCCTGAATCCAAGACACCTTGTCACAATGCTTCTATATTTTCCATGTATGATAAATACCAAAGTGTGTTCAATGGGAAGTTCTCCCAGTGTGTCTATGTGTCCTTTATTATATTTTCATTATCAAGAAGATTATGTGACTTTTATATCTCTAATTATATCATTTATGCAGCTCATCTATTTTTCATGTCAAGACTAGATACCCAACATATATTCTGCTTATTGATTTATTTATGCATGAATTCATTCAATAAATATACTTTAGTGAGCACATATTCAGTACGAAGCAATTATTTTGGTATTTAGTACTCATTAGGTTTTGTCAAGAAGTGTTTTGAATATTTTCCATCTGACTTATGGCTGTAACTCTCTTCTGAGTAGTTCATTATACTGAATGCCCTTTAAAAAAAACTGCCCCTACTTAAATCTTCAGATGCTCTAGACTGTATCTTCTTGTAGTTTCTAAAAAAAATGTTTCTCTGCTGCTATTTTAGCAGAACTTCTCAGTTGACCCCACTTAGCACTTCTGTACTGGTTTGGTTTATGAAGTATTAATTCTTTATTTCTGCACCAAAACCCATTTACACTTTTGAAACAGAAACAATTTTCTTCCTTCTGGGTAATTTTAGAGTTTATTGGCTATTATAGCAGTCACCTATATCTGCTGGTCAAAAATTTTTGTTTGCAACCTTTCAAATGTATTTTAATGAAACCCATTTTGTGAAAGTACAGAGAGAAAAATAGCAATTTAAAATGCATATAAATGTAAATTTATTTTACAAGTGAACAACATGTGTTTATACATAACATACATACATACATATATATGTTAATTATAATTTAGAGAGTCATCATGGTATAGTAAATAGAGAATAGTCCTGACCTGTGGCTGATGAGGGCCAATGAACAAGTAGTTTATGTTCAATAATGAAAAAAAAAATGAGACATTAGTAGGTCATTCAGAAGTTAAGAAAATGCAATTTGCTTAGCCATAGAGGAAGGGTATTCAACAAGGACATGCACTGAGGAAACCTCAAGTTGATTCTGCTAAGTGAAGCTTCCTTGCCTGGGTCAACCATTGTGGTCCACCAGCCAAGCATCAGCACCCACATGAAGTTCCTCATAGCTGTTTTATACTCAGATGCCAAGGAAGTGATAGCAATAGGCCTTACTACATGAGCCATCAAGTCTTAATGATAGTTTTAATGCCTTTTTTTTTTAAAAATTAGCCTAACATATGGGGGAAGGAGTTAGGTTGTTTCTCCTACCATAAGGCCTTAAATCGTGGAAGACCTGAATTCAAGTGAAACATAATGACTATATAACATTAGACAAGTGACTCAAGTTCTGAGGGCTCTATACTACTCTAAGATGTACATATATGTGTATATATACATTAATCCATGCACACATATATCTGTGTATATACACAAGCATGCATACATACACACACATACTTATATTCTAACTGAAAAGTAAACTCAGAGGGAAGGCCCTAGCTAATAACTAGAAAAGTGAAGAAGAAGCTGATACCCAGGAAAGGCCTCATTATAGAAGGTGAGATTTAAGATGAGTCTTAAAGGAAGTCAATAAATAGAGATGAGAGAATGTTCCAAGATTAGAGGATAACCCCTGAGAAGGCATAAAGTAAAGAAAACGTCCATTGCAAGGGACACCAAGAGGTCCAGTTTCACTAAATTGAAATTATTGGTCCTGATTAGTGCTGAGAAGTGGTAGCATGTATTCAAACTCATATCACTTGAAGTTATAATTATGTAAAATATGGCCATTTGTTCCAGTCCATGAAACTAAGCAGTACAAATGAGAAGAATATGATGAATTCAGAGGATTCATTATTTTGACTATTGATTAGAACCTAGCTGCATATGGAGGGGAGTAAGGGTAAGAACAACTAGGCAGGTTATGAAGGACTTTAAAGACCAAATAGAGCATTTCATAATTGATCCTGGGGTTATAAAGGAGCTACAGGAGTTTGAGTAGAAGGGTTACATGGTCAAACTGTATTCTAAAAAAGTTACCCTTAGCAGCTGAAGTAGACCAATTCATATGATATTATTACAGTCCATAGGAGAAGTGATTAAGGCCTTTTCTAGGGTGGTAGATTTGAAAGTAGAGAGAAGAAAATATATTTGAGAGATGTCATGAAGGTAGAAACAACAAGATTTGACAACATATTGGATTACGTTGAGTTTGTGCCTAAGACCTTGTGAATGGGAGTATCATGGTGCTCTCAATGGCAATAGAGAATTTTGGAAGAGAGAAAGGTACTGGAGGAAAGATAATGAATTATATTTTGGATATGTTGATTTTGAGATATCTATGGGACATTCCATTCTAGATGTCCAAGAGAAAACTGGTGATGTGAGACTGCTGCTCAGGAGAGACACTATGGCTGGAAATGTAGATTGGGAATCATCTTAGAGATGTTAAGTGGAATTTAGCAGTTGTCAAGATCACATAGGACATGCTGCCCATAAGCTATATGTGACCCACAGGACTGCTGAGTGTGGCTCCAATAAGACTAAAATATAATTGGGAAACATTTTACTAAATAAGTAAAAATACAAGAAAATATAGATAATATGAATATGTGGTTTTCTAAGTCAGTAAGTGACTTATGCATTGGTTTAGTGGCCCCTGTTTCTATTTGAGTTTGACACTCCCAATCTAGACCAATCTCCTCATTTTACAGATGAAGAAGCTAAGGCCTAGACAGCCTAACAGCTCATCCAGGCTCACACAGGTTACTACCAGTGATGTAGTGCCAGAAATTTCCACCCAAGAAGTGGGTGGAAATACAGTGCTTTTCCCATTGCTGTGGAAATTTTTTAGTTCACATTTTTATAATTTGGAATTTGGTTCCTTATCCTTAATATTATAATATATGTTTTGGAGAGTATGAAATGTTTGGTTTGGAAATTATTTAATCATTTTTAAAGTGATATTACTTTTTAAGTTTGATTTCTTTTTTGTTCATTAGTAGAAAGATTTAGATT
The DNA here is from genome assembly GCA_028646515.1 of Pseudochirops corinnae. Classification (NCBI taxonomy): domain Eukaryota; kingdom Metazoa; phylum Chordata; class Mammalia; order Diprotodontia; family Pseudocheiridae; genus Pseudochirops; species Pseudochirops corinnae. The sequence continues at coordinate 65,216,311 of CM053591.1, forward strand.
TTATTCCTATAATCAGGAGCAGTAGTTAAACTTTCCTGTGTCACTGACCCCTTTGGAAATCTATTGAATTCTATGGATCCCTTCTTAGAAAAAAGTTTTTAAAGGCACAAAAATGCAAAGGAAAACAATTATATTGAAATAGTTATCAAAATGCTTTAAAAAAAAGTTTAAGGACTCTAGATTAAGAAATCTTGATCTAGAGTCACTATTTTGGATCTTCACTTCAAAAACTGTGTGATTCAAGAAAGAAAAACGGTACAATAGAAAGGATGCTAAAAATTGCCAAGTGAGTTTGGAATGATGGGACCTGAGTTCAAATCCTTCTACTGGAACTCACCTTGGGTAAATTTTGGCAAGTTGCTTTACAACTGGTCTTCAGTCTCCACATCTATTAAGCACAAGGGTTGACCCTATATGACCTTTGAGATCCTTCCCAGTTTGAATTCAATGAAACACTGGTTAGCAACACCTTTTAGGTAGGATTGATTTACCTAAGTATAATAATAACCCATTTGTAGTTGACAGAGTAAGATTCTAGAAATATATTTCCCAATCTTGACTTAATAAAAATTATTTCTAAAATATATGCTTTGGTTTTATTATATGGTATTTCTGAATGTAATACCTACTCTACTTTGCATCGCGGTGAAAAGAAAAAAATTTATGTGTAAAATATGTCATGCAGACAACAAAGTAATGATTATAAGATCTAAAGTTAGTGGTTTCTGAAATTACATCATCATCATTTGGGCCATATGCCAGATGATATGTAAATTAACTATGAATTAATACTTACAATATGTAAATTTTTAAAAGTGCAACCATGAAGATAACTCATCCTCAGAAAGTAGGTTAGTTTTATTTCATTTTTTAAAAAAACTCAAATGATATAATTTTAAGATGTTAACATTCTGTAATTTGACAGGATGGCCTTAAATTTTAAAGCTAACAATAGGTTCACTAATACAGAAGTATTTATGGTACCATGAAGTTTTGTATATTTTTACAGGATGCTAATTGTGCTGAATCAAGTCACTGAAATTGCATAATTTTTAGGTTAATATTAGCATAATCCTACATTGTTTTTTTTTTTTCAGGAGTGCAGAAATAGTATATCCTGAATATTTTTGCAACATGATAGAACTGTCAAATATTGCACCTTCCATAATATCCCTTGAGACAACAGGAAATATATTTAAAAGAAGTAAGGGAGAGTTTTGTTTAGAATAGTGTGTTTCAGTGACTTAGTACTAATAATATAAGAAATGTTTTATTTTCCTTTTTTACAAGATAATTTTTTATCTCGATTTTAAAGGGGATGGATTAAAGGGGTACAGGGCTAAAGAAAGCTACTGCTATACTACTTTCCTATTTTAAAAGTTACTTCAGTGAGATTTGGGGGTATATATCCCAAAGACTTATTTAAACTATGCTATTAATGATGCCCCTTCATGAAATCTTCAAATAACTATTCAATCCTATCTATAACATCAAAGAGTAGCAAAAGAATTGAAAGAAAAACAAATCATACCTACCTAAGTTGAGTATCCAGATGAGCAACTACTCCTTTCAGCCTTCCCTGTTGATAATCTGTGAGAATAGCTTTCAGGTCTATACATCAAGCCTTCAGTGTCTCCTCTAAACTTCAATCTTATATCTTCAAATGCCTACTGGATAGATCTGTATGGATGTACTGTTGACAAGTCAAACTCAACATACCCCTAACTTAACTCATCACCTTCCCAAAACAACTTATCACTACTTCACAGTTCTCTACTGTTTCCACCCTCCTCAGTTATCTGGAATGGAAACTAGAGCTGGCTTTGACTCGTCTTTGTCTCTTTTACCTGTCACATCCAATCAGCGACTAAATTTTCTCAATTATATTTCCACAATATCTCTTGAATCCATTCCTTTGTGTTCAGTCATGGTACTACCACCCAAATTGAAGTCCTCTTTCTTGAAGAACTATTGCTATTGTCTTCTGATAGCCCTTCTTACCTTCTCTATTCTCTCCAAGCTGTCTTTTACTCATTTCAAAAAAAAAAACAAAAACATCCTATTTCACAGGGTAGATGGTATTACTCACTTGCTCAAAAACTTTCAGTCTCAGCAATGTAAAATGCAAATTTCTTAGCCTCACCTTTAGCACCATCTACCAACTTCCTAGACCCATTTCATATTTTTCTCCCTTTTTGTGTTCCACATGCCAACCAAGCTGAGATCATCACTGTTTCCTAAACTACTATCTAGCCCACCATAGACAGAACCATGCTTAATACACCTCAAAATCTCTCCTATTACTGAACCATATCTCCATACCTGGAATATCATTCTGTTGGCTAGATTTCCAGAAACCATATCCTCAATCACTAAGGAAATTGGTATGTACATTCATTTTTAGAACTCCCACCTTGGATTGTCTTTTCTGGATGGGAGGCTGATTGAAGACAAACTTGTTTAGCCTACAATAATAACCCATGCCAGATCATGCTTCACATCCATCTAGCCATCCTCCCAAGTCATGTTGGAGTCTGCTGTCTTATTTGCTGGGCAAACCACTCCAAACTTCCCTGATTTCTACCTCTTGCTGTGGATGTAGTATGCAAATCAGTACTGTTATTACTTCTGGAAAGGGCATGTCAATTGACCAGTCATTTGATTATGGATCAGTTAACTAACCCTGTGACTCCCCAAGGTAAAACTCTTTTTGGCCACTATTTCTCATGCATACTGCTCCCTTCTTTAGATTTAAACTCCTTGAGGTCATGAATTGTCCTTTTTCTATTTTTATTTCTAGTGACTGGCACATATTAAGTGCTTAATAAATAAATTTTTATTCATTCATTCACTCCTGAACTAGACATGCCATCTCCTGCCTCTGGGCCTAGAATGAATTCTTTATTTTTCTCTGTGAGTCAAATTCTTTAAAAAAAATTTTTAAGGATTTTTCAAGTGCAAAAACTTTCATGGACCTTTCCTAAATCAAGTACTTTGTTTCAATGGATCTTTTGACTCTGTCACATTCTAGCACTTATTAACTTATTTATTTCTGCATGTCACGGTACTTTCAAGTAGAATGTGATCTTCTTAAAGTCAGGGATTATTTTGCCCCAGTCCCTGTAAAAAGATAAAATCAGGACCAGAATTTCTACTAAAAGAAAACAAGGATTTTTGTCTTCATTAAACTATAAGCTCATTGGGAGTAGGATTTATTTCATTCATTCTATTTCTGTTTCCCAGTGTTGAGAATACATGGTAAATACTCAATAAATACTTGTTGATTGATCATAATATTTAAGTTAATTTAAAAAAATAGCATTTATATAGAGCCTGCCATATGCCGGGTACTAGGCTAAGCACCTTATAAATATTATCTTATTTGGTCTGCACAAAGATCCTGGGTCATAGGTACTATTTTTGCCTCTGTTTTACAGGTTAGGAGACTGAGGAAGACAGAGATTAAAAGGTTTGCCCAAGGTCACACAGCTAGTCTGAGAGAAGATTTGAATTCAGGTCTTTCTGACTCCAGGATCAGTGCTCTGTCCATTGATTGTGCTGCTTATCCATAAGTTAACCATAAGACCTGAGGGTATAGGCAAGATTAGAATCTATGGGCGTTATGCCAAGTTAGAAGACGTAGGTATCTTACTAGGGTCTATGTAGGTCAGTTATGTTTGTCATTCAGATGTCCAGGCAGGCCCATTCAGTAAGGAGTGCAGAGAAGATAGTGGTGTCTATCTAGACACACAAGGTTTGGATTCAGCCAGGTATGAGGTGACGTTTTCAGTATTCAGTACAAATTCTGAGGTGACAAGGTGACGAATAACTGGGGTGTGACGACTGATCTCAAGATAGAGATTTTTCTGTCTTATGTCCTTGTGTTAGCCACACTTTCCCAGTGTGAATAGATAAAGGACTCTCAGGTCTGAGTTGCTTCCTAGAACGAGGCAGGGTTTTATAAATGCTAACAAGTTCGACCTTTGGTCTAAGCCTCCAGGAGAGCTTTTAGAGTTAGTATAGTTATCTGCTTTATTAAGAAGTTACAGTTCGGTGGTAAAATAGTAATAGTACACATTTATATAGCTCCTAACCATCACTGAGTGCTTCCTGTACATGTTATCCCACTTTATCCTCCAAACAACCCTGTGAGAAAGGGAGGGCGAGCATCAGAACCATCATCTGAGGTCCTGCTGAGACCATTGAGACTCAGAGGGTAAGTAGGAGAGCAAATGCTCTACATTTTGACATTTTGTCCTGTTTATGGCACATGTGGACCTTTTCTTTAAGACAATAAATAAATGAATGAAAAACAATAAGCTTTTCTATGTGTGAGGCACAGTGCTAAATGCTGTTGATACAAACAGAAATGTGTGATAGTTCCTAAAAGAGTACACAGTCTAATTGGGGGTGATGACACATAGGAGAATCCTGCTCCTGGGTGGGAGGAGAACTTTGGTGGGGCTCAGTGCATATTAACAGGGAGCATACCAAGGTACAGGGGTCCTACCAGTATAGTGATAAGGCAGATAGCCAAGCCTGTGTGTTAAAAAGATTCAGAGGGAAGGCAAATGATAAAACCTAACAATTTTTAGGTAGTAGCCAGGTAGGTTGTAATGTCTAGTGGTTTTCAATCTTACCAGAAAGATTGTAGTTGACTCATCAAAGTAGTGAGTAAAAGGCAGCCACTGGGCCTGGAGGAACCTGGGATCAGCATTGGTTGGACAGTGGGGGAGGACTCCCTTCTGCTCAGCTCTTTTCCTCTGTAACTGGACAGGTAGAAGATAAATTGACAGCACCTCCTATCCCTGGGGCCCCTCACTCACTCCTTCACTCGAATTGGGGAAGATAGATGTCAGATACTGTAGAAATCCTCCCTGATCCTCCACTCTTTAAGAAAGGCAGTGAGGAAATTCACCTCACTATTCCCCACTTGGCTGCTCTCCTGAATTTTGTGATCTCCAGAAACTCATTGTACAAGATAAAATCAGCTCTGTTAACTTACATCTTCTCAAGATTATTTCCCATCTCAGCTGCAGGACTTCATTAGGCTTTTTACCTGGTACTTCTCCCTTCTCATCCATCCTTTTCAGTGTCTTTTTATGTGTTTTCTTCCCCTATTAGATAGGTAGGGACTGCCTTATTCCTTTCTTTCTATCTCCAGCAGTTAACATAGTGTCTGGTACATCATAAGGTGCGTAGTAAGTGTTCATTGACTCTTATTCTGTTGGGGAACAGCTCCTTCCTGGCCTTTTTTGTCTCTTCCCTCAAATATCTGTTATTATCTAGGCAGGCAAGAGGGAGGGCTTGGTGAGAAAGGATGTTAATCTCTTTCTTATTTACTATACCTATGACTAAAATGACATTTTGAAGCACATGACTCGAACCAAGGCCCCCTCCATATCTCAGGGCAATGTACTCTAACTATGGTCAAATTCGGGACAAGTGGAATAATATTTTTTTCAAATACTCTCCTTGCAAAATAAAATATAAAATGACCATAATATCATAGCCATTAGGATATAATTTTTAAAAATCTACTGTAGTGAATCTAATGCCATCTCAGTGGCCTGAAAGAGTTAACATACATACAAAGTGCTCCCTAGAACTAATCTGACTTTGATTTAAAGCAGCAGGAAATGAGTTATGTTGTAAGTAAATGGAGTAGCAATGCAATTTTCAGTACCTCTTGCATAGTGAATGAGAGTTTTAATATCTGTAAAATTTAAAAATCAATAGATTTATTGTACATATGTTTGCTCCACATTTATTTCTTTTACTATGTTGGTTCTACATTTATGCCTCCTGCCCAATGAAAATGCACCCCCCCCCTTCAAATCATATAGCGTGATGGGTGCTAAAACTTTAAATTATATTGATTTCCCTTAATGTTATTTTTAATGTGCCTACTTGTCTCTAGTTGTTGCTGGCCTCCTTTTCTCTCTTTGACATTTCAATTAACAGAGTCAGAGAAAGAGAGAGACGGGAAGCATGGTGACTTACTAGATATTCAATTTACAAATATAACCATGCAAAATCAGCAAATTTTAGATAAACTGCTATTGAATTTTCTGAGGGAAGGAACAAATGATCATTATTAGATGGATAATTTTACGTTGTGGAAAATTTGAGAATATATTTCATCTCTGACATTAACAAGCTTCATCAATTCCTAAATACGATATATTAAAATTTTATATGCCTTAAATTTGAATATCAAGTTCTATTACTGACATTAAATATAATTGTGCATAAAGCATATACTTCAAAACTTCAGGGAATACAGAAGTCATATAAAAATAAATGTGATGCAGTGAAGTAAATATAATGAAATAACTACTGATGTTAAATATTGTTACAAAAAGTATATACTTTTGATATTTTTCTCATATAGTGCTGTTTACTGTAACATTTGATAAACTAATTAAATCAATTTTTACTTGCCAAACATTTAGTGTGTGTGTGTGTGTGTGTGTGTGTGTGTGTATATGGAATAAATTAAATATTTAGATTACAAACCTATATATGTTTAGTGCTTGGTGTCCAGTTGACATGAAACACCAATGTGAGTTATATTGCACTATGAGGGAAGAACTAGCATGAAGTATCCTAATGTGAAAAAAATATATATTCTAAATATAAAAACTGCATATGCTATGATAACTGACCTTTTGTGCTTTTTGCCTTTCGTTGTATCCGCAATTTGAGCATATTGCTGGGTGTATAGTAGGTGGTTACGAACTTTATTTGTTGACTGACTATTCAGGTAATTTATGAACTCTATCTTGTTTTACCTTTTCTACCAAGTGAGATTCAGAATCCCACTTGTCTTTAAGCAATGACTTGGTTCATCAGCCTCTTCTCCTTTTCATTAAACCTTTTTTTCTTCTGTTGCTAATTTTTATTTGTTTTCCCCCCTCTTCATTTGAGGGCAGAGGTAAAATAGCTGCATTCAGCACAAGATTATCTGAAACTGTTTTTGGCTTTTTTTGTTTGTTTCAAAAAAAGAAAGTTACCAGGGTGGATAGGTGGTACAATGAATAGAGCACCAGCCCTGGAGTAAGGAGGACCAGAGTTCAAATCTGGCCTCAGAAACTTAACACTTTTTTAAATTAACAAATTAATTGGGGGGGGGCAGAGCCAAGATGGTGGCGTAGCAGCAGCAACATATCGCAGCTCTCACATAGCCACCCCAAAATACCCATGGAATAGGACTCTAAACCAATCCTAGAACTCCAAAACGCACACAAAGATACTTCCCACTAAAGTCAGCTCGGCTACAAGGAACCATATCAGCACTGCGAACCGAAGCCAGCCTGGCCTGAAGCTGCTGCTGAGCCCTGGGGACAGCCTGAGGAGAGAAGCATTGAGCAGATTAGCGGCAGCTGCGTTTCAGAACTAGGTCAGTGGGAATTGTGAAGTTGGGAGGGAGGAGCAGTCTGGCCGAAAGGCCTCCAAAGCGGAAAAGCGCAAGGCAGAGGTTTTGCACCCGCCTCCGTGATGCAGCTTCCCGCCCGTGGCCTGCAGACAGCAGGGGGACTAAGCGATTGTTCTCAGGCCAGTGCTCTCGCATTGAGCGGCCTGGATCCGGATTGCCGTCTTGGGCCTCGGTCTTGGAGACTTCATTATGCAGTGAGCCGGAAGTAAGTAGGAGGAGTCCCAGCACCTTCCTGAGAGCTACAGCAGCCGGGAGGGCCCCAGTGATTTGGGACAAAGCTTTCCCTTCTGCAAGCAGAGCCCCATAGAGATTAAAAAAAAAAATCATGGACTGATCAACCATGAGTAAGAATAAGCATAAGAAGCAAAGTAAGAACAGCTCCCAAACCCTAGATTCCTTCTTTGGGGAAAAGAAAGATCATGGGAGAGAGAGGGAGGAGGAGAGCGCAGCCAGAGCACCCCCACCAGGGGCCTCCAATAAACATGAAGAATGCCTTAAAGCTACAGATGAGCTGAAGAAGGATTTTCAAAACCAAATAAGGGAAGTGGAAGAAAAATTGGGAAGAGAAATAAGAATGTTGCAGGAAAATCATGAAAAGAGAGTCAGCAGTATGACTGAAGAAAGCAACAC
>CM053591.1:65224878-65263062 GCA_028646515.1 Pseudochirops corinnae
GGCTCACTTTGAGAAGAGTTGTGTGATTTGGCCAGAAGAGACTCTGGGCAGCCGATGAGGCCCCCGGCTGTGAAAAACCCAGATGTTGGTGCTTCCCTCTCTGGTAACTGAATAGGTAACTGATGTAATGGTCAGACGCTGGAAGCCATCTGCTGATCTGTTTTTCTGTTTGTTTGCAACTTGTGTTTGTATTCTCTGAAGTTCAGGGTGCTGACTTTTCCCCTTGAACTAGGTAAATAATATGTTTGATTAAAGTAAGATTGTTAACCCATTTTGAGTTGCTTTCCTTTAGAAAAGCAGATCTAAGAACCTGTGCTAGTAGCCGCCCTAGGTATGCTAGGGTGCTTGCTGATACAGAGATATAATTATAAATTGTCTTAAACATTTCAAAGTAAAAAAAAAGAAAAGGCTATGACTGTATAAAGCTTAAAATTGTCAACAAAAGAAAATGACTTATCAATCTTTTGGATTCTTATATTTATTAATATGTAAGCTGGCCTTACCATAGACAGCTAGCTTTTTTTTCCTGATGTAGAATGGTTGACAGAAACTTAGGAATCAACAGATTTTAATGAGTAGTTTCAACTGTGTTGTTTTAGTTACTGATTTTCTAAACCAGAAATTTTCTTAAGTTGCCCTCGAAAAATTCAGATCTTCTGGTCCAGAGTAACTGTATACTCATATTGTAGGAACTGGTAGATTATCTTAGTGGAGAAGTCAGTAGAGGTAGGAAACTTTTGAATGTCCTGCTATAAAATGTTGTCTACTTTTTTCACCTCAATCCTCCATTTCCTAGATGATTTTTTATGCCATCTTTAGTAAAAATGTCTTCAATGATAATTTGCTAGAGCCTTATGAAGACCACATAAGAAAACTTTAAGAATCATATTTCAGAATATAGATGATTAACTCTAGCTTTTCTAACATAAATAACCTCAATAATGAGAATCTAAAGCATCAAAGGAAATAACCAGATATGGAGATGTTTTCCTATAATCCTTGCTACTGGGGAAGCTATGGCTGGTTTAGCTCTGGATTGTGGATTGCTTTAGATCTGGAGTTTTCAGTGATAATGGGCTAATCCAATCAAGATTCTACACAAAGTCAGGCACCAGTATGGGGAGTCCCTGGGTGCTGTAGAACCCCAGGTTTTCTAAAAAAACTAGGCCAAATCAGAAACAAAGCTTGTCAAAGCTCTCTTGCTCATCAGTAATAGAAATAGACCTGCATTTTCAGCCCTAAGATAGGGAGAACCAGGTTCAAAAAATAGAACAAAATAAATATTTTTTAAAAATATAAAGAAAATTAAATCAAATAGGTCTAATAACAAAATCCTTACATTTTTTTCGTTTTATTTTCTCTGTTCTGTTAAATACACAGTATCATTCCCAAAATGTTCAGAAGACCTAATCTTGTAACTTGTTCCAGAGTAACCACTTTATGTCCTTTAGCACTGTTGTCTTCTGCTGGTCTCAGTATTCATCTAGGGATAAAGCAAACTCCCTTTCATTATTCCACCTAATTCTATTACCAATCATTGCATCAACATCATCTTATTTAGTCTCAGAGAAGGAATGCAATGCTCACTGTGTCAAAACAAGTTCAGGAGGTCCTAAAAAGCTCCCTTTTTTTTGTCTTCCTTTTGGAAAAGTGAATCTGTTCTGATAAACTCTCAGTTAACCGCTCTCTTTTCCTTCCCTAGGACAATCTTTGACTCTTCTCTTTCCTTTACCTCTCATCTCTGGTCAGCTACTAAGTTTTGTCAAAATCACTTTTGCAACATCTTTCACATCTGTACCCGCATCTCTTTCCCCTTGGGTCTTACTGACCACCCAACTGACCTATTGCCACAATGTCCTAAAAGGTCTTCCCACCTCTATTCTTTCTCCCCTCAAATCCATCATTTATCCTGCTGCCAAAATCTTCTTTATGCAAAAATCTTGTCATGTGGGTGCTTTTGCTTTTTAGATGAAGCACAGATTTCCCTGTTATAAAGGGCCTTCCATAACCTGATATCACTTTACTTTTGTAGGATTATTTCTTTCTCCTCTCCAAAAGCTACATTCTCATTTTTATTTGGGTTCTTCATTATGTTGAAAAGTACTTCATGCCGTTCTTTATTGAAATCTCACTCATTTAAAGTCCATTTGTTACCTCCGGCATGAAGCTTTCCCTATTTTCCCCTATTACTCTTCCTGTATCCTCAAAACTCAGAAATGTGTTTTGCAATTCTAATTATTCCTGCATTATTCTTATCTTTGTTTATGGCTTATCCTTGAACTAGACTACAAGCACCAAGAGAACAGGACCTGTCTTACTAAATCTTTTATTTCCCCAATAACTACCACAGTGCTCTTTCCATTCTAAGCATGTAGTAAATATGAGAAAATGACCACAATGAATGATTGAGAAGAAAGTTAATTTTTAGATCGAAGAAACAATTTCATGAAATTAAATTCCAAGTTTAGTAAATCTCTATCTAACCCACATAAGAATCACTAAATATTTCATTGGTAATTTAATTGTAATTATGCACTTTCTGGTATGACAATGTTGATGATAATGTTACTTATTAACATCAGTTGGATGTTTGCTGAGCTCATAGTAACATGCCTTCATTTTTCTAATTGAACAAGTCACAGACTTTCTACTAGACATGCGTTTGCCTCATTCACTTGGATAGTATACTTTGTCGTGGAGACAAATACCGTTGTCTCCCCTTCCCAGCTGGAGAAATTGACTGTTTGTTCAGTAAAATATATCGTATATGTCTTTGTGCATGCATGCACACGCTCACACACACACACACACACATGCACACACACACACACACACACACACACACACTGATAAAACAATGATATTTTTTTCAAATGGGGGGGTTCAATAGAGTTGAATTCTAACTGCCAAATTTTGTATAGAACCCAGCACAATGCCCTACCTTGTGGCATAGCATTTTTGGAAGATGATAAACAATAAACCTTCATCTACAGTTGGTTAAATATCCTGACAAGTTTTGAGTTTGTTTGTTTTCCTTTTTGCTTTTTTTGTATAACATTTAGTCTGTGATTGTCAAAACTCAGAATCTTCAAGCTAATGGAGACTGATGTTTCATAGTCCTTGTCTTCAACATATGTTTTAAAATATCTAAATGTTTAGAAATCTGTGCAGCATGTATACTCTGGGCTCACTATCTAGCTACATCTTTCCCTTAGGGCTCTAGAGTTGACCTTGGAGGGTTGAGATGACTTTTCTCTGCTGCTATTGGTTTGAACACCTGTTCCCAGTATATTATTCAAACAGTGTTAACCACTAGAGAATAGAACCCCAATTCCATTGTACCAGTTAGCATCAATTACTTTTTATAAAGGGATATTTTCTTCAAAGAGCAAGAACAAAAATACAAATATTTTCCCTGATACATTGAGGGCACATTCTTCCCTGTACCTCCTAGGTCTCTGTGGAGATTGGGTACAGGCTTTGCTCAGCTTCTGCGTAGCATTGGTACCATCAAGTTCATTTCCCTTGCTTCCAGATGCATCCTTATCTCAGCTATGGCTGTGATGGGTCCCTGAAAATGACTATTTACTCCTTTGGGTATTGGTGCTGAGCTAGGCAAAATACCTGCCACGGACTCAGGTCCTAGAAGCCTGGACCCCAGACTTGCATATGATATACTCTACTGACCTTTCAAAACTCACAAGATCACAGCCTCCAATATTCTTCACTTAAAAGAATAAACTCTGCAGCAGGCAAAGTGCAGAGAGAGACCTATATTCATAGGTTACGTGTTGGCCTCAGTGGGACAAGGACCTGAGATCTCTTTTTTTATAGTATTCTTTATCACCAGACATTATAAGTCAGAAAGAAGCCACGTGAAAACAAGTCAATCCCCTGTCAAAAAGGAGTGAGGGCACTGAAGAAGAAGTAAGCTATTTAGCCAGTCACAAATTTTCTTCCTTGCCACATGCTTAGGGTATCAGAACCAGTTAGAAAATATTTATGAATGCTACGAAGACTCTCCAAAGCATTGCTATTATACATCATCATAACTTTTCCAGAATGTATATGCATAACAACTGGATAGAGTTGCAAGTCCCCCATTGCATATGATAGGGATTCACATGAAGACAACCATATAATGCAATGACTCTAATGAACTAAAACCACCATAGATTCCTAAAAACACAGATCAATTCTAGAAGTTTGGTTCCTTATTCAATTAGATCCCAAAGCAGCCTGATAAGGCCAACCAAATCAGATTTTGAACCCTTTACTAAGTTGTCCTTCAAATTGTTGGTGGCACCAAAACAACCCCAGTCTTTCCTCTGGCCTAAATATGGATGATCAGTTAGATGTTTCTGACATTTTCATCTTCTGAATCATAAGCTCATTGTACTAAATGAGTCTCTTCCGTATCCTAATTAAAAATGTTAGTGGATACAATAAAAAATAAAGGGTAAAGGGAGACTCACTGCCCGGCTCAGACTATAGTATAACCAATTAGTTGGTTAATTGCCTACGTCTAAACCTAGCATATGAATTAGATATAATTTGTCTTCATAGCCCCTGGATGCCTGAGGATCTTAATGAAAACACTTTCAGTATTACCATAGACACAAAACAGACTTTATAAGTTGATTTTGCTTCCCAAATCCTTTAAAATTAGAATTAAATGAATGACTACCCAAACAATTTAATGTAATATGATACTATCAAGTTTAGGGAAGATTCAAAACAAAACAATCTTCATGGGGAAGGAAAGCTTTATAAAGTAATTTTTATTTCTTTCCAGAAGTGTTTTCAAATTGAAAGGGAAATCCTTTCTCGTTTTATTCATTTCCCACTCAGTGAAGATTATTGTTTCAATAATTCAACAAGAGTTTACCGAGCACTTAAAATGTGCAGGGCACTGTGTTAGGAATGGGGATAAAAACATTACATAAAGAAAGTACCTGCCCTCAAGTAATAGGCATTCTTTTTGGGGAATATAGCGTGTAAACAAATTAAAATAAATATAAAACAGGAAGAGGTGACTATTAATGAAGAAGAATCAGGGAAGATTTCCTGTAGGAGGTAGTGCCTGATCCAAGCCTTAAAGACCATATGGAGCAGAGGTGAGAATACTGGCTTTGGAGTCATATCACCTGGGTTGGAATCAGGAAGTCTTTGACATAAGTTCTGTCTCTGACAATTAGTGGCTGTCTTACTTTAGGCAAGTCACTCAATCTCTCATTTTACTCATCTGAAAATGAAAAAATTGGACTCAATGGTCTGTAAGTTCCCTTTCAGCGATCCCAATGGAAGCCAAGAATTCCTAAGAGGTGACAGTGAGAACAGAGTGTATACCATGTGCAGGAAACACAAAGGCAGTAAGTGGGAGATAAAATGTTGAGTTAATGAAACAGTCATGTCCTTTTCAATGGAATGAACAACTATAAAAATCCTTTTATTCATAAGATCCAATTTATTCTCATGGTCTCTATTTTTTTTCTCTCCTAGGAGGTTTGATAGATCTGTGGAAAAATGGCGGCGTTTTCATTATGATATGAAGATATTTAACCAATGGTTAACAGAAACAGAACAGTTTCTGGATAAGACAAAGCATCCTGATAACTTGGATGATGCTAAATACAGATGGTACCTTAAGGTAAGTTTTGGGCAATCTATTTTCCATATTGCCTTTTATTTTTTAATGCATTTAGACTGTTTAACTACTCTAAATTCTGATGCCTTTTAAACTTATTCAAGTTCAGACTGGGTAGAATGCCAGAACCAGAAATTCTGATGTGTTTGACATATCATGAGCTATATCTGGTATAATTCTGTTATAATGCTAGTAGAGGAGCAAGGATCAAGAGGAGCCAGGTTCTTGATTTTCCATGTTATGGTGAGAAATCTATGTTGTATATGGCTATATTTTGGGCATGTTTGGGCATTATAAATAATTTCGGGCAGAATGAAATTTTATAACAGGGGTGTTAGGGTTAGAATCTAACTTCTGAGAGAACTCCATTGCATCCACAGCAATTATATTTTATAGAAAGCTAGTTATCCTTATGGCTCAGTCCTCCAGAAGAATTTGCCATGTTACAATGCATACTATCTGATTTTCTGAAATAGTTCACATGCTAAAACAGTGTAATGTCAACAGATTATCTTTATTCTATGGATTCTTTTGGTGGAGAAGAGAAAATGTGTATTGTAGCCATTGTAGTACAGTTTTATCTATGTGAGTCTTTTGAATATGTTGATAAAGGTAATTTGGATCAAATAGCTTCACAATTAAGATCATGAACTATTCGATTCAGGTATAAAGAAAATGGTATCTATTGAATAATGTGTTAAGTACATTTTTAGCTCAAGCTATTCAAGTGGCAGTTATCAGAAAAAAAAGATAAGAATTATGGATTGTTGGTGAATCACAGAAAATGAAGATTAAAAGCAAATTAGCAAAGTGGTTTCTAACCTGTTTTAGGATGAGAACTCCATATATATATATATGTAAGATCTATACCTTGAGATAGTATGTGGGGATTGAAACTACTATGAACACTTCAGTAAAGTTTTAAAATGCATTTGTTTTAGTGAACAATATAGCGTCTTTTGGCTTCTAATAATGGTTAGCATTTATATAGCACCTTGAAGTTTGCAAAACACTTTATGTACACATTAACACATTTGAGCCTCAGAATGACTCTGTGAGGTAGGTGCTGTTATTCTATCCATTTTACAGATGAGAAAACTGAAGCATAGAGAGGTTTAGTGATTTTCTCAGGGTCACAGAATTAGTAAGTGTCTGAGGTACAATTTGTATTCAAGTCTTCCCCATTCCAAGCTGCATTTTCTCTCTCCACAGTATCACCTGGCTGCTTCAATATTTATTTGAATAATAAATGTATATGCAGAGTCATGCTGTATATTTTCTTGGTACTTTACATATAAACTTAAGGGCATCTTACAATAACTCTGTAGTCCCCCAGAAGGTAAAAGCAAAATGTTTGGAAGCCACTAAATTAAAGGAAGTACTAAATAGCTACATTCTTGAAAAGAATAGTAATGAAGTTAAAACTTGGACCTCCCTAGTTTCAAGCAAATTCGAAGTAGTAAGTACACCTGATTTTTTTGTATAACTTTGTTAAGGGATTAAATAACTAAAATTTGATTGCCGTCAGTTGTGGACAGAAGATTAGAAGTACTCATTGATTGAGGGCAGCTAGGTGGTGAAATGTGGATAGAGTGGTGGGCTTGGGGGCAGGAAGATGTGAGTTCAGATTTGGCCTCAGACATTTACTGGCTGTATGACTAGGCTAAGCCATTTAGCCTCTGTTTTCCTCAATTTTCTCATCTACCTTGGAGGGTTGTTGTGAGGATCAAATGAGAAAATAATTGTTGAAGTACTTAGCATGGTGCCTGGCACATAGTGTAGCCATATACGATGATGAATGAATGGGGGGAAAATCATTCTAAATGAGTAAATAAGTACCTTCTTTGGACCAAATAAATTGCCAGTTTGGGGGTTTGGGAGGGTTATAAATACAAAAAGTGGACAGTCCTTGCTGTCTAAGACCCTGTACTCTAATGGGTAAAGGCAATACACTAAAAGGAATGTTCGCCAAGGCTCAGTACTTCAATCTGGACAATTAAAGGACGATGAAGGTTCCCATCTGGCAAGTACAGGGTGGCATGGGGTGGGGGTGGGGGTTGATCTGATCATGGTTTTGGAAAATAGGGTTGGAGGGGAAAAGGTAACTTTAGCTATAAAGGCATTGGTGAGTCAAAGGGGGTGTAAGACAGAGTCTATGCGGGGAGTAAGCCATAAAGTGTAGCATGACTAGAAATTTCTTTGAAGTAAGGACAAGTAGTTACAAATCAGGAAAATAGAGATAGAACAAAAGATTCTCCAAAACAAGAAGTCAGTGGGGGAAGCTATGGAGAAAATGAAAGGGGATATTATGAATATAATGGGATAGCATAGTAAAGCATGAAATAATATAAGGAATTACGAAAAACGTGAGAAGGTTTGTATTGACTCTGATAATAAGCAGAACTAAAAAGAAAAATTGATCTGATCATTATAGCAATGTATTTTTTTTTTTTTTAATAAAAGCATTAAAAATCTGAGCCTGGAATCCCAGCCTGCTGGGGTGACTGGAACTGGTAGATTGAGTTCAGAAATTCTGAACTGTAGTAGGTTAAGATAATTCAATATCCCCCTAAAAGTTAGAGCCCTCAGCCACCAGGCTGCTTAAATAGGGGTAAACAACTGTGCCTGTCTTCCAAAGGGAGGAGGTCAAACTTCCTTGCTGCTTCGCTGGATTTGCTGTGGGATCCGCTAAGCTTCAGACTTGGTGCACCTGGCAGATACAGAGAGTTCTAGTCTCAAACAAACAAATCATACATAAATACATAAACAAATGAAATCATTAAAAGGAAACCAAACTAAATTTAAAAATGATAATTTTGGAGAATAGATAATAAAACATTACCTCCTCACAGCAGGGAGATGAGGAACTCTAAGGCATAACATTGTTCATAGTGTCTGACGTAGTGAAAGAATCATGTTTTTTTGCTCAGTTTGTTTTTCTTGGTCCCAAGGAAGGGCACATTCTGAAGTGGGGAGAGTATTTCCTTTTCCTGCCCCCCACAAGATAATTGTGGTAGAAAGATAAAAGTTAACATGACTAAAATATATTTTTAAGAGAAAAAAATGGAGCATCCAACATCTCAGTAATGATTTGAGCATCAAGGAACACTGGAAAGAGTTTTAGAACTGTAATTAGAGAACCTGGGCTCAAATCTCACTTCTGATATTTGCTACCTGTATGGTCTCATACAGGTCACTTATGCACCATGGGCCTTGGATTCCTCATATGTAAAATGACAGCAGGTTCTATGAGATCTCTTCCAGCTCTAGATATGATCCTGTACAAACATACCCAATTAGCATGGATTTTCCAAGGTCAAAGAAATTCAGGATATTCCAATTTAGTGTCACACAATAGACAGGAAAGAAAATCCTCAAGAGATGGCAATAAAAACAAAATTCTATACAATTTAGATATTTGGCTATAAATTCTGTCCTAAACTTCAAAGTTAAAGCCTCAGGCTAATGCAACAAAAACATTAAAGACGTTGGACTTATCCTAATTGTAGATATTTTCAAAGAGCTCTGCTCTATAAAGGTATGTGCATTGTCGTTTAGTCATTTTTCGGTCCTGTCTGACTCTGCATGACCCCATTTGGGGTTTTCTTGGCAAAGATACTGGAGTGGTTTGGCATTTCCTTTTCTATCTCATTTTACATATGATGAAACTGAGGTAAGCAGAGTTTAATGACTTGCCTAGCATCATACAACAAGTGTCTGAGGCCAAATTTGAACTCATGTCTTCCTGACTCTAGGTCTGGCACTCTATCCGTTCTGCTACCTAGCTGCCATTTAAAAAAAAACCATCGTGCATTGGTTTTTCTTTAATAAACAAAGCGCTGAGAAAAAACTCTAGTGTTTTATTTTCCATGTTTAAGTGCAAAGGTTAGATAAAGCTATTCATGGGAAGTACCAAACATCTCATTCTTTCCCAGGCCTGGCAAAAGTTTATTTTTTACTCACTGCTATATAATGTTATCAGTTACGTCCTTTTGAATCATATGCTGACTTTTGGATTTAATTAAGAGTAATGGATATGTATTCTATAGGATGAGTAATGTGGAAATAGATATTTTTTGGAGGGGGGAAGGCAGGGCAATTGGGATTAAGTGACTTGCCTAAGGTCACACGGCTAGTAAGTGTTAAGTATATGAGGCTGAATTTGAACTCAGGTCCTCCTGACTCCAGGGCTGGTACTCTGTGCTACCTAGCTGCCCCTGTGCAAATAGATTTTTAAAAACTTGACTTTTTCAATGGTTATGCTTATACGTTCTTGCCAAATTGACATACATCCATATCACCATCCATATAGACACACCACACTAAAATATGTATTAGTATATGTGTGTGTACATATGCATATACACACAGATAGATAGATCAGCAACCCAGCTGTAATTTAATCTGAGAGTAGCCTAGAAGCCTGAGAGGCTGAATAATTCCCCATTAATATCATTATGTGTCACTGGCAGGACTTGAACCCAGATCTTCCTTTCTTTTCTTTGCTCAAAGAACAGGGTTCAGTGAAGAATAAATTTAAAGAAATGCAACATGTATTTGGCCTGCTGAAAGAGAGCGACAGACAGGATAAAGGACACTTCAGCAGCTATTAAATGACTAATTCAGCAAAAGACCTAAGCAGCTTAATAAGTTTTTCCTAAGTCACAGGTGATATGAAATATGACTAGCTGTCAACCAGAAAATAAGATTTTATTTTTATTAGAGAAAAGATGGCATAATGGAGAGAGTACAGTACTTGGGACTTGAATTTAGATCTCTCTAATTTCATCTCTTCTATTGACCAGCTGTGGAACGATGGACGAATTACTTAATCCCAGTGAGCCTAAATTTTCTCATCTGTAAAATGGGGATAACATTTGTAGTACCCACCTCACAGTGTTGTTGAGTATTTATAGTCTCTCACACACGTATATCAGAAATTATCAGTGGATTCAAAGGCAACAAAGCCCCTGTTCATATATATATATTTCACATACACAGTATTATCATTTTTACCTTTTAGAAGTAAAATATATGTCCTAGGGCTCATCTGCATCACCTGAGAAAACCAAATCTGGCAAGTTCTTCTACTCCATTATAGTTCTATATTTTTTCTTCTTCCACTATCATATCTCCCTGTGGATAGTTGACAAAGCTACATGGAGAATAACATAATTCTTTCAGCTCAAGCCATATGTGTAAAGCACACCCTTTTAGGCCTAGCTCTTTCTTCCATTTGTCATTTTTCTAGAACTAAAGGATATAAAAGCTTTTATATACTTCAGAAAAGCATGAAGAAGTATGAAAAGAATGTGCCGAACTATCTTCTCCATAGGACATACTAATCAGCTAGTTTTATTTTGCTTTCTTCAATACTGGTCTGAGCAAGCGATTAACCTCCATGTTCAAGTACAAGATTAATATTTTTGATGAGGGGTCATTGCCTGCAACATGGGTGGAGATTCTTAAAATTCATCTGTTATTTCCATTATCATCTTGTTTTATTTCATTTTAACATTCTTACATAGAGAAGCCAAGTGATATGGGAAAAAGCCTGAGAGATGTTGAAGGCAACTAAGTAGGCACAATGAATAGAATATCAGGCCCCTGAGTTCAAATTCAGCCTCGATCACTTACTAGCTATGTGACCCTGCATGCTACTTAACCCTGTTTGCCTCAGTTTCTTCATCTATCAAAAGAGCTGGGGGTGGCTAGGTGGCACAGTGAATAGAGCACTGGCCCTGTAGTCAGGAGGACCTGAGTTCAAATCCAGCCTCAGACACAACTACCTGTGTGACCTTGGACAAGTCGCTTAATCTCCAATAGCCTTGCCTTCCCTCCTCCAAAAAAAAAAAAAAACAGCACAAAGATTATGGGGGTACACTGTGTATAGCACAAAAGCATGTAACAGTTTAGTTCATCTGGTGTTTAACATACCAATAAAGTAGGTAATATAGTTATTAGTAACAAGATTTTTACAGATAAGAAAACTAAGGTTCCATAAGTAAAGTGACTTGCTCATAATCACCCAATTAAAGGTCGGAAGTAGGATTTGAATTCAAGTTTCTGTTGGGTCCAACACTATGCATGGGGTAGTTTCTTTTTTATCAACAAACACTGTTTAAAGATAACTAAGTAGAACAGTGAATTGAGTGCTTGACTTGAAGTCAGAAGGACTTTAGTAGAAACCCCAGCCTCAGATACTTAACAGCTTTGTGACTGTGGGCAAGTCACTTAACCTCTGCTTCTTTTTGCTGATTTGCAAATGGCAGTGCTATTGGGAATAGGCCAGAAATGTCACATAGTTCATTATCCATAGACCTTATGTCTTGCTTCATCTTGCTAATCTGTAAAATGGGGTGGGGAAGATAGTAATATTTGGAAAGGGCTCTGCAAGCTTTAAAGTGCTATACAAATTCAAATCATTATTGAGAATGGGACTTGTCAAGACTAGATTTATACGAGTTAATTGAGGTAATTCACACTATCAAAGCAGGTAGACACCTTGGTAACTTAGAATGTTACCTAGAATACTGAGAGGTTAAGTGATTTGCCCAGGGGTGCAGCCACTATGTGTCAAAATGGGACTTAAGCCCAGGTCTTTCTGGTTTGGAGACTGGTTCTCTATCTACTATGCTCTGCTGCCTCTCTCCCTTGGGGACATATAGCTAATAAATGAAACTGACGGAAACGATAAAATCCCCATTTGGCAAAGCATTTAAAAGAGCTGAACATCCTGTCTCTTATTAGAGTGGGAGCTTGTTTATTTTATGAGACCCTGCTGCTTAATGAACCACATTCACAATTAACGGGACTTATTTGACAATACTTTCATGTGTAGGCATAAGACCTTGAATTTATCATAAAGCATATTCAGACAAGCTGTAAGAAATAAACAGAACATGATCATTCTCAATGGAACTTTTTTAAGGTCTTTAAGTCGATACTTACAAAAATAAATACAAGGAGGGAAACTGCAATATGCTGTGGTGACATGAGTCAACTGCCTTTTTCTAGGCATAAGGTAGCTGTGTTAGTGCAAGTTAATTAGTTTTCTGTTGTATCCTGTAGTGTTACTATGTTCTTACTGCTCAGTAATGTGTAGTGTATAATGTCTGCAATTAAGTCATACCCACTGCTTTGCAAAAAAATGACCAGCTCCTGTATTTTGTATTATAAAAAGGAATTTGAAGGAGTCTGTACTATGGAGTATTAATATCATAAGAGACAATGTGTGGTTAAAAACCTGAAAACTCATCTGTCTAATAATGCTGCAGGAATATCATTGCTCTTCCTTTTAATGCTGAAAGGGTGTTTTGGTCCAAGCCAGAAGTATAACAACAACTCATAGCCCAGTTGTCCTATCTAACCACTGAGCAGCATAGGAGCTTTGACCTGCTCCATTACTGAGCTGAGCCCATTCTCATCCTTTTTAGGGGTGTTCATTCTCATTGCCCTCCATCCCATCCTCCTCCAGGCTCACCTTGGATGCAGGACTTAGCTCAGACACTACTGGGCTTTAAAACCGAAAGTTTATATCCATGCTTCAGACAATAGGGAAATGTACACTCCTCTCACCCCACCTATTCGCCCAATTGTGGGAAAAATTGAGATATGTAACTGATTAGTTGTGATAGGATAATCTTAGGCTATAGTGTGATTTTAGGAGGGCACTCAATCCTTGTAACCAAATATGCCAGGATCTATCCTCTTTTAACTAAATGTCTTATTATATCTTCATCATCTTTTTTTTTTTCTGTTTTTCTTGGCTAGGTCATACTGGTAGCATTTTCAACTAAAGCAGTCACTTATCTTTCCTATGTAGAAACATTTTTGCACTTTATATCTATGTATTATTATGAATACAATTCCAAATCATGACATATTTTTACAGCATTATACAGTATACATAACTGATAATTCTTGGCATAGTTGTTCTATAAGTTTCATCTTAACATAGATTTGTATTATTTTTTCTTCTGAAATACCATACTAGTCAAAGGGAAGAAAAAAATTGTATTAAAACTAACTTATAGTAAAGGCTCTTTTCCCTTTTCTGGGGAAAATGAGGTAGTAATAATTGTCCTCTCTGGGGTACAATAGTGTCCCACTGAAATACATATACATTATATGTGCATATATGCATGTGTACCTATGCACATTAAATATACACACGTGCATGTTTATACACATACGAGCATGTATATTTATGTGTATATATACATATATGTATGTATGTGTGTGTATACATGTGGGCATAAAGGAAAATGTATTTTTTTTAAGTTTGTCCAGTGCAAAAGACTGTCATTCTTAAGTATCCTAAATTATATCTTATCTTTCCTCACATATATCATCTACTTAGGAGCTATAACTGAATTTTCTAAATTCTGAAATAATCAGTTATATATTTGATGAAGAGCCTACAATTACAAGATGTTTTCAAAATGGTGGCAGAAAGACTTGCTTTCACCTTTAAAAAAATCATGTGCTATAAGACTGGTAGATCCAAGTTTTTGGAGAAGGCCTAAGGAGAGCACCCTGCTAGTTCTGATTCAATTGGAGAGACCAAATCAGGCATTCTTAAGTTATAGAGCAGTTAACAAAAGGAATTTTACTTTGTCACATATAGCATGGATATGCAACAAGGATATAATTACACTTAACTTCAGTTTGGGTAGATAATAATCCCCTTGCTTCATTATGGAATTGTGTCTGGTAAGCAGGGTAACTAGAGGGGGAACTTCTCAGGTCCCCATCAAGTCTGAGAGGCCAATGGATGAAACTTTTAGGTGACAAGGAATCTGTATTAAGGAAAGCAGGGGTCAATTAGGTCCTAATGAAAACTTTGTCTCTTTTTGGAAAAAGAATCCCTGTTACTTAAAGGGTCCGGAAGAGGGAATAGATGGAACTCATAAGGAGAACACTGGTAGATATTAATACTATCACATCAAGCATTAGATTTTTAACACTGTTGGTCCTTCTGATAAGTTAAATATTTTGACATATGAAGACTAAATATAGCAATACACCGAGTAGTGGAAAACCTATCCAAAGGGAGCATTGGATTATCTATGCAAACTATCCGTTCAACTAGAAAAGGGAGTAAAAAATGCTATAGTCATGGTTTTATTGCATATTAGAGCAGCCAGGACCTTAGAGACCAACTTGTCAAATCCCTTCCTTGTAAAACTTGAAAAAACTGAAGTCAAGAAAAGAAAACTCTTTCCTAAGACCAAATAGTTCATGGCACAGACTGAGAATGGTTTCTGGGTTACCATGGGCTTTTGAAATGTTTCACACATAATGCCTCTCTCTCTATTTCATGACACTTAAAAAAAAAAAAGTTACTCCATTGAGCTGCTCAGAATAAGCCAAAACAGAAAGGAATGAAGATGAGGTGTAAGCCTCTACATTTTCTTTTGGTTTTGCTTCATTATTAGCTTTGTGTTAAACCTCACAGGAACAGAGATAATAATTTAAGTTAATTCAAAGTGCCAAGCAAAAGTTGGTATAGAGCAATGCAAGTGTCCTAATAAGATTTTAAAATAGATATTTGCAATGTGAATACAAAAGTAGAACTGGAACAATTCCAGACACTAGGTACTGTCAGGGTAGCCGAAAAGTTCAAGTTCATTCACTGAAATGAAAGCCCAGAAATAGTTCTCTGCTATGTGGCTAAAATGAAGATTTACTCCCTTCAAGACAAGGTTTGCTTAAACATACTATGGTTTTATGTTGCTCCAAAATACAATTGAGTTAATTGATGAGAAGTCTACTGTATAACAAAGCAACATACATGATTACTACAGTGATGTTTCCGTAAGTTAATATATGTTTTTAGTTTTTATATTTATTCATAGGTGATGTGGCTTTTCCTCGCCAAGGCAAAATAAGTATAATCAGGTCATTGCCATACTTCTGATTTCTAGGTCCCCTTTGTAGTAAATGAGTTATGGCTTTGCTATCCTAGAGAACTAGCCCTTTTTAGTAATGTACCTTATTTCCAAAAAGACTGAAATACAGTCTTCAGCTCTTTCAGTAACATTTGATTTCATAAGCTTTTCAGGATAGCCTGTCCAAAAAGCTTGTATTCTATCTTCAGAACTTAGTACCAGCCCTTCTGCAACATTCGGTGACTGGTCTTTGTCTCATCAACATGACCCACTGTTTCAACAGTAGCATATGCTCAAGCCAAATACTTCATGAAGTCATCTCTAACTTCACCACATTTTTGTTTTCTCTATTGAATACTGTAACACTGAGTGTGGACTGTGTCCCTTCAAATAGATTCAAGTAATTAACATTTAACTGTTTACATTTTACCAACTTATAAACTCGAATACATTTAGCAATGCAATGATCCTTCAGCATCAGCTTGTAAAGGATGTCCTTAAGGAAACAAGTGTTAACACGGCCGTTCTACTTTATGTTTTTAAATCATTGTAGAAATGGGTAAAATTATCCTTTGCTGATACCCCAACTTCTCACCTATTTGGGAGAGAATTTTCTTGATCTTATCAACCACATGTGGCCTAAAACCTTAGAGAGAGATTGTTGTTGAGGTGTTTCAGTCCTGTCTGGCTCTTTGTGACCTTATTTGGGATTTTCTTGGCAGAGATACTGAGGTGGTTTGCCATTTCCTTCTCTAGATCATTTTACAAACAGGGTTAAGTCACTTGCCCAGGGCATACATTTGGTAAGTATCTGAGGCCAGATTTGAACTCAAGAGAAGTCTTCCTGACTCCAGACCTAGTACTCTATCCATGGAGTCACCTAACTGTCCATATAGAGAGAGATAAGAAGTTCTATGTAAATAGACCAGATAATATTTTGACGTCCACATGGTACATGCCATCATTGCTGAATCTAGTGAGAGTCTAGTGTTCTCATTTAGGATCCCTCTTAGTGCTGTGAGCACTGCAGAAAGAAAACCTGTACCTCCTTCAGGCCTACAGATTTTATGATGTTCCCCAGGGCAGCTAGGAGGCACAGTGGATAGAGCTCTGGACCTGGAATCAGGAAGACTCATCTTGATGAGATCAAATCTGGCCTCAAATACTAACTAGCTGTGTAACCTAGGAAAGCCACTTAACCCTGTTTGTCTCAGTTTCCTCATCTGTAAAATGAGCTGGAGAAGAAAATGAAAACCACACCAGTCACTGAGAATCAGACAGAATTTAACTTGAACAACAACAACAAATTCTGCACAGTCAGCAGAACTGTCTAGTCAATTGTCTGTCAGGGCTAATCTTAGTCAAGGGTGCAGCTGCTCAGAGCAGCAGAGCTAGCTGCCTCTCCCACAGAACTAGAAGAACATTTGGATTCTCCAGTTAAAAGAACTAGGCTTAAAGTTTTTTCTTCTTTTTAAAAGGAAGATAGACCTAGGAGTCAGTAAGTCAAGCATTAATTGTCTTTTATAAGCCTGGCAATATGCTAAGTACTGTAGTTGGAAAGAAAGGCAAAAGACAATCCCTGCCCTCAAGGAGCTTCCCATCTAACCAGGGAGGAAACATGAAAACAACTGTAAACAATATATGGGCAGGATAAATTGGAGACAGTGAATAGAGGAAGAGCAATAGCAATAAGGAGGATCAAGAAAGATCTTTCTTTAAAGATAAGATTTTAGCTGGTGCTTGGAGGAAGCTGAGGATGGAGAATATATTCTAGGCATAGGAACAGTTGGTTGAAAATACATAATGAGGAGATGGAGTGTCTTCTTAGAGGAACAGAAAAGAATCCACAGAGTATGTGGAAGAGAGTACATTACAAAAAGACTGAAAATAAATGAGGTCATAGAGGGTTTGGAATCCCCAAAAGGAGGCTTTATGTTTGATTCTCGAACTGATTAAAAGCTACTAAAAGTCTTATCAGTGAATTATACTTCCCTGGGAATGAGTTTATCTCTTATGGCCCCAGGGAAGGTTTGGAGCAGCAAGTGCTCCCCACTAAGTGCCTAAGGAAAGGAAAGAAGAACTAGAGGAGTAAAATGTTGTAGTTTGTCCTTCAGAAGAGGACCTAGACATCTGGGAGGTGAGGCAATGACCTGCAAATGAATTGGATTTGTGAGGGAGGGCTGGGTAAAGTCCCCAAGTCTCACTTTTTTCCTCCAGGGTCATTTGGGTCCAGTGGCAAGATATAGATCAAGATGACTAGAGATGGCCCTAGATGCAGTGAGAGACCTTGATCTTTTTAAGCTAAGGTCTTTTCCAGTCTGACTAAGGCAATGTCTATTCAGTGATTGAGGCTAGGTAAAAAATGAGACAAAGAATGGCCACTTTTACTTAGTAAAAAAAAAATTATCCTGGGAGGGGAAGACCCTATAGGGTTTCTGGCCTAAACAGAAACAATTACTATTTACTTTCACTCTGAGACAATCAGGACCCAAACAATGACCTTGTGAGGCTTGATCTGGCAGAGGGAGGAAAGAAGGACCAGAGTAAAATGTATTGAGTAAGAGAAAAGTGAGAAGATGCAGAAAGAACTCTAGAACAAATAGGACTGACCCCACAATTTTGCCTGAATAGGCCAGGATTGCTGTAGCCCTAGAGCACTTTAAGGAAACAAGAACAAACAAACAAACAAAAAAACACCAAAAAAAAAAACCCTCTAATAGTTAATTGTCAGAATTGTCAGAATCCATTACTGACCCCCATCTTCTCTTCAGTTTAGTGAAAAGGGGAGATGCTGTTACTTTCTCCTTCCCCTTGGGATCCTTGTACAGAGTTTCCATTTTTCACGGGTCATTTTTGCTGGTCATCTCATTGTAAAATTGTTTGAATTGTCCCTTAGAGGATAACTGGTAAAAACAAAGTGGAAAAGATTGGAAGAATAATTGTGAATACTTGTCTTTCTGTAAAAAAGGTGACTATAGTTAATACTCCTACTACCTCTTGGCTTACTTATAGAGACTAGTTTAAAGCCTGTGTGTTTCTCAATTTTTTTAAAACCTTAGTGATTTGAGGAAATAATTTACTGTGAGATAATTTAAAAGAAAAGATGGCTGGACTTAGGAAAACCGATTTGAATGTTGGTTCTGATATTTACTTGCTGTGTGAATTGAGCAAATGGCTTAAACTCTCTGGGCCGTGGCTCCTCATTTGTAAAGTAAAGGAAGGAAACAAGCATTTATTAAGTAACTACTGTGTGCCAGAAACCAAGCTAAATACTCTGCAAATATTATCTTATTTGATACTCATAAGAGCCTTGTATTATTTTATCCATTTTACAGTTGAGGAAACTGAGATAAACAAACATAAAATGACTTGCCCAAGGTCATAGAGATAGCTAATAAGTGTATAAGGCCAAATTTGAACTCAAGTCATCCTTACTGTAGGTCCAGAGCTTTACAGAACGAGACAAAAGTATGATAAGGATAGTTTGTGGTTTTTCTAATCTCTAAATTTATTGTGCTTTTCCCCATCATCTAGAACATAAGTGTCAACAACGCCTACAATATTCCAAGTGCAGTTGGAAGTAGATTAAAATGTAATTGGAGATACCTAACTGGATAAAAATGCAATATAACTTAAGTGATGTTGATATGTGGTTTTCTAAGTCAATGTGCAGGGATCCTGATGTATGCTTTAGTGACCCCAGTTTCTGTCCAAGCTTCACACCGTTTCTCTAGTGACTGATCATTAAGTGGTTCTCTTAACTGTGTGGGTCTGCCAGAGGAAGCTGAGTGCAAAAGATGAGGCGCAGGCTCTGAGAGCCCCGTTGAGCTCTCCTTGAATGTTTGAGGTACAGGCTCTGGAAGCCCCCTTGAGCTCTCCTTGAATCTTTGAGGTACAGGCTCTGGGAGCCCCATAGAGCTCTCCTTGAATCTTTGAGGTACAGGCTCTGGGAGCCCCATAGAGCTCTCCTTGAATCTTTGACATACAGACTCTGGGAGCCCCCTTGAGCTCTCCTTGAATCTTTGAGGTACAGGCTCTAGGAGCCCCATAGAGCTCTCCTTGAATCTTTGAGGTGCAGGCTCTGGGAGCCCCATTGAGCTCTCCTTGAATCTTTGAAGTACAGGCTCTGGGAGCCCCATAGAGCTCTCCTTGAATCTTTGAGGTGCAGGCTCTGGGAGCCCCATAGAGCTCTCCTTGAATCTTTGACATACAGACTCTGGGAGCCCCCTTGAGCTCTCCCTTGTTCCATCAAAAGCAGGTTTTCCCACTGCCCAAGTGACTGGGCTTCCTCCAAAGGGGTACCCTGGGGAGGGGCTTTCCTGGCCATGGCAGCAGCCAAGAATGGAGCATGTTCTCTGTCTCTGGTTCCTTCCCTTTGTTCTTTCTCCTTAGCTGCAACTAGGTCCCTGTTTTTAAAGACTCCAAAGGCTGACAGTAGTAATTGGGCCTGAGGTGTTTGGAGTCCCATTGCCAATTTCTTCAGTTTTCTCCTAATATCTGGAGCAGACTGATTAATAAAATACTTGTTAAGGATTGCTGCCCCTTCTGTAGAATAGTAGTCAGTCTTAGAAAACAGCAGGGTTTTCCCTTTCTCTGTAGGAAATGCAATTCCTAGACCCAACTGGCAAGGGGGAATGTCAGCTGGCACCTGAGGAGGGGGAGGGGTCAGAAGAGGAGATACCCCCAAGGCTTCTGTGGGTGTAGGGCCTGAGGCCTGAGTGGGTAGTCGCCTCAGAGGGAGGGGCCAAAGAGGGAGGCACCTCAGCAAGACAAATGGTTGGGACCTGAGCAGTTGGGGGGGTGGTGGGAGCCCAGCAAGGGCTGAGGCTGAAGCCATAGGATGGGGGTCATTTAATTGGTCCCTGTTGCCCCTTTGTGGAGAGTCTCTAGCTTCAAGCTTCTCACAATCTTTTCTGAGAACTGTGTTCCGAGAAAGTTCAACTAAGGCCATTAAATAGGCAACTTCTATCCATCTTAAATTACAACCCAAAGGTGAAATTTTGGGAGCTACAGGAATAGGGCCTAGAAATCCCTTCCTCCATAAAGGAAGGTTTGGGAGTAAGCCTGGAAAAGCAAACAAAAC
Organism: Pseudochirops corinnae; assembly: GCA_028646515.1. NCBI lineage: Eukaryota > Metazoa > Chordata > Mammalia > Diprotodontia > Pseudocheiridae > Pseudochirops > Pseudochirops corinnae. The sequence continues at coordinate 65,245,502 of CM053591.1, forward strand.
AAAATCCACAAAAAAGAACCTGAATTTTTCCCAGTTACCTAACACTGAGAGGACTGAAAGAATCTGCCTTACACTTCCAGATCGGGTGTCTGTCCTTGTCCTCCACTTTTCAGAAGCTGTTCTCCAACATAACCAAACTGGACTAAGAACCTCAGCGGTCAGGCTGAGTACTAGACAGCCTCCTAGCTGTCTGACCTAATGGAACCTGAGAGGTCAGGCCCCCCCCAAAAAACACACACACAAAAAAAACTACACCTCCAAGGTATTTGGGGAACAAGAAGGCAATAAGGAAAGAAAGAGGCTTAAGTACCTTCCAGTCCAGGTGGGGAAGAGCTTGAGATTAGCAGTGTTTCTCAATATCAGGGAACCATAAAAAAGTGGTTACCCATAAAGAGGGTCAGGGTTAGGGGTGCTCTGGAGACCCCCAAATACCAACACACCAGGTTCTGCTTTGTGAATAGACTCAAGTCTTCTCTTGACCAAAGAAAATAAAAGTTTATTAAAAGTTCACCATAATGGGTAAACTCTTAAGGAGCCTAGGTATCTGTAAGGCTTGCATTGGACAGGCAGGCCAGAATCACCTGACACTGAGTAAGTCTGTGCTAGGTCATTCTATGGAACTCTCACACCACATGGAGGGAAAATGAGATCTTATATACAGAAAGGTTGTGGGAGCAATCTAGGGGTGGTCTAGAGGAGGAGTTGGGGAGGGTCTTCAGGAGGAGTCAGACACGGTCAGACTTCAGTAATGAGTGATTAAGGGTGAGAAGTTGATGTGGAGGCTACCTGGAGACTACAGACAATGGTGGGCTAGGCCAGTTCAAGGGTGGAACCAGAGGATCAAGGGTGGAACCAGAGGATCAAGGGTGGGAAACTGCTGGAACAACCGAGGGCTAAAGACTTGGGCAGAGCCACAACCTAAGGCCCATGGCCTCAGACAAATGCCTAATGTGGGAAGATTCAAGGAGAGCTTAAGGGACTCCCAGAGCCTGTACCTTATCACAAATACCTATCAGTATCCAAATTCAAGAATCTTCTTGTTATGAGGTTGGGACACTTAAAAAAATGTTAACACCTGCATCAATGCAAATATCTCAATGGCTTGTTTAATTTTTTTTTTTTGCTTGTTTTCATCTATATAGTTCTAGTGTCATAAGAAAATTTGTTTGTGAAACCCAAATTGTTTAATATCAATAGTATCAATTCTTATTATTTCTGATCTATATGTTAATAGACGTTTCCTTAGTGCCTCTTCATTGTGTTAATATCATGTTTTAGAGAGGCATTCTCTCCACATCTCCCTTTCCTTCACACACAATTAAGGTAGAATAAAACATTAGTCTTCCTTGAAAATCAAAGGGTGAACAACAACAACAGAATAAAACAAAATGTATTTAGTGCATTCTTTATGTTAACCCAACAGAAATCTACCCTTTGCATTCTAATTCAATATATAATAAAGGGAAAAACTTTTGGCAGGCCTGCTTTCCAGAGATAGGTGCTCTTGAGCTGCTTAGAGATAGTGAATCATTGTTGGGTAGCAAATATTCTTTTCATAGAACTTATGCATCATTTTAAACTTTGGAAATATCATTGGCTTCTTTTTTTTCAGAGTGACCAAGTTCTTTGTAAATAGGGTCATTTTGCTTTGAAAACTGCCTCGGTTTCAGAATTTTACTGCTTAAATTGAACCAAGGAAACATGTTTTCTGGGATGCTGTTTGCTTACTGAAGGAAAACAAAATTATAGGAAAAAAAAGTACTAAAAGTAATAAGCATATTCCAAAAGGTTTTAAAAACTAGGATACATCTGTTTAGCCAAACTTGTCTAGTGGGGGTTGGATTGGACTATAACCCAATGAGTAGTGAGCCCATGTCTACTTTGGGGAAAATAATTCACAATAGCTATCCTGAGTGTTTTGTATCATCTACTGATTCTTAACCTGGGGTCCAAAGAGTTTCATGTATAAATTTTAGGAGGCCTATAAACTTAATTGAGGAAGAAAAATGTCTTTATTTCCACAAAATTTTATTCTCCTTTATAATCCTATGTATTTTATTCTATGTGTTCTGAACCCCTGGAGTAGTGAGAAGGATGTAAGAGATATCATGCAGGTGAAACATAAGATTTGGCAACTGTTGGATATGTGAGATGAGGGACAGTTGAGGAGATGAGAATCATGCCACTACTGTGAACCTGGTCAACTGGACTTAAATAAGGGAGTTTAGAAAAGAGTAGGTTTGGGAAAGAAGGTAATGAACTTAGTTTTGGGTATGTTGAGTTTGAGGTGCCTATGGGACATCCAGTTTTGAAATATCCAGTGGACAGTTAGAGATTCTGTACATTACTCAACTGAATAATGTTCTTACTGGGAATTTAAAATAATGCTATGGTTTTCTATATTTGCTTCTTATAGTGGAGGATGAGAATTGGGAGAAAGAGCAAGGAAGGTACAATGCAGGAAAAAAAGGAATAAAAGCAAAGAAATAAGGGTGGGGGGAAGACCAATAAAAGGAGGCATACTAGCATAGTGCAGCTCTGCAATTGACTTGCTCTGTGACCTTGGGTATGTAACTTTCCTTTTCTAGGTCTCTGTTTCTTCATCTGCAGGTTGAGAAACTAGGTGATGAAATTAGATAATGGATATAAAGCATTTTACAGAACTCATAGTACTATAGAACTCCCACTTTATTATTATTTTGGTTAGTTTCCACTCTGTTGAAAGCTTTATTCCCTTAGCCTTCTACTCCTCCTCCCCCCCCCAGTACAAGAGATGTTTATGGAATAATAAAGAAACGTGCTGTACATGTTTAATGTAAATGTTTCAGAGATAGTGAATCATTATTGGGTAGCAAATATTCTTTTCTATTTTCTAACAGAATAAATAAAAACATAATATAACAGGTAATAGTGACATGTGGTTTTCTAAGTCAATATGCAGGGATCCTGATGTATGCTTTAGTGGCCCCAGTTTCTATTGAAGCTACACACCACTTCTTCAGAGAAGTGAATGATCCTCAGGTGGTTCTCTGAACTGTCTGCGTCTCCCAGAGAACGCTGAGTGCAAATACCTATCAGAGACCAAATATGAGAGCCTGATTTCTTGTTATCAAGTTGAGATGCTTTTTAAAAAAAGTTAACACTTGCTAAATGAAGAAATATAATGCATCAATGCAAATATCTTAATGGCTTAATGGCTTTTCAGGGAGTTTAAAAACATTATTCTCAAATACTTTTTTGGGGGGAGGCAATTGGGGTTAAAAGTGACTTGTCTAGCCAATATCTCCGGCAAGATTTAAACTCAAGTCCTAAACTCTATCCACTTTGCCATCTAGTTGCCCAAGTATATTCACATTACTACTTAAAAAAAAAAAATTTTTTTTTAACTTGACTGATAGACCTGAATATCTGACATAGGCAAAGTTAAGAAGTGGTTCATCATCAACACTGTCTTCAGCGACCCTAACAGCTTATATTGTGTTTTGACTACCTGGGACACTTCTTAGTGTTAGCCTTATTCTTTTGGACTCTATCCAATCCTCCATCTCCATCAAAACTTTTCCGTCCAGTATCCCCAGGCTTTTTTTACTTGGCAACTAATAAATCTGAGCTAATCATGCATATGCTAATGATGCTGATGGATTACTGTTATCCCTACAGGTAACCTATTTGAATTTTAATAGGAGCCTTCAGCCTAAAAACAAAAGGGAAGCTTTTGATAAGATTGGAGTTTTAGAATGAGAAATAACTGATGGTCTGAGTGCAGGCAGGTTTTTAGGGTATGCAGAGTATTTCTTGTTTGTCCTGGCTCCGAGTAACTCCCTTTTGTTCCCCAAGACCTATCCCTAACAAGGGATCTCAAAATAGCACAGGCAGCAGCTGGAAAGCCAAGCTTCATTACTGATCATCTACCTATGCTAATTGTCCCTGTTAATAATGTATCACAGACTGACTTCCAATTCTTAGGAACAAACGCAAGTAAAGTTTCCCAAAGAAACTGTGTCTTCCCAAGGACACAGAAAAATTATGTCTAACATTTATAGATTGCTTTAAGGTTTGCAAAACACATTATCTCATTTGATCCACACAATAATCCTGAAATGACAGGGTTGACCTTGTCCCAATTTTACATATGAGGAAACTAAGGCTAAAGGAAGCTAAGTGATCTGCCTAGTCACAAAGCTAGGAAATGTCAGAGGCAGGATTGGAAATTGGGTTTTCTGGACTCTAAGTCTAATACACCGATCACAATGCCAGCCTAGAAAAACAAAGACATCTCTTCCTTTGGCTAGTGGAAACTATGAAAGGGCAGAGTCCTAGTGAAGAGGTTATAGGATTAGGGTTAGGAGTGCTTGAGACTCCAAAATACCAACATGCCAGGTCCTGCTAAAGAAAAGCAAAGTTTATTACAAGTTTGCCATATTAGGTTGACTCTTAAGGAGCCTTGGTATCTGCGACACTTGCATTGGGCAAGCAAGCCAGAATCACCTGACATGGAGTAAGTCTGTGCTAGGTTATTCTATGGCACCCTCACACCACAGAGAGCCAAGATGGAGTCTTATATACCTAAAGGTTGTGGGAGGAATCTAGGGGTGGTCTAGAGGAGGAGTTGGGGGAGTATCTTCAGGAGGAGTCAGATGAGATCAGACTCCAGTAATGAGTTTGAGGAGGGTCTTCAGGAGGAATCAATGAAGTCAGACTCCAGTAAATGAGTAATTAAGGATGGGAAGTTGCTGAAGGCTACCTGGAGCAGACAATGGTGGGCTAGGCCAGTTCAAGTGTGGAGCTGGAGGATCTCGGGTCACTAGTTGCTGGACAAAGGAAGGAGGGCTAGGCTACTAACAAAGATTTGGGCTTAGCTATAATGAAAGGTTTATGGCCTCAGGCAAATGGGAAGATTCAGAGTTCCAGGGGGTTCCCAGAGCCTGTACCTCATCACTAGGAGTACATACCAAGAAGATGTCAAGGCAGGTGCCAAGAATATCTAACTATTATGTCAGGCAGAGGCAGAAATATTGCAACAGAGCCACTCTCTTCATTTTTGTAGAATGTCTCACACCAGAATGAACTTTATGAGGAAGTCTCAGAGAGAGGACATATAGGATGTGTGATTATGGACTTAGGACTTGTTTGACCACACAGGTTCCCTACACATGTGACTAAATACCATTGAACTTTAAATTTGTGCTTTGTTTCCTGTTACCACCATCCCCATCACACCTGAAGTGATGAGGAAGCAGGCACAGCTTCAGCCCTGGCTATCAGGATTAATCAAGAGACATCTTTGTCACCTTTCTGGGACAAAACAACAAACCACTAGCCTAACCCTTTTGCAAGAGAGAGCAGGGAACCCAGATATATATTGATTTTTAGGGGGTGATGGGACCTGGACCCCTAAAAGGAAAAGACCATGGCTTTGAAAGCAACCCAGTACCTGAATTTCCCATACTCCATACTATTCATTAAGTATGGGGGGTGGAATGGGAGAGGAACTAGAATCCAGGCCTTCCTTATTCCAGAACTGCCTTCCTTCTCTGTCCTTTCTGCCAGACTATATTGATAGGAAAGTATTTGTAAACCTTAAGTAGCTTGCTCACACTCTCTCTCTCTCTGTATATACATATATACACACATGTATATGCATATTATATATATATATATATATACAAATATATATATGAATATATATATATATATATATACTATCATCATTATACAAGGTTTTTCTTTTTTATTATCTAGGTTTTTTAAAATGGCTGTTAGATAGTTAGAAGACAAATAGAAAGGTAAGTAAACTACATAGATAGACAAAACATTTATTAAGTGCTTTTTTTTGTGCAAGGCACTGAACTATGTCCTAGGGATACATGTGTAAAATCAAACAAGATGTTGCCTGCCCTCAAAGAGCTCACCCAGGCACTTGGCCCTCTCCAGGCCACCTAAATTACCTAATTAGCTTACCAGACATTCCTTTCACTGTTGTACTTGACCCACCATAACTACTTGACCACTTTAAGGATCTTCATCACCTAATTAGCCTTTCACTGTTATATCTGGCCTACCCCCAGACTACTTCCTACTCCTTAATTCCATCCAGATCCTTTCACTGTCTCTTTTGTATATAAGTATCTGTCTCACCTCTGTTTAATTGCGGATTCACTGGGAACCCTGCCTGCTACTATTTGTATTACAGTAAACCTTGCAATTTGACTAGGAGATGGCTTGAATGCTTGAATTCATTCCAGGTGGATACCACCTTATACCCTGACATTTTGGGGTTCCCAGCAACTCCAAACTACATCAGTTCTAACCCAAGCATTTAGTAATTCAGTAATCCATAATTCAGGCACATGTGGGACCATATTCAAGTCATTTGAACTCCCTTTCTGGAACTTAGTTTGCACAACTGTAAAATGAAGGGATTATGTCAGATGCCTTCTAAGGACTTTTGTAGATCTAGATCTCATGATCTGATGGCCTTTACAGGATTACTGTACATGGGGAATTTGCAGTGAAACTATAGAATATTGGAAGTGAAAGAGACATGAGACATTATCTCATCTAATACCTTCATTCAAGTGATGAGAAAATTGATACCCAAAGAAAGGGAGGGAATAAAACTCAGGTCCTCTGATTCTCAAAAGAATATCTTTTCTGCTATATAAACTATGTCTCTAATAGCACTTCTTGGTTGAACCAGATTTGACTGTAATGACCAACTGCAGTCCTGGCCAATGAGACTATATCACTACAGGTCACTACAGGAACAATTTCTAATCTCAGTCTTGTCCAGCTCAGTTCAACAAATGTTTATTAAGAGCCTATTTTATTCAAAGAATTTGGCTAGGTATATACAAATGGCTTACATAGCTAGTCACAGAACACAGAAAGTATGTCCTTTATAGTACCTTCAGATCATTTCAAACTTACCCTTTCTTGGTCTGAAAGAGAAGGTGGTGTTAAACTGTTCTAATTGCAAGTGCCAGTATGTGGAGTACAGAATTGGCAAGTTGGGTTCCTTTGAGAATATGTACCATTTATATTCTTTCAGAAGGAAACCTAGGGACTCAAGTACCATGATGTTTATAAGACTGTTGTGTGAAAGGAATATTAGACTTGCTTTTGCTGAGAATGAGTGGAAGGGGGAGAGGGAGAGAGTACTAAATGGCTCATGAGAGCAAAGTTTAAAAGCTTAATCAATGGCAAGATGCTCCCAGAATACAGTGGAACTTAAGTAGAAGGGCACATATAGTAAGAAGGATCCCAGTTTCCATAACAGGAAAGGTGTTACTTGGAGAGAAGAATGGGTATCTGGGAGAAAGGGACTATCTTATGCATATCCAACAAAAACTTTCATAGCCAAAGAGAATTCCTTTTCTGTCTTTGCCTCAGGGCTGGCCAAGTGCTGCTAAAAATGATCATGGCCTACTGTATTTTAAATGACCAATTTCTAAAATAACTGTTGCAGGAAGAGTATCAGTTATACTGAGATGTTATACAACATAAAAACTGTTATACCAATTACTGAACTTCCAATATTCCCTTAAGCTTATAGAAAACAATTGATTTTATTGGTAATTTGGCATAGTGGAGAAAAGATATGCTAGATAAAAGAATTGGAGGGGATTGCAAATGGTATGTAGTCCAATTTCCTCACTTACAGATGAGAAAACAGAGGTATAGGGAGGTTAAGTGACTTGTCCATGGTCCCACCCAGAGTAACAGGTGGAATTTGAATCCTTCTGCATCAAAATCCAGTATTCTTTTCACCGTTTCTGCTATCCATAAAATGAGTATTTTATTATAAAAAAAAATAGGTGTATTAAAGTAACTGTGTAATTTTGATGGCTTGTCCTTTAAATTCATTTGTTAAACATGACATGTTTAGAGAAGATAATAAGATTTCAGTATATTATTGGGGGAAAAAAAAGAACAAAAACTATTAACTTACTGTAATAACCACAGCAGTAAAGAACTGCTTAAAATGCATGAAAAGCTTGCAGTCCCCTAGGAATTCCATCTCTGATTCTCATTTTTAAAGTAAGAATCTTAAGTGTAAGAGAATTTACAGTAAAAGTGTTACCCATCAGATGAAAAACGGCACTTGATAGTACACACTACAGTTCTGAAAGTGGCTACATATTTTGGTTACCAATTAAATATGAAATAACCAGAAGGCACAGTTTATTTTTTAGTTAACTAAAATTAAAATTGCTATAACCAAAAATATGAAAAGTAGTAATTAAAACAGTTTATTCAAAAGTATATGTTTGTTCATTTTTTTAATTGATAACTTATTTCTAAAATTCTCTTAAATCTCCAATAACTGAAAATTCAGTCCCTAAACAATGTAGAATCCCTGATAATAGGTAAGCAAAAGAGCATAAAAGATTGGTTGTGACTGCTAGTGTACACAACCTTATACTTTAGTAATTGACTGTTTGTTGGTTTTTGCCCTTCATTCTCGAAGAGGACCAAAATGATATTACTATGCTGGAGTCAAGTTTCTATGTGTCACACTGTGGCTGATCAGACCATTATAAGCTCAGATGTTCTACCACAGATTGGACACAAATAGTTCATGTGAACATTTGGAGTAGGTTCTCTAAATTTGAGCATCTAGTGTTTCTTTTGAGCTACTTCAATTCTGCTTTGCCTGATGTGGGCATGCCATTCTGTGTGGTCCTGTGCCAGTGTTTCTCATGTCACACAAGCAATTCCAAAGTTCTTAAGAGAGACCTTGAGAGTGTCCTTGTATTGCTTCTTTAATGCGCTGCATTAAAACTGTCCAATGTTTTTAATGTGAGTTTTGTCACTATTTAATGCTAACTTCATTTACAATTTTAGTCATTGTGTTTATTGTTTTATGTGTCTTCTATTATTTTTTTTAAATCTTCATATCTATTGTTAATTGTGGTATAGTAACATTTACAACTTAGTCATATAATTTATTTCCATCTTCTTGCTATTATAGTTAATGCTTCTATTATTATAGTTGCATAAATAGGTGTGTGTATATATGTGTGTGTATGTTTGCTCTCAATTATCACCTTTAGGATATAAAAGTAATAGTGACTGGGCAAAATGGTATGGACAATTTTGTGTATATTCCTTAGACAATTCCAAATTGATTTCCAAAATGGATGACCAAATCACAATCCACTATGATGTATGTATGTGTGTGAGACAGACAGACAGATGAGGGGTAGGAGGAGAAAGAGATCAATAACACTCACATATCTTGTATTTTATAATATCCTCCATTGGTGGTTACAAATTCACCCTCAATTTAGTTGTGAAAAAGATAACCATTCATTCTTTAGTTTTAAAAATTGTGGGTTTTTTTTTTCACTATTTCATGGCCACAAACGTGCACATATATATTCATGTATCTGTATGTATACATACACACATGATTTAAGCTGCTGATACAAACCTATTTCCTACCAAACTGCTATCTAGTTTGCACAGAATTTCTTGTTGATAAAAGAATTCTTTCTCCGTGTGTGTGTGTGCGCACGTGTGTGTGCATGTGCATGTGTGTTCTAAGGTTATTGACTCAAGGTCCAGTACTAGTATGATCTCAATATCATTTGACCCACTTATCTTTTTAAACATTTCACTAGTACCAGTTAATATAACCTCAAAATCAGTTAGTATTCATCAGTGACACTATTATCAATTAACCACTTGATTTCTCCTCAGTATTAACTAACATCAATTAGCTTTTAAAAAGGGATAGTTACTGAAAAGATCTGGCAAGAAATAAAAATATTATCCCTCCACCCCCAAAAAGAGCATACCCTCCCCTCTATATCTCCATTCCTGGGAGAATGGGCTCAATCTTAAAGTGATAGCTACAATCAGCTCTCTCCCAACCTGCTCACTTTGGGGTGTGGCATAGCTAGTGAACATGTCAGTGTCCTTGCTTGCAGAACACAAAGACCTGGCTGCTGGATTTTTTGATTGCTTAGTGAATTTCAAAAGTTATTTCTCAGGCCCATGCGGTGTACCAAGCACTATTACACTAAAACTTTGGCATGGATTCTAGTTCCTGGACTTTGGTAGCTTTTTGAAAATTCACAGGCTTAATCACTTCCTTCTCCAACACTCATTTACTTTAGAGAGGGAGGGATGCAGCACAAAAGAGAAAGAACAGTTGTTCATGGCTATGCGTCAAAGTGGGGAGAATAGGTTGCTGGCACTACCTTTTTCTCCCTGCTGAAAGCTTGCTTCATTCCTTGCCTCAATCATCACCTGGAAAGTAATTGTGACCAGTTAGTGCACTTTTTATGTGCCTTTGGTTCTGCCAAAGAAGCCTATTACAAGGCTTTTCTGCACCACAGACAAGAAACCAAGTAGACAAGAAACAAAGAATAGTTGTGTATACTCTGAAATAGGGAGCTAGGCTTCTCTATTCTACATCATCACAAACTTCAAGAGGTCATTTCTTGAAGCATTTGTACTGGGTTTGCACCAGGCAGAGCTCATGGTTCCCAGTTCTAGGACTCATTAGTCAGCCCCTCTATCTGTCTGTTTCTCTGTGTGCGTCTCTGTGTCTGTGTGTATGTGTGTGTATGAATGCATGTGTGTGTACATACACACATTATTTAAACAAATTAATGTGCCACAGTGAAATGTCCTTAGGTTGCTTTCTCCCTAAATCTATACTAGAAGTAGGTACTTCCCCCACCACACTGGAAATGTAGTCAAAAGGCTCTGCCTATAAAGCCACACTTAGTCTTTCTCCCCTAAAGCTGTAAGAAGTCAATATTATTCTATATTCCTTCAATTAAAAAAAAATTTTTGGTTCACAACTTTTAAACTTTTGAGTTTTCATTCAATCATTGTATTAAGGATCGGTCTATCATTTTATTCTACTGAACTAACCTTCTCATGTATTTCACAGCAACTGAAACACTGAATTAACATGCTACTAGCATTGCATATGGTATAGTGAGATATTGAACTGCATTTTGTCAGCTTGAGTAAATAACTCTCATCTTACTCTCAGAGTTTTGGAAATGAAATTGTGTTAAAACTACATTAAACTCTTATTCTTATTGATCCTGGGACTTCTGCATTATTTAGAAGAATATAGGGTAATAAAAATTTGTAATAAAAATGAGACTGTTGTTTTCCTCCACTTTAAATATTCATATTAATTGAAATAACATAAAGAAGGGATTGAACAGACTTCAATAAATACATTGAATGTAATACTAGTAAAAAGATAACTTTCAATTGCATACTTTATTTCAAAAATCCTATACTGAGGTAAGGGAAATAATTAAAAAGGCATTTATGATTGGCTTTGCAGTCCAGCCAGAGATGCCTTAAGGGCATAAGATTTAGATCATAAAGGGATTTTTGAAATCAACTATTTCAACTAACTCATTATAGTTGAGAAAATTGAGTCCTAGAGAGGCTGTGACTTGTTCATAATCACATTGCTAGTAAATACCAAAGCAAGGATGCAAGCCTGGGGCTACTTCCTCCAAATCCAGGGAGGCTTTCTGTCACAGCTTCACTATGCCTGCTAGCTAAACTTTTGATTCACCTTCTACCTTGGCCCTTATTTTTTGGGGAAAAAAAGCCTCCTAAATCACCATGAACAACTTGAAAAACATAGTAATTTATCTACTGTAAAAAATATAATATATTTTGAAAATAATGATCTTTTTGTCTTCCTTCGTCTGGAATGAGTCCACTATTGCCATGTCCCGTAGTCTCCAGTATCTTGGCCCCATTCTCTGACCATCTCCACCTCATGAGAAACTTGGACTCAAATCCAGGTTCTACTTTTCTCCTTTGAAAGGTAGACCATTTGCCTTACCAGTCCACTGACACTTCTTGAACTTTAAAAGCAACGCCCCAATCCTTTTTGGAACATCTTTATGTGTTGTCTTCCTCCATTAAAATGTAAGTTCTCTGAGGGCAGGCACTATCTTATTTGTTTTCACATGTATTGCCAGGACTTAAATGTTCTGTCTGTCTAGCTATGTAGCCTAGTTACTGTTGAGGTTTCATGACGTGTTGTGGTAAGAATTCAAAGTCAGACCACCTCCAATTCAAGTATAGGCATTTATTGAGAATGACACCTCTCATGAAGCAGGCTAAATTCCAAGAGAAATCAGCAACTTCAGAGAGAGCAAGATGGATTTTTATAGGGTAAAGATGCTGATTTCACAATAAAAATTTACATAGAATATAAACTATCATTAATATTAAAGAGGCAGGAGGATTTTGTTAAGGGATTAGGTAATATGAGAGGAGTTCCAGTCACAGTGGAACTGTGCATACACAATGCATACAGAAAAACCCAATGGGCGGGGGGGAGTATATATGTATGATAATGATATTATAATAAACCTTTTTCTGTCATAAGTTTACTCTAGGTCAGTTCTTTACTATTACTGCACATGTGCCTCCTTAGGGAAAGTCCCTTCTATTGTTTTGGGGTCCACATACTGCTTGGGCACCCTGGTGGTGCTGTTTTCTGATTGGCTGAGTTATTGTGGTCCTTTCTGAGACTAGATGGATGTGGTTGTGGTTAAGTGCATGGACACATCTGCTGTTTCTGTGGGAAATATGAAGAATGGGTCTGGGGGCAGTACCTGGGTAGAAGCAATAGCTGGGATCCCAGCACATGGACACACCTGCTGTTTCTGTGAGAACTGAATTCATGGACACACCTGTTGTTCTAGTGAACAGTGAGGAGGCAAATGTGAAGAAATTAGGGCATTGGTGGTGAGGCCAGGTAGGTACAGTGGGCCTGTTGTTCAGTGGGACCTATAATTAAGTTATATTATTGGGGCTGAGGGCAGCTTTATTAGGATTCCATCAGTTACCTTTCTACTTGTCTTCTATCTAATTGGCTTTTATTGCCTAGATAATGGAAAACAAAAGAAAAACCTGTTATAATGATGATATATATATATATATATATATATATATATATATATGGAGGGAGAGAGAGAGAGAGAGAGAGAGAGAGAGAGAAAGAGACAGAGCTATTTCAGGTTTACAAAGACTTTCTTATCATAACACAGTCTAACAGAGAGGGAAGGCAGAGAGGGTAAGGAAACCCCCATATTTATTGACTAGCTGTGTGGCCCTGGACAAATTGTTTAATCTTTCCATGCTTCCAGAAACTCTTTTAGGAGTTCCAAAGGAGCAATTGCTCATTTTCCTTGTTTGAGAGGAGTGCAGACTCTTCTTTGCCCACAAAAGGAACAAACAAACAATCTTAGGATGTTTTTACATAAAATTTAACATTGTCCATTCACCTTTAAAACTCTGACTCTGTACTCCCCCTATGTCACTCCTGAATGGTATTGTCTTATATGACTCACTATATCAAGACAGACCAGCCCCAGTCACACTTTCCCTTACCATCTCTTGTTTCATTGTGTGTTGTTCCATTGTTTCCCCTGTTCTGTACCTGTCCACAACCCCCTACCCTCTGCCACCTTTCCAGTCACAGAGCAGTAATTAAATCAGTCTTGCCATTGCTCCTATATGCCAGTCCACTACCACATAGCTCCTTTCAGCATCACTGTAAATTTTCAAACCAAAATTCTCTTCGATCTCCAATATCCTTGTATGTGTTGGCTCTCTCCATTAAAACAAAAGATCCTTGTGGGCAGGCACTGTTTTCACTTTTACATTTGTATTTACAGTGTGTAGCACAGGGTTTGGTACATCATGAGTACTAATAAATGATTTTTTCATTCATTCCTTCCTTACAACTTTCATCTAGGACATGAATAACTTTTCTAGATATAAGAATGAAAATATGAAAGGGGATAAAAATAAGATTTAAAAGCAAGGATTTGATATCAAGACACAGTAAATGACCAGGCAGATGATAAAACTGCTCAAAATTTAATTAAATTATAGCTCTAAATGTCAAGTGTTAAGAGAATCAGTAAACAGGATAATACAACCTGTCACTTCATATTCTGTAGAGTGATAGTCTCCCAATAGGCACTCAAATACAATAATTAGTGAAGATGAAACTTCCTTCACTCACACATATACTATACTACAATATGCTTATTGTCATAATCATCTATCTTTATCATTATATATTATTATATTTATTTGGAACCCCTTTTGGATGTTTCTGTAAGTTACAGAAGACAGCATTATTACTATAGACTAAGACAGGTATATCAAGCTTTTACTTTTCTTCCTGCGAGGGATGGGAGGGGGATCCTATTGACCTGTCATAATTGAATACATTATTAAAGTATTTGTAACTGTCAACATAACAGTGGAGATTTAATTGGATAAAATAAAATAATAATAAAATGGGTTAATTTGGAAAATAATCCTCCTCTGAGATTTCATTCCTTATATTTCCTGCAAGATGATTCTATGAATTTCTCATCATTGCTGTTAAGGTAACATTTTGAAATTACACTTATAATGTTCCTTGTTCTTGCCTGGGCCTAATTCAGGTCAGTTCTTTAACAGTTTAGGATTGTTATTGCAACAAAATGAGATATGTGTAAATCATTCAATAGTTAATGAAAAATTTACTTAACCATAGAAAAATATTCATCAAAGACAGACTTTGAAGACATCAAGTTGATTCAACTGAGGGAAGCTTCCTTGTGTGAACTACCCATTATGATCCTACCAGCAAACTTTCACAGGGTCTCTAGAGATCGTCATGGATGATTTTATACTATGATGATCAGGAAGTAATGTCAACAGCTTTAGTCTCTGGAGCCAACTGAGACACAAGTATGATCTCAATAACATTTAAGGAAAAGTTAGCCCTCCTTGCATAGGGGAAGGGGTTAGGATATGTTCTTACCAAACCTTTATAATTGTAATATGATTGATCCAGAGCTAAGATATTTTTAAGTGAGTGAAATAATATTAACCTTTATGAAATGGTTGGATACATTCCTTAGAAGTAAAGAAAACCATTTCCTACCCTTTAACAAATATGGATTTAACTTATTATTCACTGGCTTAGTTCTGAAGGGAAGCCCTCCTCCCCCTCAAAAGACAAAAATATTCTCTTCTTTCAAAAAGCTTGTTATTTTGTGTACATCAACTCAAAAGAAGTATAAATTTCAACGCTTCAAAGTGAAATGTCCATCTTTCTTCCCCACATATATCTTTCCATTTTAATTTCTTCTTAGAAATTATTATTCTATCCAATATACCACCATGACTTGAGAAAACATGTCTTCTGATTTTGATATAACTGATATCCATATTACTCTAATATGTTTAGAATAGTAACTCTCCAAATAAATGTAATAAAACTCATTCTTTTATCAAGCATTTATAAAGCAACTCTTCTGTGCCAGGTATAGCATTTAGTGCTAGTGATACAAAACCAAAATAAAAGTCTCTCAGGTTTTTGTTCAGTGCAGGAAAATTTGTCTATTGAATAAAAGACAGTGTGATATACCAGAAAGAGTATCAAATGAGTCTAGACAATTATATTTTGCTTCCATCTCTGCTGCTAACACTGAGATAGTTAACTAATTTTTAAACCTCAGTTCTCTCATCTGTGAAATAAGGAAAATGGACTTGAATGATCTTGAAGACCCTTCCTAGTCTATTGGTTGATTTTTAAAATACTTCAAAGATCCATGATTCAGTTGTGGAAATGACACAGATTATGCTTTATAATTTAATGGCCAGTCTCCCAGAGTTATCAAAGAAAGGAAAATTCATGACTCTGTACCCAACTTGGTGATGAATTTCTCTCGGCTTAAATAGATTCGTCCTTGGATGACATATATTTATCATGATCAAATCCAAACTCAAAGACCATAATTGTAATAACAACTTACATGTAAATAAAGCCTTGAGGTTTGAAAAATATCTTCCTCATAAGACTGAGATAGGTAATAGAAGTATCATTACTCTCATTTTTTAGATGAGGAAATTGAAGATCAGAAAGGCTAAATGATTTCCTCAGGATTACATAGCTATTAAGTGTTGATGCTGTAACACAGAGGTAAATAAATATTTAGAATATGTTTTCATATGTATAAACATAGTTGGCATATGTGTGTATATTTGCTCTGTGTACATATATTTTATACAATGAGCATATGTGCATATATATATATGTATATATATATATATATATATATATATATTATATATTATATATTTATGTTTTTAGAGTCTACCCAGAAATCCAAATGCTCTCACTAAAAAGCAATTTCTAAAAGCCTCAATGGGGAAAAAAGATTTAAAACTATAATAGTATATATATTTTAAAAACTATAATGAACAATAATATTATTACAATATCTCTTACATAAAAAGTATTGCATTCCAATACAGAATTGTAAGACACAGACATGGACAGAAAGGAAGGTGGTCTGGAGTCTGGCAATTAAGATCCATCCTGGTTCTGTCACATACAACCTGGATGGCCTTACATGAGTCATTAACCTATTTGGACCCCAGATGTCTCATCTGCAAAACAAGAGAACTGGTCTTCATCATTGCTTCTGAAGGTGTGGTCTAGGAACTGCTGGGGGCTCAAAGACACCTGAAGGGAGTAATTGAGATCAAAACTATTTTTCATAGTAATATTAAGTGTTTTAATTTTTAAAATGGCAAATATCTATATATACAAACCATATAAACAAAAGTTTTATGGATGAATATGTGTGAGGTGGGCTGTCATTCACAATTTTTAAGAGTGTAGAAGGGTCTTGACATCAGAAAGTTGGAAAATTCATGAACTAGATGATGAACAAGGGACAGTCTAAGTCTACGATCTTAGCATTAGCCAAAGGAGGAGACTGAAACATTCATGAAAACACTTTCTGGTCTGCTGCTCCTTTCTTTTAGCCTTGGGGCATGAGGCTACATACACATTTGCTTGATTGATACAAAAACCATTCTCCTTCACTAAAATGATGCAGGATTTTGGGGTATTAGATATACTGTGTCAAAGATAATGAAGTTAACTTAATCATCAAGTGTGACTTATAAAACAAAATTCATAATGATGCATGAAGCCCTGTAGATGAGATTAATATTGACTAATATGTTCATCTTGCCCAGTTGACTCTTTTGTTCTTCTTGTTGGTGCCTTTCAAAATATTTATTCACATTCATAGGGAAATGCTGAGATCTTGGTCAAATTCTTCTGGTGTTTATAATTGTGTTTTTCATAGATGAAATTATTTTCATCAATATATAAATATATTTCTATTACTACTACTTTTAGTGATGCATAGATCACTTCACATATATTCATCCCAATGTTATGGGAATCTGAAGATCTTCCCTGCCCCTAGGCCCTTTGTTAAAGTGGCTATGTGACTCTGAGAACCTTCCCAGATTTGAAAGTATACTCTGTGCCCTAATAGGCTGAATGTGGTCACGTGGAGCCTGTGGCGCCAGGCTTGTTTTTCAGGAATGCCCGTGCCTTGTAGCTTTGTGATTGGGCAGTGAGTCCTCAGGGCTGTGACATTCTCCAAGCCAGGAGAAGGCTATATATACGCCCTGATGTGAGGTTTTGGTTTGGGGCTCACTTTGAGAAGAGTTGTGTGATTTGGCCAGAA
>CM053591.1:65263562-65281281 GCA_028646515.1 Pseudochirops corinnae
GGGTTTGGTTGCTGTTCTTACTTTGCTTCCTATGCTTATTCATGGTCTCCATTCAATGGGTTTTTTTTTTTTTTTAGTTCTGTGGAACTCTGCTTCCAAAGGGAACAGCTCTGTCCCAAATCGCTGGGGTTTTCCCAGCTGCCAGGGCTTTTAGGAGGCTGCTGGGTTCCTCCCCCAGCTCCGGCTCTCTGAAAAAAAAAAAAACCTCAGGACCACCACCCAAGACCACAATCCAGATCTAGGCCGCTCAACTCGAGAGCACTTGGCCTCTGAACGATCGCTTGGCCCCTCTTCTGTCTGCAGGCCAGGAGCTCTGAAGCGGCAATGTGGAGGTGGGTGCAGAACCTCTGCTTTCTGCTTCTCTGCCCTGGAGGTGGCTTGGCCAAACCCGCTTTTCTTCCCTGGTTTTTAGCCAAGTTCTACTAACCTGAGTCCTTTTTTCTTATGGCTGGATAATTCTGGATCCTGCCATAGCTGTCACAGATCCGCTTTCCTGAAGCTCCAGCCATGGCAGGGCTCAGCTTGTCCAGCCACCCCTGGGGCAAAAACCTGCCGTTTCAGGCTGGGCTGGTTTCTGCTCTCAGAGTTGAAATTGTTGCTTTGAGCCAAGCTGCCTTCAGCAGGAAATATATCTATGTGCGTTTTAGAGCCCTAGAATTTGTTTAGAGTCATATTTTTTGGATATTTGATGTGGTTGTGTTGGAGCTGTGATTTCTTGCTGCTCCTATGCTGCTATCTTGGCTCTGCCCCTATGATTTTCTTTTTGATTATAATTTTATATCACATTCAGTCTTATAATTTCCTTAGGAAATATGCATATATATGTATATCATACATACATATGTGTGCATATATATATGTGTGTATGTGTTTATGTGTGTGTGTGTGTTGTTGTTGTTGTTACTTCTATTTAGGAGATACTTGATAAGTTACCCATTAAATCAGTACAGAATTCAGATTAACCAACTCAATCCATGTTCATTATTTTAACCACTAGACTATATACAGAATGATGAAAAAAATGGGAAAATTCACTGCTATACTTCTCTAATTAAAGAAGATAAAAAGAAAAATAAGATTAAAAAAGATAATTCAGTTAGTCATGTTATTAAACTCTTGCTATTAATCAAGTAACAATCAAATATTTATTGTTTTGTTATAAACACACCACTTCATTAGATTCTAGGTACTGAAGCATATAAGTATAAAAGAAAGATAGTTCCTGTCCTCACATAGCTTACATTCTGCTGAGGCAATAAACAGGTTTATGAAAGATTAAGTACAAGATATATGCAAGAGAAACAGAAAGTAAAGGGGGAGAACACTAATAAATGAAAAAATCAGGAAAATCACCTTGTAGGACACTTCCTCCAAACCTTAAGGGAACCCAAAGTTTCCATGAAGTAGAAATTAGGAGAAATATCTTTTCTGTCATGGTAGACAGCTTGTGAAGAGACATGGAGATGTAGAATGTTTCATGTAGCAAACAGCAAATAGAACAGTTTGGCTAGATTACTGTACACATGTGGGGATGTAGTATGTAATAAGCTATAAGAGGTAGACTGAAACCAGTTTGTGAAGGGCTTTACATGACAACAAAAAAGATTTGATTTGTTCCTAGAAGCAATAGGGAACTAGCAAAGCTTCTTGATCATGAAATAGACATGGTTAAACCATTTTTATTATTATTATTATTATACATTTTGGCTATTGTAATGGTAATGTAATTTGAAGTTGAAGATCCCTTTGTATTGGCAAAGCTAACAGGTACTTAGCACTTAGTAATTAATCAAGCCTCTGTTAAAGAAACAGAAGGTATGAATCCCTGTTGCTGATGTAACAGGAAGGGGTTGGCTGAAACAGGAAGCAGCTGATGCCATCTGGAAAAGCCCAGAGAGGGAGAATCAGATCTTCTTGAAGCAAGCTCCATGGAGGCAGAATCTGCTACCACTGGGGAAGCTAAAGAGGAAAGTCCCCTCCTCCCCACACACATGCTGGAGAGAATGATTTTGATTTTGAAAACCTGAATGGAGTGACTTTTGATTCTGGGAAGCAACTGAAACTTCTGATGAGTCCAAGGGCCAGCCAGAGCAGCTGAGGATTTCCCAGAGCCAGTCAGAACTGAGGACCAGTTGAGTTGCTGAAGCTATTGAAGATTTTTGTGGGCCAGCCAGAGTTGCTGAGGCTGTTGAGGATTTCTGAGGGCCAGCCAGAGCTGCCAAAGATTGAGGAAGCATGACTGTGATGCTGGTACTTTGCATGAACATGTTGGTGGCTTTTTTAAGCCTTGTCCTCCCAGGAACAGAGACTGTGAAGGATTTGAGATGGACTGTAAGCTCCAATGTGGAGCAGGAACTGCACAGAGAGTTGGGAGCTGTCTGTCTTTGAACCCAAGTGACAGTTTGCTGAATCCAGGTAGGATCTGAGATGTGGAAGGGGACCCAGGGAATCTGAGAAACCACCCCGAGTCAAGCTGAAAAAAGACTTTACTTGGATACTATGTACTGACTGAGAAATTGTAGATTTACTAGTGACCTAGGGATGAAGGGTCTGTCTATTTTCTGATGATTGAATAGTAAATGATGAAGGATGATTGAATAATTGAGTTGATTGAATGATTGATTAACTAAATGATTGTACTTAGTGATTGATGACTGAATAAGTGACTGATTGAGTTAACTTAGTGTGTCCCATTGAGTTAACTTAGTGAGGCAAGCAGCCTCCTTAAGGATGATTGAATGATTGTTCTTTGTTGAAAACTTTGTGACCACTGTGGTGAAAACTACATGGCCATTTTTTTGTGATAAGTTGTTGTGAATTCTATATTTTGGTTTTCTGTGATAAGTTGTAACATTGTGAATGCTGTACTTTGACTGATTGTAAATGTTTTGCTTCGATTTATTATGGAATAGAGTGTTCACTATACTGTGTAATTAGAACCTTATAAGCTGTTCACAGTAGCATTCTTCTGGAAAACTACTCATGCGTGGCATTATAGCTATCTTGTGGAATATAAATAAGAAAGGGAAAGACTGGATTTGGGGAGAAAAATAGAAGGGAATTGCAATAATCCAAGGAAAAGGTAATGAGATATTGGACTAGGGTGGTAGTGGTATGGATAGAGAAAAAGGAATAGATGTTCAAGATATTGTGAAGGTAAAATTAATGTGACTTGGCATTAGATGTGGTGGGAAGAAGAGAGAGGGAAGAATTGAGTTTGATTCCCATTATGAACCTAGGCAAATGAAAAAAGATAGTGTTGCCCTCAACAGAAATAAAAAAAAGTTGGGAGGAAAATGGATTTAGGAGGAAAGATTATTTGTTTGGTTTAGGATATACAGAATTTAAGATGCTGATGAGATTTTGAAGTTGTATATTAGGCAGTTAGATATGAGAGACTGATACAGAACTGGAACTTAGTAGAGAATATAGAATTGAGAGTAATTTGTTTAGAGATTATAGCTGACTCCATGAAAGCTCATGAGATCAACAAATAGAGAGAAAAGAAAATAATTTGAGGTTTATGGAAATACATTAATCTGCCTTCTTACTTGGCAAATTGTTGGGTGTAAGGGGTGACTATGCATAGAGAGTAAAAGTTGACTTCATTGGAACCTTGGTGACTGGGAAAATAGGGGTATTCTTGACAATGATAAAAAAGTTAAAAAGAATTTTAATTAAAATTTGTGGGCACTTCCTCCCTTACCGGTCAACTAAAGGATGGGGGTCCATGGCAGTATATGAATTGGTTTAGTATATTTTTTAAAATCATGTTTAAATAGGTTTTCATTCTCTTTTCTCAGAGTTATCATCAACTCCATTTTATGGATAATGGAGTCAGATATTTGAAAGTTATACTTTAGCCATATTAAAAGTTTCAATTAGATACAATAATTTTCTTGTTTCCTTGTTTATTTTTATTTATTGCTTCTTAATAGCTTCCTGGGCTTTTTACTGATGATTCAGGCTTCTATTTGAAAAAATGCTATTTGCCATTTGGCCCTCGGGATTGATTTATTGAGCACATGACAGCAGGAGAACAGAAATGGAGAAATGGTGAAAATTTCATCAATATATGTGTTGAGGTCAAGCTATAAAACTTATTATTAAATGCTTTCAGGAAAACTTAGAAATCTGATAGAAAGAATATGTACATCTAAAGCATTATGTAAAGGACCTTTATAACATATTCTGTTGTCAGTCGTGAACATAGTTTTTTTAAAATCAGACTTTTAAGTTACTCAGTTATATTCCTAATATTTGATGAAATGTGTTTTTTTAATTAGATAAAAATGCAAATACATCCTAAGAGAGATGATAAAACTGCAGTGCTTTTACAAATACTAATTTTTGTATCTGCAATATCAGATATGTGTCCTAACATTTCATACTGGAAAAATCAAGCAGATAAAGAGTTTCTGTTGTCCAGATTATGATATACAGTTGGACAAACAATCCATTGAAGTGGTTTATCAGTACATATATCTTGAAGACAAACTGCAGAAGGAAAAATGAAATGGACCCAAAATTAAATAGGAGGTGGTTTGTAGGCTATATTCCCTTTGAGAAATTGAGTAGCTTTTTCAAGGACCTCAAGAGTTTCCCTGAAAGAAAAAATCATTTTTATACCAATATTCTTCTCGGGATACTAGATGACTGTGCAACATGGAGTACAATAATCTCTAAAGAATCAAAAGGCAATGCAGAGTTGAAAGGTGGCTATCAGTAGTCCTTATCATACTCTAGAGAAAATGAAAACAGAAAGGATTCACATACCATAAGAATATGTCTGTGTGTATGTCTCTGTGTATATACATACATATGCATATTCGTGCATATGTATATATACACATAAACATATATGTGTATGCATATGCATATATACATATATAAATTTGTGTGTGTGTGTGTGTGTGTGTGTGTATGTGTTTGCGTTTGTGTGTTCTGTCTCTGGTGAGTCCCACTTTCTAACCCTATAGACTTGCAGCTACATTAAGAGTTTTTACTCTTCTCTCATGGGAAAGCATTTGAAGTTCTTTGGAAGTCCGTAATGAGATTCTATCATTCCACTCTCAGAAGTTAGGTCTAAAAACTTACCAATGGTCAAAATCTCTCTCTCCTCTTTCTCTTGGAGGCTGGGCCAAAGATCCTCTAGAGGTGCTATACAAAAGTCCATCCTGTTGGGTTCATACTGGTTTCTTCTCCAGGAATTCAGTGGCTCCTCTTACACTGGGACTCCTTATTTAAGTCCATGAACTTGAGGTCCAACCACTTCCCTGGGACCTGGCTTCTTTCCAAACCAGAGGTTCAGCCATGACCATTACATTGCTATGTTCTTTTAGAGATGTTTTGGAGATGTGCCAAAACCAAGACTTCATCCCCAAAGGGAAAAGTCTGCTTTCAGGTCTCTGATCAGAATCTATTTGCCTGGACAGATCTTTCTATCTTCTAAAGGTTCAGACTGAAATTCAGATATGCAGTAGACTATATCAGTTAATTATCAAGATTCAGTCAGTAGAGATATACATATTTATCAAAGGGATATAATCAAATTCACAAATTATCATCTCACTTTTTAACATTGGTAAGTTTTACAGGCTCACCTCCTGGTCACTGTACAGTAATACCACTGATTTTCAGAGAATAGAGAGAATAGGCCATGTGCCTTAGGATTTTAAAATAGAGAAGAGTAAGAACACTAGTATTTTATTTGTTATTGCTGGGCTATACTCATCAAGATTTACCGAGTATTTTATAAACACTGAATGAGATTTTGAAAGGCTTTATAAAATGAGTACTGTAAAATCATACCACTTTTCTATTTAAACATCATGATAGATTAAAATTGCAACAATGAAACAAAAAATGCTATTAACCACCTTGTACCATTGAAATGCTGATTTAGATACCTGCTGGGCTTTATAATAGAAACGTCAAATGGAGAAAAATAACATAAAGGGATACATAAAAATTTATTTACAGATGTTATGTTTCAACAACTTTTTATATACTTTTCATTCTTTATAACCTTAACAGTATTATGCATCTTCAATACAGATTATATTAGGGTCAGGGACACCCATCTTCACCATCTTTGATTGCCAAATGAATGCTTTATTCAAGGGATACTTTAGCACAGGAGAATTCATATGAATAGAAGCAGAACCTTACAGGGATAGCATTTAACAAAATTTTATACCTGGTCACAAGAGAAAGATGAAAACCATTTAGGTGTATGGTCCCCATTGTCCTTGGTTTGCCTAGCTGGGAGCATCACAGAGTTGTGGGGGGGAGCTTCCAGACGTAGAACCCATAGGCATTCTCACTCCAGCTGAAGCCCAGTGGCCCTTAGCACTCAAACTTCTATAGAGTCTTAGATAAAAAACCTGATGGTACCAATAGCAGAATGACCTATTATCTATAAGGGAAGATAATAATATTTCCTGGACCAGTGAAATGCGGGTATTTTCTCTTTTTTTGTTTTGTTTTGTTTTTGGCAGGGGGGAAGACAAGGCAGTTGGGGTTAAGTGACTTGTCCATGGTCACACAGCTCATTTAATTGTCAAATGTCTGAGGTTGGATTTGAACTCAGATCCTCCTAACTCCAGGGCTGGTGCTCTCTTTATTGCTCCACCTACCTGCCCCAAAGCCAATGTGGAGGATATTTTCTAAATTGCCTGATAAGCAATGAAGAATGATGGATTAGGAATGCGGGGAATATAACTGTGTCAATCCAGCAGGAACCCTTGAGGGTAACAACCACTCTCTCAGTTTATTAGCCTTGCCCAGTATGCATCTTGGGAATCTGGGACTGTGCCAGTCAAACCAGTTTTTACTGGTTCACAGGTGCATCTTACTTTTTTTTTTTGTACTACTGTACTTTTTTTCATTTGGATGAAATTTACAGAAGTCGTTTTACATTCACCAATATAGCAGAATGCAGGACAAAAGAAGATGAATAATAAAATAAAATAAAATCTTCCATAGTTAATCTATTTAGTAGTGCACAAATGGAGACAGTGACCACGTTTTGAATTCTCAAATTCTTACCTGTTCTCTTATCTGTTTGGTACTACCTTCTTTTTTTTTTTCATTCTCACTATTGCAAATATTTTCTAACTCAGTTTTTATTTATGATTCTGATAGATGGGAAAGGGGGCACAGAAGGGTATTGGTAAAGAGGAAGTTTCCATAAATTGGGAGAAAAGTGTTGAAAGAAGAGTGGGACAAAGGAGTTGAGGCAGAGAGAAAAACATCTACTTAGGACAAACTACTTACTTAACAGTTTTGCCTAGGGCTCTTATAGAGTATTCTAGGATGGCCTAATAATCCTCATTTCAAAACAATAAAAATATCTACCTGTTAGGAATTTTTTTCACTTGTTTTAAAAAAAATTGAATGTTTTAAAGCATTTTAACCACTTTGATGTTAATTGTTTATTTATATCTTTGTATATATCATTGTACTTAACAACCACATGACTATCCATGAGTTTATTTTTATAATTTTGTAAATTGCATATAACTTTATTGGTAAAGCTAAAAAGAAACATTTCATATATCATCAACTTCATGATCATGGACTCATAGGTTTTGGAAAGGACAACAAAAGACATCTAGTCCAATTTCTTTATTTTACATCTGAGGAAATTGAGGTCCAAAGAGAACTCACTTCACCAGAGTTATAGAGAGAATAAATACCAGAGACAGGATCTAGACCCAGGTCCTTTTGCTCTAAATCCATTGGTACTGTTTTCTCCCATTTATAAGCCATATGAGGCAACTAAAAGAGAAATAATAAATTATTATAGTATTTGAGCCATAAGAGAACATTTAGCCCAAATCTTTTATTTTGTAGACCAGGAAACAGGCCTCAGGGAGGGTAGTGACCTTGGGATAAAAGTATGTTTTGAACCCACCTATTCTATGTCAAATCCATTTTCTATTATTTCCTACTGCCTCTCAAAGAGGGAAAATTAATGGTAATTCATAAACAAATGGAATTTTGCATAATTTACCCTTAGTGGAAACTACCACTGCTCAGGAGATATATTGGTACATACATTTAGTATTCCGCTAACTGTGAAGACTGAGGGAGCAATAGCATGAGCTGAGAAATAGGGTGGTAGGACTAAAGATAATTGGCTTCATCAATATGGTGAATCCCTCCCTACTTCCCTCCAGCCAATGGCCATTACACTGAGTGGGGAGGAGCAAAGTGACCTAGGTCAGAAATGGAGCAGGTCAAAACTTTTATGTTGATTAACAGTGAGATCAATCCTGTGAATGGCTGCTGCACTTGCATCCTGGAAATAGACACCTAGTCTTAAAAACAAACAAAAAAAAACATCACTTTTTGTTATTCATTCCTTTCAATCCTGTTCAATTCTTTGTGACCCTATTTGGGGTTTTCTTGACAAAGGTACTGGAGTGGTTTACCATTTCCTTCTCCAGATCCTTTTACAGATAAGGGAACTGAGGCAAACAGGTTACCCCAGGGTCATACAGCTAATAAGTGTCTGAGGTCACATTTGAATTCACATCTTCCTGATTGCAAGCCCCATGCTCTCTCCACTATACCACCTAGCTGTCCATGCTATCCACCACTACTGCGGCAATTTATTTCTCATAGACAGTTGTAGAATATCTTAGTGGTTAAATGGCTTGCCCATGGCCATGACATATCTCATATGTGGCGGAAACAGAAATTTGACCCAGGGCTTCATGATGCCAAAGCCAGCGCTCTATCCATTATGCCATACTATCACTCAAGACACAAAGAATTATGATATGCAATATTGTGTAAGTGCATTAGGTTTTGAAAAACCTTGTGAGTTGTGACCATGTACACCTTAAATGCATGGATTTTCTTTTGCCTTTCTTTTTTTTTTTTTCTTTTTAACCCCAGGGCTTAACACAGGGCCTGGGACATAATAAATGTGTATTAACTATATCATATTGTGAGATCCAAGGTGAAAAAATTATTAAGCTCAGGATAAAATGCAAATGGTATGCTTGTTTCACTCAGGTCATAGTTTTGTTTGTTGTTTTGTTTTGTTTTGTTTTTTTCCCTGTCATGAAAATGATTGTGCTTAATTGAAAGCTAAATAACAGCTGGTTCTGTGCTCTTTTGTTTGTGTGGTAAAAAGTTTTAAATTGACTTTTATAAACAAGCAGATTTTCGTTGTTCCTGTGAGGCTTTACACAAAATGGATTTTTAATTCAGTGATAGCATATTGTGATTAAATATCCCTGTGAGCTTCATATTTCTGTTTTTGTAGCAGAAACTGAACTTGGATCCATTTACTGCTCCTTGGAGAACAATATTGTGGCATAATTTTCACATACAATTGTAGCACTTTTTACAGTTTGTGTAAATCATTTGCCAAAGACAGTTTTCACAGCTGGATTTGCATGTTACCATCTTTCTTTAAAATGGGGGGTGGGAGGGAAAATAAATAAAGTAGACAGAATGTAATGATTTTCTATGATGCATCATTAGAGATTGAGAAAGAACCTTTACTAATTGACAGTTCCACGTTAGCCATTCTCCCTCCCCTGTGTAGTAGTTCTGGTCAATTATCAAAATTCAGCATTTATCTTAAGTAGTTTTCTAAAAGTAGTGTCAGATCAGAAAAGATTTATTTTAGAAATGGGAAAGAAATGAACATATATATTCCATGTCTCAGAAATATGAAGGTTGAGAGGCAAGGAGATGATCTTCAAAATGTCAGGAAAACTGATTTGTGATATAGTTTTCTAAAAACCTTTTAGATTAGTTTACTGCTTGGACAATCCATTCTACATTGGGTCAGATTTGTGCTTTAAAAAAAAAACCTAACTATATTATAAATCATTTTTGAGAATTCTGATTATCACATAGTAAGTAGTATCTAGTTTTGTTTAGTTTTTTGAACTGAGAGAGCAAAGCTATCCTTAAATAACTGACTCCTCTAAAGTTATTAGATTATACCTGATATAATTTCTAATTATCAATTACTTGGATGCTAAAAAAAACTTATAAAAGAATATATAGATATATATATGTGTGTATATATGTTTATACACATATACATACACACCTATTACTGTATTCATCCCAGAACAGAAATTTCTATGGTCTAACTAAACTTCAGTAACATGCTAATGTCCCAACATTAGCCTGAAGGTCTGTCTGATCTTCATGGTTTCAGTTTCAAGCAAACAAAAACAAAAGCTGTATTATTCTATATGGCCTTGAGTGAACTATGTGGATATAAGCCATGCTGCACTTGTTTTATGCCTTAGAGTAGAGATAGGAAAAAGAGAATAAGGAGAAATGGGCTGAATATGAGGGTTAAAAGTATATCTTTGAAAACCTTTACTTGTCTGAAAAATGTTCATCAGCTCTTCCTCATTACTATTGTCATTAGAATAATGCAAGATAACAAAAAAAATCAAACATTGTCATATATCAGTTGAAGATTTTTATTGCACTATATGTTTACCTGAAGTGTGGGTTTCTTAAGGAATAGCCTACTTTCATTTAGATCATGTTGATTTGCATGGTTGATTTATTTTCCTTCAAAAGATTTTCTCTGGTAAGAAGAAAGAATAGATTCTAGTATATCTACTAAGCAGAACTAATTATTTCTTATTACTCTTTAAGATCTCAAAGAGCTAAAAAAAATTGAACCATGTAGACTTCACTGTACTTCCAAATCTCTTATGAATGAGTAAATGAAACTCTATAAAAAGTGAAATTAAAGATAGAATTCAGCATTATTGACAAAATTCATTTTATTGGCTTTATGAATCTTCAATATAGTTACATAGCATTTATTCAAAGTAAACACTATATTTTGTAATATTGTTTACTTTCTTTGTTTTGCTTCTAAGTTTTTTTTTTGTTTTGCCAAAGACAAAGGAAATTGGGTTTTTGTGTGCCTGCTTTGTGCACACTTGTGCTAGGTGCCAAGAGAGATAAAACAATTAAGTAAGATTCAGGTTATTTTACTATGGAGCTCAAAGTTTGATATAGTAGTATCATGATAGTTATAATAATCATAATACACATTTATAGTACCTTAAGATATATACTTTCCTCAAAAAACCCTATGTGATACTTAAGATAGGTATTATAAAATAAGGAAAGTAGAACTCAGAAAATTGAATGAATACACATAAAAATAACCATAATGCAAAATAATATATAACTTCTTGGGTGGTGGGAGCAAAAGGATATGGGAGTATGTTGGAATGGGCAGGAATTGCTAACTCAGGGTATTAAAAGAAAACTTTTTTGTAGAATTTGGCATTGGGCTGAGCCACAGTGGGTCCATAGGATTTCATTAGGTGAGGACGTTCTATCTCACTGGTAAACTCTGTGAACAAAAGTGCAGAAATGGGAGAGAGGAGGATCTTCACATTCAAACTTGACTGAGAGAAGGGAAATATTGTGAGATTAGGCTAGAAAGAGAGAATACTTCCAGCTTTTGTATGATGACCTTCAATGTTAGAGTAAGGAATATGAACTTAATTTGATAAACCGTGAGAATCATTAAAAGATTTTGGGAAAATGAGTCATGATAGATCTGTGCACAGGGAAATTAATTTAGACAACATTATAAATATTGGATTGGAGAAGGGATATAGTACTGGTGGAAAGCATAATTAGGAGGCAACTGCAGTTGTCCAGAAGAGTAGTGATGAGAAATTGTACTAGAATGGAGGCTTTGTAATAAAGAAAAGGAGAAGGTGGGAGATATTACAGTAAGTAAAACATTGGTTTAAGATTGGAAGGTACTCAAAGTATACTAGGAAGTAAAAAATTTATTAGGGTGAAAGAATTTGCACACAGCATGAAAATATACTTGTAGAAGTATTCTTTGAAATAAATTTTATCAGGAGATTCTATCATACTAGTATTCTGCCATAGGCACAATCAAAGCAGTATAAAATATGTAGTAGTTACAAGTTTGTCTGTTAAATTATGGACATTCAAAGATAGATATAACACAGACCCTTCTTCAAGGATCTTATCATCTAAAAGAGGGGGAAAGAGAAAGAGACCAATGTACAAATGACTGGGGAAAAAAAGGAGAATTTGAGACGTGTGAAGAAGATGTAATATAAGAGAAATTAGATGAGGGAAGAAAATACCATCAGGGAGAATAATCTTCACTTTGCTTGGGCATTCATTCAATTATTTACTCATTGAATATCTCTTGAATTTATTGTCATTTGTTTTCAGTCATGTCCAACTCTTTGTGGATTTGAGATACCGGAGTAGTTTGCTCTTTCCTTCTCTAGCTCATTTGACAGATGAGAAAACCAAGGCAAACAGGGTTAAATTGACCTGCCCAGAGTCCCACAGCTACTAAGTGTCTGAGGCCAGATTTGAACTCAGAAAGATGAATCTTCCTGACTCCAGGACTGACACTCTATCCACTATACTATCTAGCTACCCTCTTTCTTGAATACTAAATTTGTAAATTATAGTAATTTAATCCTGGGAATAAGAGTCTCATCTGTAAAAATTGGTATACTAATATGTGTAGTCCTTCTCTTGATTGTTATAAAGATTAAATGAGATAATATATGGAAATCATAACATAGACTTTGCTCCTCAAAGCATACTATCTATTGAAGTAACATGGTTTTGTGGAAAGAATGCAATATTTAGCCTCGGCAGAGAGTTGGATTCCAATTCCAACTCTGATACTAACTGTGTGAGCTTAGGAAAGTGAATTAACTTCTCTGAGTCTATTTTCTCAGAATAATTGTTAAGAGCATTCCTGATTCAGGCTCATACCCTGACAGTTTAGGTTCAGTGTTAGAATGAAGTAAGACTCTTGTAGGTCATTTAATACTTAACAAAAGGAGATTTATTTAGCTCTAACATTGAAAGGATATTCAGCAAGGATAAACTACCATTTAGCCTCTCTTGACTTCTTATAGAAATGAGTCTGGTCAGTAGTGTAGGATGTGATGACTTTTACGACCCCAACTCTAGATATATGTGTTGGGAGATGTTATATGTTCTTAGATGACCAGGAAGACAAATCATTATGGCTAGAGGCTACCAGGAAGCTGTGTCTAGGCCAGTCAAGTATTGGGCACAACTTTCTTGCCTTTTAAGGGAAAAAAAACCCAGCCTAACCCATGTTGTAGATAGAGGAGGGGATAGTGGTAGATATAAGTCCTATCAGAATAATCATACTACCTCCCTTAATGGATTGTGTGGTGAGGAAAACACTGTGCAAACATTGAATTTGAGTTGTGGTTAATCCAATAACCATAATATGATGTAGCATAAGATAAGTACAAAACAGAGCTCAAGTTAAAGTACTATGGATATTCTGATGAGGGAGCTATCATTTTCACTCAGAGAAAGGAGCATCAATGAGAATATAAAGGGAATCGAGAAACTTGGACATGTAACAGAGAGCTGTAAGGAATGCATTCTAAGCAGTGTGTCCTGATGAGACTATAAGTTTCCAAAACTCTAGCAAGATTCCCAAATGCTTGAGGACATTAAATTAAATTAAATTAAATGCAACACAAAATGTTTATGAAATTGAATACCAAAAAGTTCTTTGACTTGTTCATTCAAATATACTTTATAAAATATAGGCCTTGAGATTTGTCATTTGCTTTTATTGAAAGGTTACCAAGTCTATCTATTTCAATAGGTACACTCTTTATATTTATATTTATATTGCTGGGAGCAGGGAGAAGAAATGAAGGGTCAGGGAATTGTTATGGACAGTTTTGCTGAAATCAGACCACTGATTTATATTTAGAAGTTGATGAGCTTTCCCGTTTTGATTTTCTTCTTAGTAATATGTTGCCTTTGGCTAGACTGTTTTCAAAAATTAAAATGTTAAACTGGACATTAAATGTGACAATTCCCAATGTACCATCCTTTCATTTATTTACAACATGAAGAATGAAAAGAAGTATGTAATTGTGAATCAGTTAGAAGAGATAATATTGTGAAAGGTGAACAGTACATCAATAATTGGAAGGGGAATATTTTTCTTATTAGAGGGTACACAGATCTAAGCTATTGCCATTTCTTTTTAGCAAAATGAACCTGGCCAACCATGTAATAAGTATAATTAGATATAGTAAGTTCATGATCATATTGCTGCCTTTCTTACATCATATTTATGTCATATGTTGATCACAAATTTGACAATGCAGGATTTTGTCACTGCCTTTTATTTTAAGATTCATTGCATGGAAAAATAGTATATTCAAATATATAACATAGTTCAACTTTTTTTTTTCTTTAAAAGGAATGGGAATAAAAATATTCATCTTAGAAGGGACACAACTGACACATTTAGCATCTTTGTCCATTTAAAAAATACTGTTAAATTTGTATTCTCTTTAAATATATATATACATATATATATATATATATATGTATATATATATTTTTTTTTTGAGGGGGGGTCATTAGCAGGTGAACTTATCTTCATGAATAGGTCACCTTCACATCTGAAAGTTTCCGAAGGATTTTGTTAACTACAAGATCATGTTCCAGTTATGTATAGTAGTAGACATTATTTCACATTTTAAAGTAAATTGTTGAATTAAAATCTCATTTCACTACCCTAAATATATCCACTCATTCTGAAGTTGTTTTGCTATTCGTCAATTTTCCACTCTTTCCATAAGCACTACTCAAGGTACAAAGTTTTCCATGTTCGAAGTAGACTATAAGCTTCTTGAGTTATTCTTCCTTGTATTTTTATTCCCCAGTGCCTAGCACAATACCTGACAAATAGTAGAGGTGCTTAATAAATATATGGCGAATTAAATAAAATTGAATTGGCTTATCTGTTTAAAAAATGCATTTATTTCAGGATTTCACTAATGGAGAGCTCTTCAAACCACGTAAGAATTTTATTAAAAACACACACACACACACACACACACACACACACACACACAAACAAACTAGGATCAGTAGTCAGACCTTTTAAAATTTAAGTCAAAATGGCATTATGCTGGTTATATGATTATAACACCTTCAAAAAGAGTTGTTACTGAACTTTTCCTAGGTTTAAAAACTAGAAAATAGATTTGGATACATAAATATACATTTGCTTGAGGTGATAGGATTAAATACAAGTCTTCGTGAATGTATAAACTTAGGTTTATTTTGGCCCATTTTACATTTGTACAGTATGCATTTATTTGAAACATATTGTCTTATGGCCAACTCCAAAGGTTCAGTTACTATATTTTTATATGGCTTACAAATCCACACTTAAAAGTGTCTCAAGATTGAAGATAAATCTTCAAAAGCAACTCCTCACATCTACTTTGGAAAAGTGAGATATCATGGATTGAGAACTTGCAAGCTGTCTTCCTTCAGGAGACAACACTTTGCTTTAAAACATATTGCATGTTGCAAAAAAGACACATTCAGCCCATCACAAATTATTCATGAAAGCATGTGCACAGTATTCATTTGCTTTTTTCTTTAAATATGAAACAAAGGTCATACCAGAATAATATATAATTCTGGAAAAAAATCATTTTCCTTTGAAAATAAAATATATTTGATCATTAGTTTTGAAAGTTACTGTGGATCATTCAGCTGACTTGACAGGAGCTGCTACTTTACTACCAACAATCTGACTGTAGAACTCAAATGCTTCACAAAGCCCATAATTACTTCACATAATATCTAAAAGATTTCACTCTTTCATTTTCTCTCTATTTTCCTAGCTATAGGGAATGAGCATGGAAATGTGGTTAATGAGTTCCAATCTATGCAATTATACTAGATAGAAACACAATTGGAAACCTTATCGGTCAGTCTAGTTTCTTCTCTGTCAGTTCTCATTTTCACAAAATAAATTCTTTTATTTTCATGATGTCTTCTTTCTGAAAGTAGAATAATAAAGACATCATGCCACTTTGTATTTGTGACCTTGATGTAGCTTCACTGTCACCATTTTCTAATTAAAATTGGTTATAAAATCAGATCTATTACCTAAAAATGTAGAATCTAGAAGTATTCTTTCCGTGGACCATTTTTCTCCTTTTAGTTGCTAAAAATGAACTTATTCAGCTTTATTCTTATCTATTTTTATTTCTATTCTCCTTCAAAATGATAATACAATACAATGCCACGGAACTGTGTATAGCTTTGGTCACACACGATCTTTTTTGGTACTTTACAGTAAAAAGGGCAAAATAGTCTAGCAAGAGACTGAATGTACATGAATCAAATCACGATAGAAAAGAAATTAGTTTTGACCCTTTCTTTGAGACCTAAATATTCCAAACATGGAGTTAGGAATTTCCAGGATTATAATGTAGTAGAGTTAAAACGCTGACACTGAGATAAGTTTTTAAAAAATTTATTGAACTGGTAAATGAAATGGATTTGGTAGAGACAAAGGAAATTTTCATGTAGAAAATGGCATAAGGACTGGACCTGTGATTTCATTGATAGAAAGAAATTCAGAATCAGGGAAAACTCCTCTACCATTGCAGACTGCCTCTTCTTTGCAAGTAATGCTTTAGTGCAATCTGAGAGGTAAATGTTATGTCCCACATCAACATAGTCTGTATGTGACAAAGTGCTACTTGAACTTTAATCTTCTTGATTCTGCTGTCAGACTATTCCTGCAGCCACACCTGCTCTCAGATAGATAGAAATGTAGAGAAATACTTTGGGGAAAAAAAAAATAAGCTACATCTTCTGCCTATGCTATCTTTATTCTTACTTGGCATAGGAAAGTGACCTCTCTCTGTTGAGACAGTACAATTTCCTAAAGTTATGTCATTTTCCCGCCAGTAACCTACCTGTGTTACTTTTTCATGCGTCATAGTCTGTTAGGGTGCTGCACACTAATAAGCAACAGCTATTCTGCTGAAAATGTGAAGCTCCCCATATTCCTTAGCTTTAACTGCAAAGTGTTTGATCCGGAAGAAAATCAACTGGGACAGAATCAAAAAAATGCATTTGGGGTTATAGAGCATCTTTTCTTTTCTTTTTCTTTTTTTTTTTTTACAGTTTTATTTCGAAGAGCATATTTATACCTAAATCATTTTAATAATGTACGTTTTCATGTTAATTCTTATTGCTACAGTTACACACACAAAAGCTAATATGTTGGTTCAAATTCAATGAGATTATAGTGAT
Source organism: Pseudochirops corinnae (assembly GCA_028646515.1). Lineage (NCBI taxonomy): Eukaryota > Metazoa > Chordata > Mammalia > Diprotodontia > Pseudocheiridae > Pseudochirops > Pseudochirops corinnae. The sequence continues at coordinate 65,280,714 of CM053591.1, forward strand.
TTGATACTAAGCTGTTTTTTTTCCAGTCACCCTCATGACAGTAGGTATTAATTACAAATAAATATTTTATAAAACTTAGGTCTCTAGTAACCTTTTTCTAACCCCCAAAACAAGCATTAAGTGCCTACAGTTGGCTAGATGCTGTGCCATGAGATGCTGAGAGGTAAAAGGAAACAGATCCTGCACTCAACATGCTTGACAGCTAGTTGGTACAATAGCTAGAGCTTTAGACCTGGAATCAGGAAGACCTGACTTCAGATTTGATCTCAGACATTTACTGATTATGTGACCCTGAGTAGGTCACTCAGCTACTCTCTTCCTCAATTTCCTAATATGTAAAATGGAGATAGTACCATTTGTCTCCCAGGGCTGTTGAAAAGATAAATGAGATCACATGTGTAAAGTATTTTACAGAACTTAAGGTGCTAGTTATACTAATACATATTAGTTATACCAATACTAATAATAACTCTTACTATTATCATAAGTACTATTACATATTCATGATAATGAGTAATATCTCATCTGTATAGACCTTTACATATTAATAAAGATTTAATGTATTTAT
>CM053591.1:65281781-65301650 GCA_028646515.1 Pseudochirops corinnae
TGTGGCTGGGTTGAGCTAATATAATAAAAATGACAATTTTACCTAAATTAAATTACATATTTAGTAACATACTAATCAATATACCAAAAAATTACTTTATAGAGGTAGAAAAATAGTAACAAAATTCATTTGGAAGAACAAAAGGTCCAGAATATCAAGGCAATTAATGAAAAGAAATCCTAGGGAAGTTGGCCTAGCCATACCAGATTTTAATCTCTATTATAAAGCAGCAGTCATCAAAACTACTTGGTACTAGCTGAGGAATAGAGTAGTGGATCAATGGAATAGATTGGGCACAAAAGACTCAGTAGTCAATGATTATAGTAATATACTGTTTCATAAACCCAAAGACCCCGATTTTGGGGATAAGAACTCATTATTTGACAAAAAACTGCTGGGAAAACTGGAATATAGTATGGCAGACACTGGGCATAGACCATTATCCAATGAGAGAATCTTCCTTTCTTAATGACTTTGTATTTTATTTTTATTTTTCTCCTTATATTTATTATGTATGTATTTAAATGTCTACTCGCTGTCTCTTCTATACTACTGTAAGTTCTTTATGAATAGGGATTGTTTCAGTATTCATAATTATGTCCTCAGTGCTTGCCATAGGGCCTGACATATAGGATGTGTTTAATCCTTGCTTGTTGATTGGGTTTATTAGCTTCTTGAAAGAGGATCTCTAGTGCTAAATCTATCTTTGAATCCCTGCTACCCTACATATAGTAAACATTGAAGTGATTACCTCTTTTCTATCATGATCAAAATATCTCCATTTTCCCTTCATTATCCATTAGTCTAGGGGAGTCATCATGGCGTAGTGTATAGAAGGTTGATCTCACAGGCAGTAAGAACTGGGTTCAAATATCAACTCTCACATGTACTGGTTGTGTGATCCTTAACAAGTCATGGAACCTCTCAAAACTCAAGGCAATTCTTTAAGACCATGAATTACAAAGAAATTGCCCATATGCCCTATTAGAGGAAAATCCTCACCAGGAAGTCCTTACTCTGATAAAGTCATAGTTCAGTTTAAAAAAAGGGGTGGGAAAATCCATCAGGATAAATGTTATGTAAGGTATTATGCCCTCATAAAATTCAGAAATTCCCAAAGTACAACTGAGTAGTTCCTGATCTGATCCTACTCTGGAGTAGTGTCCCCCTGGCACAGGGTGGTTGCCATAGAATCAGTTAAAGTCTATAACATTTATGACCTATTCTTCATTCTTCCTTTACAAGTTATTTCTCAAATGCTATGAGAAAACTTTAAACTGTCATTACATAGGTTGTCTGTGTATATGCTTATGTATCTTAACTGTCATAAATATGATTCATGATGAATTTTTCTACAAAATAGCACCAATTTAAGAATGTATTAAATTTTAGTGCAATAATTTATTAAAACTAAATTTTAGACTGTGCTTTAGTTATTTTCATATAATTATCCTCAGAAGGGTGATTTAAATGAAGTCATATTCTGATACATGTATATAACTGTCACTTATGGATAATATACATTTTCAAAGTAAATGAAAGATTAGATACATGTCATCTGCAATAGATCGTTAAAATCAAACATATAGTCAGTTTCCATGTACTAAAAAAAATGAAGATTATATCTACATGAAGAAATATTGAAGTGAAAGATAATACTGATTATATTCATGTTAACAATGTGAATTTAGATTTAGATGAATTGTGTTATGTGAGACAAGGTTTTTAAAATAAAGACTGCCTTTAAAATAAAATCTACATTTTGCTATCTATTGGCTGTTATAAGCATACCACCAACAGGGTAAAACAAATATGCCCCAACTCTCTCCTCCTCCATCCATAACAAGTTCAAATCATATGATGTCAGATTAAAAAGAATAAAGGGTTTTGATTTTATAAATAGTAAGTAAAATGACTCAACTAAGTTTTAAAAACTAGGTCACTGTTAAAATTTTGCTAGAAGTGAATTCACTGTTGTAAATAACATAAACATCAGAAATGTAAACATTGCCACATTTTGCAGAAAACTTCCTGAATGAGGGTTCATTTTTACTTGTTTAAGGCTTTCACTAGAATGTTACTAAGTATGCCCTCCAATTGATGCTAAATTTAGTGTCAATTGAACTCTCTTGGCATCAAACCAGCTGAATCTTATGGAGTCAGAAAGTGAAGGTGTTTTAAGTTCAGCTCAGTATGGCATTGGCTGCTATTGAACTGCTTGGTTGCTTCCCTACTAGGACGCATTATGTGCAAACCATGTCAGAATGTGTTGGTTCTAGTAAAAAGAATAGTTTTAACTGAATTTCCCAGGGCATAAGGGATTTCCTGGAGCTGAATGGCACAAATACCACAAGCCTGTCATTTGAGCAACTTGTTCCATTCTTTACTTGAATAAATTCAAATACTAATTTTTCAAGATGCATAGAAAAATGCATTTGGGTCTTTAGTGACTTTACAGTAATTACTACTGGATTATAGCAGCTAAATCTAGAGTAATTCAGAATTTCTAAAGCTGGGGAAATAGCAATGTGAAAATATATCAAATCTAAACAACTTGAAAAATCACAAATTGAAGTCATTTTGCTCTAATAATTTAATGTAAGAATAAAAGAAAGTTTACTTACCTGTTATCTACATCTATGATTTGTTAGTAATAACTAAAGGGCAGAGTGCATGGGTCATAGAACATATAACCAACTGTCCATTGGATATTTTGTACTGAATGGTATTTTTTTAAAGAATATAATAGTGAAATGACTGTTGAAATCATAGGAGCTCAATGATAATGACTACAAAATTCCTAACTCAATCCATTCATTTTCACTAATTCAATCTTCATAGCCATCAATTGGTAGATAGCTATAAAATATCTATAACTAGGTAGATGTTTATGTACCTATTTTGTCACATTTGCATTTAGATTATTGCAATCTCATGGAAGAAGCATAAAGTCTTTTTACTGATTGCAAACTAAATCAATTACTTCTGACATGTGATGTAACAACGTATGTCTGTTGATTTTTGTTGGTGGAATACTTTGTGTGCTTTCTTTAACTGTCAGGATAAATATTTCCATTTAGTTTTATTTTCTCCTTTGAAATTTGAATGTAGTTCTCTCTAGAGATAAAGGTATAATTTCTAAGTATTTTTTAAAGACATATGATTTTCATAAAATGTCAAAATGGAATTAAAAACATGTTTGAGGAGAAGTAGAAAAGATGTATTCTATGGCAATTTAAAGTGTGCCATTCATTAAATAAACAAGTGCTTATAAAATGTCTACTATGTACATTGTATTGTCAAGTGTTGTGGTACAAAGATAATAGATTCCACATTCTCAATTCTCAATGGACTTACACTTTTCAGGGAGAGGTAATGGTGGTGGTGATGATGGAGATATGACATATATCAAGAGAAGTAAAATATATGTTGTAGGCAGAGGTGAGAGCCAAAAATGTTCCAGGAAAATCTGATGAGGTTAAAAGAAAAAATATCATTTGGAGCAATCAGAAAAGGTTATATAGAAGAGGTGGTACCTGAACTCAAGTTTAATGAAAGATAAAAGATTCTGACAGGCAAATATGTCAGAGTGTACTCCAGGAAAGAGGTGATAAGAACCTAAACAAGAGTGGCTGTAGTGTTCTTGAAGAAAAGGGATAGCTGTGACAGATGAAGTAGAAGTAGAATCAATAAGACTTGGCAACTTATTGGATAGGTGTTTTGAAAGTGAGGGAAGAACCATTAAGGACCCCATAGTTTTGAACTTAGATGACTAGAAAAATGGTGAAGACCGAGAAATAGGAAGGTTTGAGACAGGGGGCATATATGTATATAATTATTTATCAAACAAGGGGGGGGGGCAGATGAGTTCTATTTTGGAACTCTTTTTTTTCTTGTAGTTTTCTACCTATCCTGTGTGTGTATGTGTGTCCATGTCTGTGTATAACATTTCAGTTTCTTTCTTTTAGGAAACTTATCAAAGACAATTTTGTTGGATGTGCTATTCTTGTGCAAAATATACATGTGGGCTAGAAAAATAGTACACAGTTGCATTTGGAACTAGATGAAAAGGTAGACTCAAAGAAGTCAAAGGTTTAATGTCAACATGGAATCAGGAATGGCCCAGGAATGTGGACTTGGCTCTGAGCTGCTTAAAACTGTTAGCACAAAAAATGATAAAGCCATAAATATCAGTGGTGCTTATCATATTTTCAGATGACACAAAACTAGGAGAGATAGCAAACACAATCTAGGACAGAGTCAAGATACCAAAAGATCTTGGCATAGTAGATAGAGTATTGGACTGACTCTATTAAAATGAAATTTGGCATGTAAACAAAAATCTTATATTGGGGTTCAAGTGTAATATAGGGCAGACATGGTTAGATCCTCTGGGAAAAAAAAAAAGATAGGTAAGTATTAATGATTACAAACTCAATGTGAGTTAACATTATAATGTAGCAACTAAAAACAAAAGAATAAAACAAATGTGACCATAGGCTACATGGAGAGATGGATCTTCCAGGAATAAGGGAATTCACCTATACCCTGTCTTGGTATTAACATTTATAGAGGGTTGTTTAGGTCTGGGCATTATGATTTAGGAGGAATATTGATAAGTTGGGGAAAAAAAACAGAGAAGGGCAACTAGGAAGATGAAATGTAATTGTTTTTTGCAGCAGCCAAAAAAAGTCTGATGAGCTAGTAGGCTTCATTTGGAAAGGCATAGTTTCCAGGAAGGAGGAGCTAAGTAGTTCAATAGATAGACCACTGAGCATGGAGTCAAGAAGACTTGATTTCAAATCTGGCCTCAGACACTTACTAGCTATGTGACCCTAGGCAAATCACTTAACCCTTTCTGCTTTAACTTCCTCATCTATAAAATGAGTTGGAGAAAGAAAAGACAAACTACTCCAGTATCTTTGCCAAGAAAACCCCATATGAAGTCATGAAAAGTCCTGTACAACTAAACAACAACAAAAGCTTCAAGTAAAATAAGAAAGTGATAGTCATTCTATACTCTAACATTATTAGGTCATATCTGAAATATCACATCATAACCACTGAGGAAGAAGATTTCCAAAATGGAGAGAGAACAGAGAGGAGCGACCAGGATGGTGAAGAGATTGGAGACCATCACACATCACATTTGGTTGAAGGTACTGAGAATGTTTCATTTGGAGAAGAGTCATGGGGGTCATGATGTCAAGCTTTAAGTATCTGACAAGTTCTCTTCTAGAAGGTGAATTGAGACTTGTTCTGTTTGGACAGAGGTCAGAATGAAGAGCAAATAGTGGAAGTTGGAAAGAGGTAACTTTTGGATTCAGTCAGAACAAACCTCTCAACAACTAGGTCTATTCGAAAGTGAAATAGACTACTTAAGGAGGCTGTGGGTTCTCCTCCCAATAGAAATCTTCAAGCTAAAGTTAGATGATCCTTTTTCAGATGTTTTATTTTGGGAATAGGGGTTCAATGGGGGTAGCTAGGTGGCACAGTGGATAGAGTGCCCAGCCTCAGGGTGGGAAGGCTCATCTTTCTGAGTTCAAATCTTGCCTCAGATACTTACTATTTATGTAACCATGGACAAGTCATTTAAACCTATTTGCTTCAGTTTCCTCATCTGTAAAATGATCTGGAGAAGGGAATGGCAAGCCACTCTTGAGTCTCTGCCAAGAAAACACCAAATGAGGTCAAAAAGAGTAAAATATGCTGAATTACATGACCAGTATCCTTCCAAGTTTAATATTCTATGATTGTGTGACATGATCAACTCTGTTACTCTTTTTCAAATAGCAAAGGTAAATTGTGTTCACAACTATATATTCTATTGCCATATGGCACAAAGGGCAAAATAGACTTTACAAATTCCCTATTAAGCTCAGCAAAGCAGGATTTAAGTTTAGGTATAGTAGCATAGAGATAACCCTCTGTCTTACATCAGCTTCTTTCTGTCTTCAATCATTTTTTTTTTCTTTTTTAGTACAAGCTAACCTCCCCAAAGGTTTTTAGTGAGCAATGCAAGAAAGTAAAAATATCTCCAAATTATGACCACAAGAAGAAAATAGTTTGCCATTTAAATATTTATTCAAATAGAATTCCCCTTAGAATAGTCACTTGAAGTGTCTGCATTTATGTTTTTCTATAAGATGGCATCATGATGCTCTCGTCTTACTATTTTAAATAAGCGTGCTGTGACGATTTGAAGACAACTGTGGGGTTTTTTACATGACTACTTAGAAAATGTCAAGCATTTAACAGGATCCTAAAATGATCAAGAGGGAAATCAAGATATTGGGGATGAAGAATTAAAATGTTTGATTATTTAAAAATAATGTTGAAAACTTAATAGGCCTAGAAATTAGTCTTGAAAAGTGCTTCCAGATGGCAAAGAAAATAATAGAGGGTTTTATATCACCTGTGAGAAAATTATGAGAAAGTATAGAAAATTAAAGACCTCAGCTGTCCCATGTTAGCAGTCTCCTGTTGAAAACTACGTTCTTCAAAATGTGGAGAGAGATTTTGACCATCTATTTTTTTACTTTTTGATTTAAGTACTAGATTGGATGAAATTTAAAAGATGATGAGAATGTCTTGCTTCATAAACATGGTTCAAAGTCATTCTTGAACCAATATAATGTAAGAAAAGAACCAATTCTTTTGTAGATAATTACACTTAGTTATCCATAATTCTCCGAACATTTTAATGACCTTCACATATATGAAACTACTAACTCTCACTCACTTGAAAGTTCTGAAGCATTCTCTCCAGAAGTTAATAGTATCACTAAAATATGTCAAATCATACAACTTAATTAATATCAGTAAAAGCAATTTATCATTTCTAAGATGGACAGTTCATAATTTTACAACCAATGGGATTCACAAAGTTACCATCTTGGCTCTTAAATGTACTTAATTCAGTGACGTTTGATGTGATTAGGGCAGTCATGATAAAATAGGATATGGTAATAAATGAATATTCCCATTAGGTTACACTTACTTTTCTGGAAAAAAAAATGTACTTAATTTCATGAAGAAATACAAAATAAGAAATTAGCAAAAGAAGGCAATGGATTGCCATTAATCTTCATTAAACTGATTTGCTGAGTCAAGCACAAATGCCTTCATAGTTTTCTCTTCAAGAGGCAAGGCTAAAAAGATACACAATCAGTGCCAGCAGTCAAAAGACATGAAGTGTAACACTAGTTAATATTTCCTTCCCCTCCTCCCAGAGGTAAGTCCTAGTATCAAAATCAATTCACTTTATTCTTCTGTTATAAATTGTATATTTGTGTTGGTGACTTTGCCCAAAAGCACACTGTGAATTGTCAATGCTTGATAAATAATTGCTGACTGAAATAATCTTCATCATATAAACATGAAACACACATTAACTTTTATTATCCTAAAAACACACATTAACTTTTATTATTCCAAAAGCACACATTAACTTTTATTATCCAAACATGTTATAAGTCCAACACAGGTGCACTGACATGGTATTTTCATTAATGTCTTAAGGAGTTAGAGACTACTTTGATGATTCCAGCTGTCAGTGGACATGGTAGAGACAAAATATGACTGAGCAGCAAACAGATGGAATGGCTTACTCCCTAGCCTTATATGGATCATAGGTTCAGAGGCTAAGAAATGAAAGAACATTAGAGATCAACTATTCTTCACTTTATAGAAGGAAACTGAGGCCTGGAGCAGTTAAATGACCTGAACAAGGTGACTTAGAGATTAATTGATAAGAGTCAGGATGGGAAGCTCCCTCCACTGTACCATGTACCAGTATAGAGTGTACAATTCAGTGACAACGGACACCAAATAGTACCTTTAACCTCTTAAATGTGACTGAGACAGTGGTGGAAAAATGAGGAGCATTTGACTAGCAGAATTTATCATGCTTTCCAAAATCCCTGCCATTTACTTCATTTTATCCTCCTTTATTCCTCTTAGGGACTATGTCCATCCTGATTCATTGGTCCAAACACAATGGCATTGCAAAAGGAACTTTGATCATCAGGAACATGCAACATGGGTGTGGGACATGAAAAATCACATTTGCTAATACACGGGTGAAATCTGCTTAAAATGCTTATCATGGACAACAAAGCACAGATGTATTGGGGAAGACCTTCATAATTTGGCTACAGCCTGCCTTTTTCAGGGTAGACATAATCCATGCTCAAGCCAAACCAGTCTACTTGCTGTATTTAGATGACATCCCATGTCCAGTCTGTGCCTTCACCCAGAAGCTACTTCATGGCCGAAATGAACTCCTCTTCACCTCTATCTCTTAGAATTCCCACTGTAAAGCTCAGTCCACAAACTGCCTCGTCATCCTAATACTGAGTCCCCTACCATATGCCTTACCCACCCAATGATGTGTACATATCTTGCATTTGAGAGAGAATATGAAGCAGTAGACAGGGGGTTGGCCTGGGAATCAAGATAACCTAGGTTCAAGTCTTGCCTCTAGGTCACAATGTCTGAGTAACCCCAGCCAATTCACTTTATTACTCTGTATCCTATGCAATTTTGAAGATCATAAATTAAAAAAACAGTTGCTTGTCTGTTTTAGTGAAAACCTTTTCTTTTCCTAGTGTTTCCCATATTGATGAAATCACAGTCCAAAATGAATTTTTTTACACATAAGCACACACATGCACATGTATGTACACACACACACATACACACACTTATTTATGTACAGGTAAGCTTCTTGAAGGTAGGAAGGATTTCTTTGTCAGGCACATGTCTGTTATAGAGTATGTGCTTGAAAAAATGATTGTTCTTTATGTAAAATAAAAACAAAGAGACAGTAGCACTCCTCTCTCCCTGCTACGGAATAATTTAAATAATAATTTAGCTTCAAAACTTCTACCCATTTCATCCTTAAGGATTATTACAAAACTCACCTACACAGGCCTCACAATGAATATGCATATACTTTCAATGACCTATTTTTGTCATTTTTGCCTAGTAGCTTCCATGACTATTCACTACCTGTGAGACTTTGGACAAGTCACCTCATTGTTCTACATGTGTTTCCTCATCTGTAAAAATTAGGGGGAGGGAGATAAATATAATCAAGTAGAAAATTTTAAACATCTCCAGATCTATGACTTATTTGATTTTTTTTTTCTTTTTTGCCCATCTACTTCAATACTATTTATCATAAAAGAGGTACTTTCTCAAAGGTAAAACCTTACCTCCTTTATGTCATCTGTATTATACCTAGTAGGTAGGTACTAATAAAGCAATAAAGTCGATGCCTAATACATGATAGGAGGCATCCCCAAAATGCTAATTCTCTATGAACACAGGAAAACAGAAATGAAAAACATTACCCATTTGTTTTAAGACTATTCTAATCCATAAGCATTCCAGTCATTAGAAGGAGGAGAAACAGGAAGTTTTTAATCTTGGTTCTGTGGAATTCTTTTAGATTGGGAATCATATATGGTTAACATTATGGTCTTCAAGGTACTGAAGGCATTCCACTTCAATGGGAAGACCCATTAGAAATGACTTTTCTTCCACTTCTCCAATTCTTTCATAACACTCCCCTCCCCAAGAAAAAAATGTAGTCTAGGGGATTGACTTTAAATTTGCACTGCTCACATTATAGAAAAATGACAACTCTTACTTTGTAAGAATTTTATTTTAAAAACTGAAGTCTTTTCGCAGATAAATATAATATTCCTTGTGGTTATTTGGCTGAACAGTTCCTAAACACATCAAGTTGCAGAATGGTTGGTAAATTATGCTTATGTAAATTTTGTTTAAAACAATTATATCCCTACTTTATTTTGCTGAATTCCCATTTAGAATTGTTTTTCCAAACTGTGCAATTCAAATTAAAATGACATTATATCCTTTGCTAATTTCAAGCAGAAAAATCATTAAAATCTTATCAATGAATAAAGATAACTTCTTTTTTCATTTGCCTTTGAAACTACTATTATCAGACAAATGGGTGATCCATAACATTTGAAATGTAAACCAAGCAGAAAATGCTCTGTTCTTAAGCATTATATACACACACACATGTGTATACCCTATGTGTATCAACATATTTATATCCATATGAAATGTCTTGAAACACTCAGCTATTGTGTATATTTTGAATTCTTCAAGCACAAGAGTAGAAAAATCATAGCTTAAAACATTGGCTATACCTTTTAGAATTTTATTCAACATCAAATTTTAAATCCATCTCTGTTTATTACTGTCACCTTTAAATTATACTCACTTTTATAACTTTGAAATCACAATGAAAGCACCATCATGCTTCCCACACCTGTCCTCCCCAAACAAAATAAAACATGTTTCTATAATATAGATGGATTTAATACTTTTAAAATAGCCTTTCTTTCAAAGAATCAACCTGACCTTGAATTAAGTTGCTTCTTGGGGCAAACCTCTTAAAAGTTATTTCAGGGGAAAACAGTTTAACTCCTGAGATTTAGATTAATTTTAGCATTTTGTTTGTAATACCATGTAAACACCATGAGAATAAAATGCAGAAATGAAACTCTACAATATATCACTGTGCTTAATATTTTATTTTTCTCACCTCTAAAATACCAAGGAATATTCTGAATTCTTTTTAAAAAGATTATCCTAAAAAGGCATTTGAAAAATCTCTTCAACCAAATCTAGCAGCATCAGACACTTAATAAAATGTACTTTCTTTATACCTATGGATACTACTATAAGCATTTGAAACATGTAGGCTCAAATTGGAAGCTGTACCAAGATAGCTGTATAGTTGGTTATAGATCTAAAAGCCTTCAGCATAATTCTGATCAACTAAGTGAAAAGCAAATAGTTTCATTGAAAATTACACGTGTACCACATATTTTGCCATTTATTTCACCAGAATAGTCTAAGCTAGGAAACATAAATGCATATTTAAACTAATTAATGATCTAACATTTTGTTTTGTGAACTTTACAAGCAAGACGAGCACCCATCATGAAGAATTCAAAACTCTCACTCAGAAGACCCAAGCAACAGGGCATGAAATTGAACTCAGAGAGAGCCACCATTCTGTGTGACTTTTTGGCTGACACAATTTAGATATTTATAGCTCTACGAATGGGCCACTGGAGAAGAACTTGAAGCTTTTTCTAGGCAGGAAGGATTAATGAACATGTGCACCTGGTAATTACACCACTCCATCTTTCTGAAAGGCCTCACATGGCCTCAATGGTAGGAACTATAATGAAAATGCATTGAAAATATCAATATGCAGTTTCACAAGTCATCTAACTATTAAAAGGTGGTATAATATTCCATCTCCTTACCCTAACACATTCCAGGTGTGATAAGCCATGAATGCTTCCAGCATTGTTAAGGGCACACACTGTATGTATGTCTCTAAGGCAAACTTCATAAGTTTAAAAAAAAAGATACAGCAGTAAATGGATGAAAACAGTAATTAGAAAAAAGAAGCTCATATTATTCTTAGCAAAAGAAAAACACAGACTTATTTAAACAAAGCACTTGTAGATTGAGGTAGTTCCAGTAATTAAATTTAATGACAATCCAACTTAAAAAGTCTAATCAAAATACAATTGTAAAGACACCTGAAAAGTCCTACTAACTGTTTTGGATGTCTTTTCTGAAGTGTAGAAGTAAGTGAAATATCACCCAATAACTTTTTCCAAGATGAGCAAGAAAACAGTGTCTCATTTTAATTTTATTTTGTTAAGAGAGGAAGAAATAGAAATCAGAAGGCAGACTCAACCAAATGATTTGTTACAGAAAAATTTGCATTTTGAACATTTAGTTAAAGTTTGAGGATTTTTTTTTCAGTATCCAAATACAATTTAAACTCATAGTTGTTTTTGTTTTTTTTTAATTGAATACCATGCCAGAAAGATTCAACATAGTAATGTCTTGCTAACCAATAAACTGGAAATATAAAGTTCCCCCTCCCCAAACAAAATAAATAAAAGTCAAGATAATTTTTAGCAAACAAGGTTTGAATGATAAACTTAGCTGCCACTGACCCTGAATTTTGATGTTTGCCACTGTATAACAGAGAGAGGATTTAACATAAGCACTGATAATAAAAGTTAATTGAAAACCTGAAGCATAAGAACCTAACTTGTTTTAAAATAAGTCTCTTAAAAACACCTTTCAGAGCTGAAGAGGACTCAAATATATGCATGTAAAAAAGGCCTGTTACATGTTAAATTCTATTGTTCCTTGATGGATTATAGAAAAAGAAAAGAATCCAAGAGAGATAAGTCCACATGAAATGCCCCCTCTAGAGAATCCAACCAAATTGGCTACAAGAAGGACTTCAAAAACAGCAGGACTAGAGCTACTCAAAGAACCCTATAGCTTTGGGCTGCTGGCCTTTAGTACTGTTATTAGCACAATGAGATTTAACTTGGGAGCAGAGAAAGAAGAGGATGCATTTTCAGAGTACTTCCATTATCATACCTTTTTTTTTAAGTTTCTAACTAGCCTTTGTCATAACACTTAATCTGGACTTTAGGATTTCAAGTACAAAAGCATCCCCTCCCACCTACTGCTCTCACTCCTGCATCAGAACAGATGACTTAAAATGCAGCCGGTAGAACAGAAGATCACTATCCTCTTGGTTAACAGATGTCCTCCCTCTCTCATACCCAAACATATTCCCTTACTTACCTCTAATAAGGTGTGCAAAAACGTATTAAAGGTCCCGAGGATGCTTTTAGTTCAGAGCAGCCAGCAGGGCTCCCTCACAAAGCTTTGCCATTGCTAGTGTGAAGAGAAAGAGCTGCTGGGATGCTGAATGGTACATCAGCCAACTTTGTGTGTAGCAAAGGTTTGAAAGAAAACCTGGGCTGAAATTGTGCTGGATTGTGGATTGGACTAGATTTCACTACACAGAGGGAAAAAAAATAACAAATGGGGATTTTTTAAAAACATTCACAAATAATTTCCCTACACAAAATAATGTGCTTTTTCTTTTCCTAGCAATTTTAAAAATCACTGTATCTATATCTATCTGTGTACATATGCTCAAAAATTTCAATTAGTTGCACATAAAATATTTTAGTTAACTGGTATTCAATTAGGGAACCATTAATTATTCATATTCTACAATAAGAGTAATAAAATATGTGGTAAAACCCATTCCTACCTAATTTTTTTTTTTTTTTACTAAAAAATAAGTATCCCTCTCAAACACAAATGCTTTTAAACTTTATTCCTATACTCCCACTGAAAGAACCAACTTGGAATCTGGAAGATGTGGGTTCAAGTCCTAAAATAATAATGTCTGTGTGATCTGGGCATATTACCTGCCCTCTCTGTCCTCTAGTCAACTCCCTAAAACTATAAATTGGGGAGAAGTTGCTAACTTCCACTAGTAAAGGAATTTCTATTACCTTCCATTGGCTTTCAGTTCTCTGATCCAAGAAAATTTCAAGTTCAACCAGATAGGAAAAAACATATGATTCATTTATCAGAGTGACTAATTTATCAAATAGTTTTCATAGCCCCAAACATTTAAGTGTTCCTCATATTTTGGAACTTGGCTTCAAACCCAGAAGTGCACCATATACTAAAGGAAACCCATTCTTACCTTTCTCCCAACAAACTGCCAAGACTCTTAACTTCACAGACACCTTCTTTACGATGCTGCTGTCCTAAAACAAACCTGTGCCTACAAGGTGCCTGCAGGTTAATTTCTGCTGCCAGAGGAAAATGTTCTAAACTCACTGGTTTTCAGGGACTCCCTGCAGGCACACACCTGGAAGCAATCATCGGCAAAGCCTGCCTGTAGGCACAGGTGTATATTAGGGTATCAGAAAAGCACATATGATTTTATAGATGACTTCACTGATGTGGCAAGCTTTATCGTGGCGTTTATGACAATATCGACAAATGAGGAGGAACTCCTTTAATAAGCAAAGTAATTAAGTGCATCCCAAACAAGGGAGTTATTAAGTGATGCTGAAATGTTTATGTACCACAATTGAGCTGTCTAGTTGTTACTGCCTCTTACTATACCTTTAAATATCCTCTAACATTGCTGTTAGAATATTCACAGGCACCTTGCTATTTTGAGAGCCAGAGGGTGTGAGCAGATATTTGCACATACAAAGTACAACCTACATCTGCCTAACATTTTATTCGATGTATTTCTGAAATTAGTGTGTACTCCATGAAAACCTGCGCAATGAATCAATGACTTTGATATGTATCTCTCTAAGACTTTGCCTACTGCACTTACTGATTTGTTGCTATTCATATTTTTTCATTTTGGTACTTCAAAAAAAAGTCATATGGATTTCCCTGTTATATTAAATTCGAAAGAACCCAATATTTGAAATATTGTAGCGTGTCATGGTGTGATTTGGGTAAGATTTAAGTTAATTAGCTCATGTATCAAGGAGATATAAATATATAAAAAGGTTTTTTTCTTATGCTTCCTTTCCTTCTGCTGGGTTATAGATTTTACAATAGAGAAGAGAAAAAGATTGCTTCCTTATAAATTATCAATAGAACATAGGACCATATAATCATCAACTCAGCTGGAAGAGACTTCAAAGGTCATCTAGTCTAATACCCTCAATTATAGATAAAGAAACAGAGGCACAAGCAGAGCTCACTAAAGGTAAAAAATGTGGTACTCTATACGGGAAGGAAAGAAAGATTTTAACCCACACAATTTACCTCTAAATTCAGAGTCTTCTACTGCACCACAGTGCCTGAATAAATATGTATTGATTTTCTTTAAGAAATTTATAGGGAAGGAATTGGGTGGTACAGTGGCGTCTGGAGTGGTGGGCCTGGAGATAGGAAGACTCATTTTCCTGAGTTCAAATCTGACTTATTAGCCATGTGACCTTGGGAAAATCATTTTACTCTGTTTGCCTCGGTTTCTTCACCTGTAAAATGAGCTAAAGGAGGAAATGGCAAATCATTCTCATGAAGAGTCAGATACAACTGAAAATAACTAAACAACAACAACCAAAATGTTACTAAATGCAGAATACCCTGTAATCAGTGACACTACTACCATACCTATGCCTTAGGGAGTAAATAAAGAGGAAATTGACATAATATATATTACAATTTTGTAATGGTAAATATCTGGAAACTAAGGGAATACTCAAGAATGGATGAACAAATCATATCTGAATGGCATGAAAAAAAAATTTTTAATAGCAAAAGGGATGGTTGCAGAGAAATGTGGGAAGACTTGTATAAACTGATATTGAATAAGATGAGTAGAACCAGAAGAACAATTTATGCAACAACAACAACATTGTAAAGACAAACAACTTTGACACAATTGAGAAATCTAATAAATGAAATAACTAGCTATGATTCCAGATGACTGACAATGAAGCATGCAATCCACTTCTTGAAGGAGAAGTGATGGATTCAGGGTGTAAAATGAGACACATATCTTTTGGGGGATTTGTTTTGCTTGCTTATGAATATTTGTTAAAATGCTGTATTTTTCCATTTAAAAAATTGGGGTGGTAAAACAGGCAAAAGAAAAAAGAATGTTGTTAAATGGGAAAAAGCCCTAAAATTAAATTTTAAAAAGTTTACAGTCTAGGTTTTAGATATATATTGAAATATCTATTTCTTGCATATTTACCTGTCATGCACATTATGTTATTTTAATAAAAGAAAAATAAAATGACATTAATGAAGAATATGACCTGAATATCTATCAGAATGATTGCTCATATTTGGAGGCATACTCTAATGAAAGAGTAAAAGGCAAAATCAATTATTTGAACTAAGGGATATCTTACTTACCTTATATCCAGCATTTCATCCATTTACCATCTCATTAGAATTAATTCAATTAATATTTATTAAGTACCTACTGCACACAGAGCCCTATACTAGGTCCAGAGTGAGGTATGAAGTTCAATCAAAACACACCCTTTGCCTTTATTGAGCTTAGCGTATACAAGGAGACATGACTTCTGAACAAAAGGCATAATGAAAAATAATGTATGACAAAGGTGTAATAAAGACATTACCAAACTCTTGCTACATAAGAAGGAGTGGAAGGGAAGTTACCTTCCATGCTAACATAAAATTATACCCATCTACCAGGTCCATCTTCTGCATGAAGCTACCTTAATGTTAATTTGACTTTCTTACTAATGAGTTTATGTTTGTTTGTTTTTTAATATATGTTAACTACTTCTACCACAAAAGCCAAGAAATAGTCAAAAATGTCATAGTATCATCAAATCTTGATCTGGAGAGGTCACGTACAGTTGTTTAAAATATTTGGGCCTGTAATGTACAGCCTACAATGACTGTAATTTGAAAAGTTGTCATTTTTGTTGTTATTGTTATACAGAGATCAAAGTTGTAATATTTGTTAGAATGGAACTTGACCTACAAGTTATATTTGAAGATATAAATCACTATAGATTTTCTAAAATGAACAATAGAAGATGTACAGCTTGCAAATTTGAACTTTAATATGTTTAGATAAGATAAAATCATGTCTTCTTTTGCTAACCCATGCAGAGAATTGTCCTCTGGTTACTGAGAAGGAAAACAATAAAAATTCTACTTAGGCTTCATTGCTGCCTTTTTAATAGAGTCCAAGTCTTATCAGCACTCAGACACACTCCCTGTGTGAAACCTCTGAAAGCTAGCTGGAATACTCCATCCAGCTTTGAGTCTTGTCTTGTTAGATTGTATTTTAATAATAATCAGGAATCTGATACATGTCAAAAATTTAATTAATTAGACAAATCTATATAAGCATTAAAACACATATCACTGGCGGAAAAAAGTGGCATGTCATAACCCACTAATTACATTGTGGTTCCTGCTCTGAAAAATGAAGAAGTTCAATCACAGAATTTCTAAACCCCTCGATATTTTGAAATCCTATAACCAACAATAATAAAAAATTACTCTAATATTGGCTACTCTTACCAACTGAAGGCCTTCTTAGATTTTTTTCAAGACAAGATTTTACTATTTCATTTGAAAAAATCTAGGATAAAACATAAATACTCAAAGCGCTATCAAAATTCACATCTGTATTGAACTTGTGTTAGCTTTATATATAATATATACATATGTACTTGTTATATATAGATATGTATATACATATATACATATGTATGTGTCTATATGTAGCTATATAGATAGAGATATAAATTTGGATGCCCTCTAAATGGTGTAATTTCTCCTCTTGACTAAAGCTCTCCCCTTATATCTCAAAATGTCCAGGACATTACACTGCAGTGGTAAGGCTATGCCTTAAGAGTCCTCTGAAACTTCCTCTTAAGCAGAAAGGCCTTCAATATGAGGGCATGATATGGAGCTATATGGGTACTGGAATTAGAAGATCATAGAAATCAGGGCAGCTAGGTAGTACAGCATGTAGCACTCTGGGTCTGGAGTCAGGAAGACCTGAGTCCAAACCCAATCTCAGAGATCTACTGTGTGACCCTGGGCAAGTCACTTAACCCTATTTGCCTCAGTTTCCTCATGTAAAATGATCTGAAGAAGGGATGGAGTCATGAAGACTCAGACATGACTAAAAATGACAAAATAGTGATTCCTCTGCCTTGGAGGCCCTATCAAAATCTTACTGGGTTTGATTCTAACAAATCTTACAAAAATATTAATAAACATTAAAACTTTTGATCTTTATATAAAAATAACAACAGTGACCACAACTTTCAAAATTATAGTCATTGGCTCAAATATTTTAAGCAGCTATACACGTCTCTTCTGGATCAATTTTTTTTTGATATTATGACATTTTTGACAATTTCTTGGCTTTTGTGGGAGGAGGGTTCATCTACATTTTCAAAAAAATAAACACATTAGAAATAGTCTAATATTAAGGTAGCTTCATGTAAAAGATATAACTGGTAGATGGTTACAATTTTATGTTAGAATAGAAGGAGCCCTTCCTTTCACCACTTCTGAACTTAAATAGCAAGATTTTGAATATATCTTTACCATGAATTTGTTGTATGTTATTTTTCATTATGCTTTTTGTTCAGGAGTCACACCCCCTCTCATATTCTAAACTCCTTAATTTGGACAGATTTTGAGAGATAGTGATGTATAGAAAAGCCTGCCTTGTATGGCACTTGGAGTCACAAAGAGTTGGATGCAACTGTTACTAAACAACAACAAGGTCTAGGGGCCTCAGAAACCATCTGATTCAACCCTCTGGCTGTACAGATAAAGAAATGGATGGCCAGGGAGCCTGAGGGATTTGCATGAGGTCGCAGAGGTAGAAAGCTAACCAGGAGCTATGACTCCTGGGCCAATTCCCATTCCACTATGCAAGTCAACTAACTAGCTAGTAGGCTCAAAGGCTATCATTTAATACCTTCATCAAAGGACACATTATATTGCAAATTGTACCATTCTATGAAAGATCTCATTGAAAGGAAACTCTATTGATTTCTAGATGCTTCCTTAAATACTGATATTCTATTTCAAGTACAGTTGAATCTTATGATGATCACAAATCCTAATAAACATCTTGCTCAATATCATAAGCACTTGGTGATCTCCACCATATGAAGGCAGCCCTGACGGAGTTGGAACAGCAAAATGAACATTGAACTGAAGACTTCCTTTCTGGTTGTATAAGGCATATAATTTATCTGGGTTTAGTTTATTCTTTTGTGAAATGAATAGACTAGATTCGAACTCAATCTTTAAGGTCACTTACACTTTCAGATTCTATGTATCTTACCATATATCATATCAATATCAACAATAATAATAGATATATACTGATGGATGGATAGGATTGATCGATGGATCGATGGATGGATAGCATTTATATAGCACCAACTATATATGCCTGGCACTGTGCTAAGCTCTTTATAAGAATTATCACATTTGGTCCCCTACACAACCCTGGAATATAGGTGCTATTATTATTCTCATTTTATATTTGAGGAAATTGAGTTAAAAAGAGGTTAAGTGACTTGCTCAGGGTCACCTAACTAGGAATTGTCTAAGGAAGAATTTGAACTCAGATATTCTTGACTCCAGGCCAGCACTCTAGCCACTGCACTACCTAGTTACATCTTAACTCCTGAATACATGTAATATATGTTTATATAGATATACACAAATGCATGTACATATGTATGTGTACACTTGTATATGTATTATATAATATAGTACATATTACATGTATACACACACAAGATAGAGTGGACAATAGGAAGTTATTTCTGTATTTTAGTTTTATTAATTGTTTTTCAGTTGTCTCCAACTCTTCATGATCTCATTTGGGGATGTACTGGCAAATTCTTGAGAGGCTTGTCATTTCCTATCTGAGGCCAGATTTGAACTCACAAAGATGAGTCTTCCTGACACCAGACCCAGCACTCTATCTACTGCACCATCTAGCTACCGCTCTGTGTGTCTTTTACTTTACCTCTTTTCTGTGTCTATTAAGCTGTCTAGGTTCTACCATTCTGTGCCAGTGATAAGATGACAAGTCTTTTGTAATTAGGTATTAAGGAATCATGTCATTCACTTGGGACTTTTTGTAGCTGGAAGAATATATAGGCTAGAAGTCAGAACTGCACAATACCTCTGGCAGAGAAGAACCATGGGGCTCCTAACATGATTTCCATATCCTAAGCTACCATAACATGGAAATATCAGGATAAAATAGGACTCCATAGACAAAGTTGACTTTTCATATAAATGAACTAGGCAACTGATTATATGACATGATTTGAGAGCTGCAGAAAGTCTTCCTGCCTAAATGTTACTATTGACCTAAGTAGAGTTCCTGAAATAATCCATTTACTCATTGGTTTTGGGTTAAGGCACTAATAGTCCCTTTTCAATATATATAGGCAGTAATAT
>CM053591.1:65302150-65320992 GCA_028646515.1 Pseudochirops corinnae
ATTTATCAATTGGGGAATGACTTGTATTCTTATAACTTTGACTTAATTCCCTGTAAATTTTGGAAATGAGGCCTTTATCAGAGACATTGGTTGTAAATATTCTTTCCCAATTTCCCACTTCCCTCTTAATCTTGGTTACGTTGGCTTTGTACAGAAACTTTTCAATTTAATGTTACTCAAGGTTATCCATTTTGCATTTTATAATGCTCTCCAATTCTTCTTTGGTCATAAAGTCCTTCCTGTTCCATAAATCTGACAAGTAAACTATTTCTTGCTTCCTCAGATTATTTATAGTATCAGCCTTTATACCTAGATCATGCACCTTAGACTTAATTTTGGTGTACAGTGTTAGATGATGGTCTATGCCCAGCTTCTGCCATACTATGTTCTAATTTTCCCAGCAATTTTTGTCAGATAATGAGTTCTTATCCCAGAAACTGAGGTCTTTGGGCTTATCAAACAGTATATTACTATAATAATTGATTATTGAGTCTTTTGTACCCAGTCTATTCCATTGATCCACTACTCTATCCCTTAGCCAGTACCAAGCAGTTTTGATGACTGCTGCTTTGTAATACAGATTAAAATCTGGTAAGGCTAGGCCACCAAGAAAGTACTTTAGAGATCACTTTGAATAATCTTCATTTTTCAAACAAGGAGATTACAGACCATAGGGCACCAAAGAGTTAATAATTGCACCTAAAATCTAGCTATCCTGATGTTGACATCCATTTATTTTTTTTCACTACAAATGCTTCCATGATGTGACATCAGTCTCCTTTCTATCATTATGCCAGACCCATGATAATTGCTTGTTATAAATAACAGGAAATTATTAAAAAACACATCTTTGCCTACCAACTTTGTCCTTTTTATTTTGGCACATATAAATTTTTTTTTCATCCAGACTGCCTCCACCCAATCTCCTCCTACTTCATTTTGAATAAAATAGAGAATCATAAAAACAGATTTTTGAGAACTCTTTCCCCCATGAGCAGTTTTTCTTTCAGTACAAAAAATCAGGAAAACACAAGTTTTAAAGAAATCTTTGTTTATGGATTAATCAAGTCTTTCACTCAAAACTCTTGATATCATCTTTACATTTTTGTCATTCAAGGTGCCAGGGATGGTATATAATCAGAATTAAAGGCTAATTTCAAAAGATCATGGCCATAATAACATTGATAAAGAGAATGATGAAAATGAGACAATATGCCAAAATGAGATACAATTAAGATCTAAATTAGTCATTAAAGAAAATATATGGACACACAGACACAAAACAAACATAGATGTATTTTTTTTTTTTAGAAATTGGAGGGAAAGAACAAATCTAACAAACTAACAGAAGAGGAAACCTTTGCAATCAGAGGAGAAAAATATAAAATGAAAACAAATATCTAAAGACAGGATACAAAAGAAAGTTGGCTCTTTGACAAGAAAAAAAGAAATCCACAAAATGCATTAGCATTTCTATATGGTAATAGTGTAAACAAAAATAAATAGTAAGCAAAATAGCTAAAAGATGCATGAAATATTTGGGAACCAATGGATTGAGTCACAAGGTTATTTTATGACTACAACAAATACAAAGCAGTCTTTATATGTATGAAATAAGATAAATAATTGGAGGGCTATTCATTGTTCACATTAGGGGTCTATTAATGTAATAGAAATTATGCTATTTAGCTAAATTATTTTATATACTTACTACCATGCCAGTCAAACTGATAAGGAGTCATCTTAAAGACTTAGGAAAAATAATTTAGAGGAATAAAGAATCTAGAATTTCAAATAATGAAATATTGAAAATAATATATCAGTGAAGGAGTAACACTAAGCAACAGTCATTCAAACTGGATGAAAAAATAGAAAAATGGATCAGTGAAACAGCCTTACAAACAAGAATTAGAATCAATTGAATGAAATATTTCAGGCAAGAACATAAACTACATGGAAAAGAATTCTAATTGACAAGAAATGCTGGATAAAATATAGCAATTGTAGTACCAACAGAATATTTACAGCGCCTACTATCACGATAAAAACTGTGACTGCAAGTATAGCATGACATTTGATGGCAAAATATACCAGATTCTCCAGATAGAGGAGAGAACTGAAACATTTATTTACACACCAGAAAACTGAATCCCAAAACCAGTAAGCCAATTCCGTCATAGTACCAAAGATGTTCAGAAGCCATAATACTACTGAGAGCCATATGATCCTTTAGCCTTCCCACAAACCAGTAGAAGATCAATATTTACTCACAAAACTCTCTATCTCCTGGCTTGAGCATCATCTTCCCCCCACCCCTCCCCAGAGTCTGGCTAACTCTCAACCAGCTTCCTGTGGGCTTTGCTTCCCTTCAGGAAACTCCTCCCACCACAGGCTCCATGTAACTACATGCAGCCTATTGGGGGGCAGAGTTTATCTTCACAGCAGGGAAGCTTCCTGTGGGCTCTGCTTCACCCTTTAGCAAATTCCCTCCACCAGAGGCTCCATCTGACTATATTTTAGCCTATTAGGGGGGCAGAGTTTGCTTGCAAAGCAGCGGAGATCTTCAAATTCCCCTCTAGGTCTATTAAGGGGCAGGGAAGATCTTCAAATTCCCATTCCCCTTACAGCAATCTAGTTTTTTATCCTTGCCATGAAAACCCCAAATAGGTTCGCAAAGAATGATCAAGACCGAAGAGAATGAACAACAAGGGCTGGGTAAAATTAGAATGAGGTAGGCAAGGAAAAAAAAAACTAGACCCAGATATTACATCTTTTTTTTTTTTTCACTTGACTCATCATGTCATTGTTATAGAGAAATCTGGATAGGGAAGATCCCTCTCATAATGCCAAGTAGTCAAAGTATATGAGCAAATTTATTTAGTCAAAGCATATGAACAAATAATTCATAAAAGAAAGATTGCAAACTATCAAGGATAACATTAAAGATTGCTCCAATTCACTAATAGCAATCCCAATTGAAATATCCCTAAGGACTTACCTTACACCCAGAAAATTGACAAAGGTAACAAAATAGAAAAAAATAACAATGTTGAAAAAGATATAGAACAGGCAAAGCAATGCAGCATTGGTAGAATTGGGAATTGGTCCAGCCATTCTGAAAAAGCATTTTTGAATTATACCCCAAAATACACCAAACTGTGTATATCCTTAGGCCCAGCAATCCCACTACTAGATTTATGTTCCCAAAGAGAGCCAAGAAAAGGAGAAATGATTCAGAAGTGTAAAAATATTCTTAGCAGCCCTTTTTGAGTAGCAAAGTCCTGGAAACTTAAAGGGATACCCACCATTTGAAGGGGATGGTCAAACATATAATGTAGTAATGTAATAGAATATCACTATACCATAAAAAAAATAGCTAAAAGGGTCAACTCAGTGAGAAGACTTGTATGTAGAGTGAATTGAGCAAAACCAGAAAGAAAAACATATATAGTGAATACAGCATTTTAAGGAAAAACAGCTTTAGGAGACGTGAAAATTCTGATCTATGTAATGCCCAAGCATCACTCTAAAGGGCTAAGAATGGAACCTCCCTAACAGTCTCTTGGGAGGCAGCTAGGTGGCACAGTGGTTAGAGTGCCAGGCCTGGAGTCAGGAAGATTATCTTCCTGACTTAACTCTGTTTGCTTCAGTTTCCTCATCTGTAAACTGAACTGTAGAAGGAAATGGCAAACCATTCTAATTGCTTTGCCAAGAAAACCTCAAGTGGGCTCCTCAAGCATCAGACACAACTTAAAAGTAACTGAACAAAACATCTTCTTGGGATTATGGGGATATTAAATGATGTTATCCTGTTTTTTCATGAAAAGTTTCATACCTCTCCTCCTTGCTGTTCCCTCCAACTTTCCAAACTCGCCTCTCTTTAGAGTCTGAATCAATGATGACTGGGCAAATCAGCCTGAGGTGTGCGTTGACCTCTACGATAGACCCAGAGTAGTTTTTTCCTTCTATTTCCCCAAGATTTTTTTTCCCTACAATTTCTCATCCTGCCCTGTCTTTTGAGGTGATGAAGTAGAGGACAAGGACCCAGATGGTAATTCAGACATGGTGAGTTCCAGGAATACCTCGAAATAAGAACTTCAGTGCTCTTTTTATAACTTCCAATAAGGTGTTATCTGTTTTAACGAAGAACAAGTTCACAACACAGTTCGTATTGGTGGTCCGGAGATATCACCAGACAGTATACTGCCTTGCCAGAACACTGAAATCAGTAGAACTCTGTAGCAGAATATCCAGGCCTTATTGAACAATAAACAAGTACAGTTTCAGTTCATGTGGGCATTAATCCTAGTGTTTTAGAAAATGTAATTTCAATTTTCATTGCAAATAAATAAAAAATTCTTATTCCATACCATATATTGCAAAATATGCCCAGAAAACAAAGCTGTTTAATAGTTAAATAAAAATATTACATATTCAAAGGTTATTTTTTGGTTATTAATTAGAGCCTATCAGTAAAACTCTGCCCGTAAGCAAAAGAGATGACCAAAAGATGCCATGATCTGATTTTTAATTATTTTCATTGTCAAATACTTTGAAAATAATCTCAATTAAGTTTATATTTACATATGTATCACATATACATACACAGGCATATATTTATATGCATGCATACCTGATACACATGACATGTATACATATATGTGCCTATTACATTCATATATTAACTTTTGAGAGTGAATATTTGTAACTTTCCATACAATAGTAACTAAGTTATTAGAGGGGTCTTCTGTTTGTCTGGGGTGGGGAAAGCAGGTAAGGAAAAATGTCATAATAATGAATTCACCTCTCATTTCAGAATTAAAAGTCAGGATATAAAAAAATAATAAGTTTTGAAGTGTGACCCAAGGCTACAAGTTATAATCATGAAAATAAAATGGAACTCAAGAAATCTTTGAGGATTTCCAGGATTTAGCTTTGAAATCTGAGAGAAATAATTAAACATCAGGAATTACAGGAGAATCTTTATTAACTGAGGAATCCAGAATTTCTTCAGTCTTATGCACTGGATATCTTAGACAAATCTGAGGTAATTGGTTAACAAGAAAGAGAAAAGGATGGCTTCATAAAGTTCTAGATTTTTCTCTCTCACCCCCCAACTTCCTCTTTCTAAAATAAAACATGGGGAAAAACAATTTTCAAATCTGATTTCATTCAATTTAATTCTAGCTGCTCCAGGCCCCCAGGCCCTGGAACCAAGTTAGGAGGAACGTTTTTTATTAAGTAGTATGACAGAACAAGTTATCAGGAATGTCTGTTCGGTCTGGTCTTGGAAGACATGGGTTTTAGTCCTGGTTCTCCAGCTAAATGATTATATTATCTTTGACAAGTCACTTCAGATCTGTGAGGCTCTGTTGCCTGATGTGTGAAATGAGAGTGCTGGGCTGCACGATCCCTGAGGGACCCTCCAGTGCTGCAATACTCTGAATTCTAGGAACCTAAAACTCAGTGTCAAAACATGCCCGTAGAAAATGCAAAGTCATTTGAAGATGCTAACTTTTTCCTTACTCTTAATGATGATAGAGAGATATAGAGTGTTTAGTAGGCATTTACTCTATGTCAACCACAAAAGCTGGGAATAAAAATGTAATCAAGTGAGACAGGCTCTACCCTTAAGGAACTTACATTCTAATGAGCAAAAGACAAAGAAAGGGGAATAAAAAGAAGGCAGGCTAGAGGAGGCAGCACGTGTGGATGTGATCCAGAAGTGGAAGCCTGATCCTGGGTAAAGAGCAGACAAAAGTGCACCTAACAGAGCCTATATGAATCTCATTAAGAGGGTAGTACTTAAAGTTCATTCCTATGCTTGAGTGCTAGACTTCACGGTATTTACTTCAAATATTATAGGATTTCAAAGATGGGGAAGATACATCTGGGTGGAGACAGACTTCTTAGAAAAAGTGGAACTTGACTTGGAGCTTAAAGGAGGGTGTAATGTTAAGGGAATTTGAAGATCTTTTCTGCTCATTAATAGACTCATGTGACTTGCATTGAGCTCTGGCCCAGCCCACAGTTGAGTCATATGGAGGTCTGTGTGTGGGAGTTTACCCAACAGGGCAGGATTAGAGAGCAAGGCAGAGCTGGGGCATAGTGAGGTGGAGCTGAGAGAGGAGGCAGAGAAGGGCAGAGCAGCTAGGTGGATGAGAG
Organism: Pseudochirops corinnae; assembly: GCA_028646515.1. NCBI lineage: Eukaryota > Metazoa > Chordata > Mammalia > Diprotodontia > Pseudocheiridae > Pseudochirops > Pseudochirops corinnae. The sequence continues at coordinate 65,308,316 of CM053591.1, forward strand.
AGAGGCATTTTGCCTAAGACAGCTTGTTTGTGGAGAGGCCTGATGGAGGAAAGGCTTGAGGATGGCAGTGTTCCTTGCCTTGGTAATGTGTACCACATTTTTTTATTACCATGGTGCATTTGGCTTTCTGGTATACGAATAAATATCTTGGTTTTGTCTTGGAAGAAGAGAGTCTGTCATATCTTGCCATTCAAACCTGGAAATATGCTTTCATAGTTATAGCAACTGCTATGGGTATTGTATTGGCAATATAAAGGGTTAGGTTAGAGGATGAAGAGAGGAAAGAATAGGAGGTTGGGCTGAGTGAAGTATTGAAGAAGACACAAATTTGGGGAAAAAATATAAAAGAAGTTAGGAACAGGGAAGGGAGAAAGGTAGAGTTAACTAGCAAAGAGCTCAAAATATCAGTGTCCAGACTTAATTTTATAAGCTAAAAGGTACAGGTACCTATAGTAGTAACAAACAAGAGCACATTAAAAAAAATATTCCTCTTTTGATTTACTTGAATGGAGTTTAATTGAATGGAATCTTAATACAACAGAGCTTTGGATTTTTGACGTGGTATGACAGAAATGCCGTTTGACATGACATGACAGAAAGAGTTTTGGGTTAAAGATGTATGTTTCTGCCCCAAATCAAAGAGAGGGGAGGTGAGGGTTATGTCTTTGACAAGTCTGTTCACTGTTCATCATTTCCCAGTTGCCTTTTCTGAAAGTAACTTAGAGATATTGGTTGCTAGGTTTTTTGAAATGGTGGGAAACTTCAGACCCTTACTATATGGATCATTTAGTGAACAGCCTAATTTATCTTTGGCAAAGGGTAAAGGGAATAGAAGAGAAAAAATTATTGTTTCTGTACAAAGAGACAGAAATAACATTTTTAACATTTTCCTATTTTAAAAAAAGTGACTGGCTTTTTTTTTTACATCACCAAAATTTCTCCCAAGATTCTTCCTTCCCTTTTTCCTCTCTCAATGAGCCATTTCACATAATAAATATGAGAGAGAGAGAGAATATAAATTAGCCAAACTGATGAATACATTGTAAGAGTCTAACAAGATGTCCATTGTACTATAGCCCCAGACCTCCCACCTCCAAAAAGGAGGGAGATTGGAATGTCTTTTGATATATCCTCTTTGGTGTCATGCTTTCTCTTTATAAGTTTACAGCATTCATTTTTAACTGAATCATTATTGTTCTTTCCATTTCCATTTTTCTGGTCATGGTTGCAATATCATTTTCTTGGCTCTACCTCATTAGATCTTGTAAATGAAAAAGCACATGCTAAGGTATTTTAAATGCATTTTTCTCTCCATGTGATTATAAATTTTGCCCAAATTCTCAGTTTGGTTTGAGAATATTTGCGTAGGAGATGTCTGTTAATGTTTAAATATATACCGTGGGAGTTCCTTTTAAAGTTGGATATTCTACAAGTCAATAATATATCTGAGATATGGACTATGGTTCATTGTTGTTACCCCCAAACACTAGTGCAGAGTGTAAGGTTTGTTGTTATTGTTAAACATTTACAACAGGACTTTGGCTGGTGCATACCCTTATCTCCTAAGGTGGAGGCAGCCTAATGGAAAATTTTTGGCTCCTTATGGACATTTTGCATTGGCTTACTATAAGGAAGGGAATAGCCTCTTTTCACTTCCTGCATAGTTGAAACTGATAAGAACTTTAAATCTTCCAGACTTGAAGCACAGCTACCATTTTCCAAGGTGTCTAAGGGTTAAACACTTGTTAATTTTCTGAGTGATGTGATGCAGTAATTGCAGAAAGTCCTCAGGGCAATTTCCCTCCTCTTAGGCCCTGTAGTCCCGAGAAATGGGTCTGGCATTTCCATCTTGTCTTTTCAATCATGGATTTTGGGGGATGTAGTCAATGGTGTTTTTGAAGCCCAGTAATCGAGAGAGCATGGTACAATTGTTGGGGAATTCTTCAACCCAGAGATCCTGAGATTCTCTTATAGAGTAATTCGTCCTATCACAGTCCATTTGACTGGAAGTCAGTAAATCAAGGGGCAAGGTCAGCCAAGTAAAGGTTTAATTAGCATCAGCTGGTGAGCATTGCCAGGTGGCTAGCCATTCTGTCAAACACAGGGAAATACACCATATATACAGTCTTATGTAGCCTTAGGGCACATGACAGGCACATAAGGATCATATCAGATGATTCTGCTCATCTGCCTTCCTTATTTGGGAGATTAAATAATAGGGAGAAAATATCAGGTAATTAGGGGAGACGAGGGAGAAGGGAAGGGGAATGTCTTAACTTTGGGGTTGTAACTTATTACCCCTGTTGTCTCAGGTATTGCCAAAGATCAAGTTTATTCCACTAGGGATATTTTTCTGTAGTTAAGCCCATCAGACCACCTCAGTGTGGCTGTAGGTCTCTTACTAATACTATTAGGATACCCAATAGGATGGGAAACCTCTTAGATAGTGGAGACCTCCTTCAAGATATAATCAGTGGGCTTATCGTGTTGTCCTTAGTCAAGGCACAGCTAGGTGGCGCAGTGGATAGAGCGCTGGGCCTGGAGTCAGGAAGACTCATCTTCCTGATGTCAAATCTGGCCTTAGACACTTACTAGCTGTGTGGTCCTGGGCAAGTTACTTAATCTTGCTTCCCTCAGTTTCCTGATCTATAAAATGAGATGGAGAAGTCAATAATGGCAAATCATTCCAGTATCTTTGCCAAGAAAACCCCAAATGGGGTCACAAAGAGTGACTGAACAACAAGAGTCCTGAGACGATCTGGGTCAGAGTAATGTAAAATATTCAGTTCACTTACCTTACAAATTTTTGGTGACTTGGGATACCCCAACTGAAAAACTCTTCAAGTTGCTCATTTTCTTTCCTCAGAATCTGACATAATACCATCTGTCTCATTTTTTGTTGTTGTAAGCAATGACAGTTTTTTAAAAGGGGAATTCTTCAAAGAATTATGGTCAGTAAAGTGGTATACCACTAGGTTCTCCCAGGAATCTGAAATACAATTTTAAAAATGGAATGTCCTTTCCGTGACTGTGCTGGATTTTGTGCATGCAGCATTCCCTCTTTTGTTTTGTTGTTTTCTTTTCTAATGGAAGTTTGGCAGTTGAAACTTTAGTTATTACCCAGTTCTTCAAAAACCAAGTATTGTCACAAGGGAAAAGAAGCATAAAGTGTGCTATGCTAATGAAGCTTGAGGAAGTGTTGGAGTAAGCGAATAGCCTATAGATATGTTTATTCCCTACCTCCTTCAATGAAAATTTGTTGAGTTTTCTTGTTTTAAATTCTATAGTCAGGGGATTGGCTTTACTTTGCCACAAAATCAACACTATCACACACACCATCTGCATGTTGATAGACTTGGAAATTCTTCTGGAGCATTTTTGTAGAATTTATAGTTCTTTCTTTAGTGAAATGAGTATAGTAAAAGCAGATTTGGCTGGCAATTTATCAACCTGAAATCCTCCATTAATACCTTTCTGTTAACCAGAAAACCCTCTTTTCTTTACTATACTAGATAACAGAAAACTATTACATATTAATTTGCTTTCCTGGAAATACCTATAAGAAATTAGTCTTTGCAATGAGAAAAAATGCTAATGAGTCTAATGGAAGATCAAAAAGATTTTGTGCTAAAGAATGTAGACTCTGTGTGTGTGCATTTGTGAGTGTGTTTGTGTTTAATATTGTCAGGCATGGTGTGTAGCACATTCTTTTTGGTTAATTGCCCATGTAATTCTTCTCTAAGTACCAGGTTTGGGCCATAATGTATCACCTTTTGGATTAAAAAAGAGTTCCTTATAGCCTATACACCTTATTTGCTGCCAAAATTTCTGGTTTAGCCAATTTTTATTAGTAAAAAAATGAAAGAACCCTGAGAATTCTGCAGAGTATTATACATTTGTATACAGAAGAACATTTTACCTGAACATTTTTGTTTTTCTGGGGGAATGTTCCTAAGAGTAGTTTCTTCCCTCTGGGGCTTTACATTGATGGAAAAGAACAATTAAACTATAAATATCTTTTTGCTTCCATCCCTATGCCCTTTCATGTTCAGTTTTCATGAGAACCTTTGTGGAATAAATTCTAGTGAATTTACTACAAGAAAATTCTTGTTTGCCTTTTCCTTTTGTAAATCAATCAATAAACATTTAAAAGCTCCTGTAATGTGCCAGGCATGGTGTTAATGTAGGAGTACACACAAAAAAGCAAAAGGAGCAAAAACTCCTACCTTCAAGGAGCTCACAAACTAATAATGACATGCAAACTGAACTTCAGGATAAAAGAAACTGAAAATGAGTCAGAATATAATTGATGAAAGTAAGATCTATGCTAAAAGACTTTTTAAAAAAAATTCCAATGAAGTTGGTGTTTGTTGAAATTGAAATACAGAAATGTGTGCAAATTTTAATTTCATGTGTATCTATAATACCTGTGTACTTTCTTTTTCTTCTTTTCTTTTTTTTTTTTTAACTGTACCTATAAATTCATGAGTTTAGGGAGTTCCCAGCAAGGAAATGATATACTAGCATTTTCTGTGCAACTGATAGTTTTAGAAAGTTGCTTAGAGGTAAGTGACTTGCCCAGGGTCACACAGCTAGTGCATGTCAAACTCAGGACTTTGACCCAATTCTTTCTGTCCTTAGAATACCTGAAAAACAAACAAACAAAAAAAAACCAAAGCATAAAAGTTCCCTCACTTTTTAAAAGACTTTAAAAGTTTGTTACTGTGAGCTAATATTACCTTGAATTGTGTCCCAGTGTACAATTTACCATCTAATATGGATTAAAAGGCTGTAATTAAAAATAGGTGGTGATTGACTTTTATTTATAGAAAGTCATTTATTCATATGTTCATTATTTTGGGTTTAAAAAGAAAAAGGAAGGGAATTGTCTTGTTATTTAATTTATACAGAGAATTCATGGATGAGGACACTCTCTTCACCCATGCAGATGAACACCTTCTCTATGACTTAGAGGAATGAAGAATTAGCTAGAGAACTTGTGGCTTGCTCAGGGTGACACAGCTACCATATGGCAGAAGCAGCTCTTCCTAGCTCTAAGCCATCTTGTGGTCTACTCCACCAGTGAACTTGTTCCATGTCCTACAGATAGTGTCCAAGCTAACATTCCAACCCAGGTCCTCTGATGCCAAGGGATTCACTGCTCATTTTCAATGTGCTACATTGCATAATCCAAAAAATATTCAAATTTTACTAGTAGCTAGCTATACATTTCTATGTGTATAGGAGGGAAAAACAATTTAGTTGTTTTTTGGGGGGGGAGTTGGTTTGTGTTTTGTTTTTGCTGTTGTTTTAGCAAAATCAAATAGTTTTTTTTTTCTACCCACAGCAAATAATTTTATAAATGCACAGTAGCCCTCTTGTTAATGAAATTAAGGAGGGTATAAATGTTTGTTTACCTGATCTGATTGGCCTGTGAAAGCCTTAAGTAGTTTCAATTATTTCTACTATTTCTGAATAATAAAATGTTCTGGTAGTTGATATTCTCCTGCTAAAGAGCAGCCTAATTATACAACCCTAGGAGCTATTTGAATGAACACATTTTTAGGGGTTTCCAACTGGAGTCTGAGACTAAATGAGTAAGCTTGTGTCTTGAAATGACAGAATTCTCACTTTCAGCTGGCTTTTATGGAGGGTTTTTCCTTCTGTAAGCCAAATAAAGGTAGTTTCCCAGGACTCACAGTTTCTTGGAATGGCGCCTAGAGATGCCCAAGAGAGATTGCTGGTTGGTGTGACTTTACCATCTGGTGCTTTATAAAAAAGAAAAAGTTAGGTTCTCATAGATCCAGTCAATATCACTAAGGCTTGGCAACAGTATTTCTCTTTCCACATTTATATCCTATTGCCACCATTCCTCATATTATCTGTCCTTACCTGGGGAGGTTCTCTTAGCCAGAAGGGATATTTGAATTCATCTAGTCTGATCCCCTTGTTTTACAGATGATGGTGAAGCAACATATACCACAGTTAATGTCATAGCTAGCTCACAACCCATGTCCTTTGATTTCCTCAAGTTCAGTTGCTCATTTTCAACGCACCACGTTGCCTGTTAACCCTCCTGAAACTTAATAAAACCAAGGAAGATATTCCAAAAGCATGACCCACAATTTACTATATATGCAAAATGATTGGGGGGTTTGTGTGTATATGTATGTATGTATGTATGTATGCATGAATTACATAGTTAGCTCTGGAATTCATTTGGGGATTGTGTGCCCAGAAGCAGATGGACTGATCTGCAGGTGATTTTAGAAGCATTGTAATGTCAGGAAATTCTAAATGTAGTGTTATCAGATTATCAACTCTTTTCAAGGATTCCGTTTTTATTATCATCTTTATTGATAGATCTTGAGGAATCTTTCTCGTCCTTCCATTTTTTCATAGTAAATTCAACTTCCATGATAGTTTTTTAAAAGTATGAAAGAAATTTAATATGGCAGTAACAATATCACCCTGCTTAGCTATGTTCTCTTCTGAACTTTGTTCTGCTCACTTGTACTCTGTATACTTTCTACATGTTTTATTGGCATTCTTTTCTTTCTTCCTTTATTTCTGCATCACTATCATTCCTCATTCACTGTAATCTTATGACTCTACTTCTCTCCCCAAATAAAATTTCTCCATTATAACAAATATAGTCAAGCAAAATAAATTCACACATTGGTCACATCTGAGCACGTATGTCTCCTTCTGCACTTTTAGTCACCTCTCTGGAGGTGACTTTTTCATTTTCATTTTTCTAGTGTTATGGTTGATCAATGTTATTAAGATTTTTTAGTTTTCCTATCCATTATTGTAACTATTATATAATTTATTCTCTTGGTTCTATTCGTTTTACTCTGTATCAGTTCACATAACTTTTCCCATGTTTCTCAGAATGTCTCATTAATCATCTCTTTTGTTACCATCCTATTCTGTTGCATTCTTATGATTTGTTTAATAATTTTCTAATTCATGGGCATCCACTTTGTTTCTAGTGCTACTACAAGTATTTTTGTACATATAGATCCTTCTCTCTTTGACATGCTTGTGCTGTATACCAAAGAGTGGTATTGCAGCAAATGCACACTTGGGTAGTGACTTTGTAAGTATAGTTCCATATTGCTTTTCAGTATGGTTGGAACAATTATCAGATCCAATAAAAGCATACAATTCCACTTTCCACAGTCCCTCCAACAATTGTCATTTTTTTTCTTGACATCTTTGGATCTGAGTGAAACATCAGAAGTTTTAATTTGCATTCTCTAATTACTAGTGATTTGGATCATCTTTTTTGTGTGGCTGTTGATGGCTTGCAGTTTTTTTTTTCTTTTGAAAATTTCTCTTCCTTTCTTTTGATCACTTATTTGTTGGGGAAGATTTACATCTTGAACTTGTGAATCCTCTATGAAACTTGAATATCAGACCTTTATCAGAGAAGTTTGCTGCAAAAATGTTTTGCCCTTCTCATTCTTAGCACAGTGATTTTGACTTTGCAAAAGCTTTTCAATATTTAATCACAATTTCCATATTATCTTTTTTGATCATCCTATCTGTTGATAAATAAACAAATATCATCTTAGTTACAGTGTTGAAAGATGTCTCAATTTATGATATCATCTTTTATATCTAGGTCACATGCATTTGGGGCTTATTTTGCTATAGAGTATAAGATAGTAGTATAAATCTATTTTCTACTGCACTGATTTACACTTTTCATAGCAGTTTTTGTCAAAGAATAAATACATACTCTAGTAATTAATGTTCTTAGATTAGCTGAATACTTTACTCCTGTATTCAATTGTTTAGGTTTTGCTTACCTGTTCCATTGCTTAACATTATGGTTTTTAACTAGTACCAAAATGGTTTGTGGAAAGTTTCTATAATCTTTGCTAATTGCTTGCAAAATATAAGCAGAATGAAGTTTCTTAAGGGACATTTAAAAATATTAAACAGTTTTCTTCTGCAATTTAATAGGTTTTAAAATCATAGAATTTTACAACTGAAAGAACCATGGACATTTAGTCCATGAATGGGAACCTGTGGCCTCAAGGCCAAACGTGGCCTTCTAGGTCCTCAAGTGAGGACCTTTGATTGAATCCAAACTTCACAGAACAAATGGGGATTTGTGGCCTTGAAGTCATAGGTTCCCTATGGCTTCTAGAACAACCCTCTTATTTAACAGATGAGAAATCTGAGACTAAATAACTCTTCCAGTATCAGATAGCTACTTATAGGTAAAACCTGTACTTAACGTTTTCTCAGTCTAGCCCCATGATCTGTTATGCTGTGGTTGTCTCCTTTTCAGATTCAAAACCTTTTCACATCACTGTTGACAATGACCTGCCAGATATAAATTCCAATTTTCTGTTCATCTCTGGTCATCATATCTGGCAGCCTTTTAGATTATAAGTTCCTTGAGGGCAAAGTCCATTCTTACCTTTGTTTTTCTATCCCTAGTATTTAGCACATAGTGAATACTTATTTTTTTCCAATCCATTCATTCATCCAAAAAATCTTTTACATAAAAATATTACGTTTTTATTTACCTAAAAAATAACCTTAGCCATAGTCTCCAAAGCAATGAGTGCCTGAAGGCAGGAATCATGTTTTACCAATCTCTTTAATTCTCACATGGCCTAGCATAATGCTTTTTACAAAATGGGTGTTTAATACTTTTTTTTAAAGGAATTATGGAATCAATTTATTGTTTTATAGCTGAAATTGTAGAATTCAAGATTATGTCACTGGGTTTTTGTGAAAATCAAGTAAGACAATATATTAGATAATACTGCAATTTATAAAATATAAAGTGCTATAGAAGAATAAAGTATTAAGTCTTTGCTCATTTACAATCTAATTGTTAACATGATTTCAGTCACACAAAAAAGATCATCTTTCATTTTTCTCTTATACAATACTGAATAATAAAAAATACAAATATTGATGGATAGTTTTTACATATGTTTGTGTTTAGGGTATTGTATTACTTTTCACAGCCATATAATCAAGTATAATGTAAAAAGCGTAATTCCAACAATTATGATGGAAAAGTCAAAATTTTATTGAGAATCTTGGTAATACTATATAACTAGCTTTCACAATGACACTGCAGTGACCTTCTAATTAAAGTTGTACATAATTCCTTTATAGTGTGCCAAATTATAAAATATAATGACATTTCCAGCATGAGGTAACAGTGCTAAAATGCAATTTATAACCATGAAAAAGGCCTGATCTTCGATTGACATTTAAATTTGAATATTTAATATGTTTTGAAACGTACATAATTGATCTTTTTCCCATTAATATACCTATGTTATCCATTTTGAAGAAAGCATTTATTTTTTATGTCATCAGTCAAATGAACTTAACAAGTTAATATTTGCCACAGTAAAAATCAGATGCAGAAGTTAAATTAAAATCATTGTAAATCACCACAAATATTTGTGACAAGGTTATATTACAAACAGAAAATGTGTGATCATGCTAGTAATAAAAAATGGCCTCTTGGTTTGGTTGTATTTTAAATGTTGAAATATTATTTAGCTAAAAGTGTATTTTTAAATTCTTCAGTCCTCTTATGGATATGCTATCAAATCAATGTGTGTACAATCCCTCCAATATCGCCAATTTCAAGTCATCTATAACTTTTCATTGCATCATTTCTACCCACTCCCATAAGTTCTTTAGAGTGGGTATGCTAATCAGTATGTTGAGGACCTTCCTATAGCTCTTTTGACTTTCCCTGGGTAACAGTGCAGCACTGGAGGCTATCATGTTATGCTTTACCTTCACTAAATGACTGACCCATATCCCTTTCTGGTTACATGCCTTTTTGTTGAAATCTTTTATGTGACTTTTAGGGTATAATTCACCAATAGTAATATGCCACAACTTATTTATGTCTATTAAATCTCTCTCCTTGTCCTTGAGGTAACTGGCAATTCTTTTCTTTTGGAGAGAGTTGTATTTCATGATTAGAAATCATACGGCATCACTATAGCAAAATTGGTGTTAAAAAGATGATTGTTTCAAGTACAATCTTGGAATCACTAACACAGTATGCAACTTCCCAAATGAAATCCTGCCTACTCTCTTGTTCAATTCAAATCTGAGTCCAGTTCATGTTCTATCTTCAGTATCTGGACAAAATATACATTTTTATCCACTTCCTTTTTCTTATCTGGCTATTAGGATGCACTTGTTAGTGATTCTGGATCTCATTTAGACATCAGTAATGTGTTCCACTGCTTGATAAAATCCACAAATTGGAGCATCTGGTGGACCTCATGAACTATATAAATATATAATCCCTCTTCCCTTTGGATTTTGCACTAGATATTATCTATGGCTGTGACAAATACTTTTCATATGCATATAATTCCCCATTTTATACCACCCTTGTTATTAACAAAGGATTATTGAACAAAGTTAATCTGTTTGATTTATGAAATTATCTCTCCTAATCTTAATGTTTATGCTAAAACAGTTTATTGGAGAAGTGCTTTTAAGAGTGAATTTTGCTCCGTTGAATCCATTTTTTTTATCATCAGTAATCAGATTGGCATTTTATTTCCTCTGGTCTTCTCAGTTAGCTGTTAAGTCCCGACAAAGACATTATTTGCTCTAAAATATCACTTGCGAAAGCTTTCTTGTTTCATTCTGGTGTTTTCGTCAAGGAAGTCCTTGATATGTATATATATATATACATATATATATATATATGTATATATATATATATGTGTATATATATATGTATATATATATATATATATAAATTATTTACACAATACTTTCCTCCAATGGATCCTTGACCCAGACCTGTCTGATCTCCTCTGAAAGATTGCCCCTATTATCATCTATACTATCTCTCTGTGATCTGCAACACATGCTCAACTATTATTTTTTTCTCTGCTGCCTACAAATACATCGCCCCTCACTGTAAAAGAAAGAAAGAAACAAAAACACCTCTCACTGTACCATCACCTTCCTATTTATCCTCTATTTCTTCTCCCCTTTTCAGCTGAGCTCTTTGAAGATTTAACATTCACATTTAGTCCTCACACTTCCTCTTTCTCAGGTTCTTTTAAACCCTCTGCAATCTGATTTCTTCTGACCTCATCGCTCCACTGAAACTGCACTCTGCAAAGTCTCCCATGGTCTCTTAATTGCCAAATCTCACCACTTTTTCTCAGTCTTCTTCTAGAACTCTCTGTAATATTGATTTGTTGAACACTCTCTGCTATATATTCTCTTATACCTAGATTTTCTTAACTTTGCTTTCTTGGTGCTTCTTCTACTTATCTGACTGTTCCTGTGTTTCCTTTTTTGTATCCTCATTTCATACCCACCGATTGTGATGCCTCTTCCCTCCCTCCCCTCCCCAAGGCTATTTCCTGGGGACTCTTCTCTTGATTTTCTCACTTGGTGATTAACTCCTATGGATCAGTCATATCATCCATATGTCAATAATTCTCATATTTTTCTATCCAGAGCTAATATCTCTCTTGAGTTCAGCATCAATAACTTCCTCCTGAACATTTCAAATCCAATGTGTCATAGACATTTCAAATTCAATACATACAAAATTGAACTCATTATTTTTCCATCCAAAATCTACTACTCTTCTGAACTTCACTATTTCTATAGAGGGACCTATTATCCTTCTTGTCAACTAGGATATTACACTGGTGTCATCCTCAATTGCTCTTTCTCATTCACCCAATGTATCTAAATAATTACAAAATCTTATAATTTCTACTTTGACAACATTGGTGACATATATCTGTTACATACATTTACACCATCTTGTATCAGACCCCTACCACACCATGCCTAGGCTGTTAGAGTGTCCTTCTAATTGGTCCCCTTACTCAAGTATCTTTCCAATTCAGTACAGCTTCCCCACAATTACCAAAGTGATTTTCCCACAGTATAGGGAACTCCCTCTACTCAATAACCTTCAATGTCTTCCTATTACTTCTGGGATCATATATAAGCTACTCTGTCATTTAAGGTTTTTCATGATCTGGCTGCTTCCTGTCTTTGTAATCTTTTTACAAATTTCTCTGCTCTGCCCACTCAGTGATGTAGCCATACTGTTCTATTTACTCTTCCACACACAAAACATTCCATATTATCTCTTGTATCTTTGCCTTACCTGTCTACCAAATACACAATGGTCTCCTTCCTCACTTGTGTTTCTTATAATTTCTAACTTCCTTTATGACTCAGTTCAAGTGCCATCTTCTATAGAATGCCTTTTTTAGTCACCTGCTCTGTTTAGCTCCCTTTCCACCATCAATTAGTCCCTACCCCTCAATGGCTACCTTCCATTTTCTCTGTTAGTATCTCATATACTTATTTTCCTCATCATAAAAATGTAAGCTCCTCAGTGGCAGAAGCTATTTTTGCTTCTTCTTTTTCTTCTTGTTTTTTTAATCCCCAACCCTTAGCACATTTCCTGGAAAATATAAGCATTTAATAAATGCTTGATGCATTGTTGGTGGAGTTGTGAACTGATACAACCATTCTGGAGAGCAATCTGAAACTATGCCCAAAGGGCTATAAATAATTGCATACCCTTTGACCCAGCAATACCACTGTTGGGGTTATATACCAAAGAGATCACAGAAGTGGGAAAAGGGCCCATATGTACAAAAATATTTATTGCAGCT
>CM053591.1:65321492-65337242 GCA_028646515.1 Pseudochirops corinnae
AAAAATATTTATTGCAGCTCTCTTTGTTTTTCCAAAAAACTGGAAATATAGGGGATGCCCATCAATTGGAGAATGGCTGAACAAGTTGTGGTATATGAATGTAATGGAATACTATTGTGCTATACGAAATGGGAAGGAGATGGACTTCATAATTACCTGGAGAGGCATATACAAATTGATGCTGAGTGAGAAGAGCAGAACCAGGAAAAATTTGTACACAATCACAGACACATCGTATGTGTGATGACCAACCTTGATAAATTGGGCACTCCTCAGCAACAGACAGCTAAAAGACAACTCTACAAGTCTCAGGATGGAAGGAGATACCTACATTGAGAGAAAGATCTAGAAAGACTAGAGTTTAGATGGATACTGAAGCAATACATGCAATCATTTTTTTTCATGTTTGATTTTGTTTCTTTTTTCCCAGTGATCACTCATTGGTTACAGCCCCTCTATACAACCAGACTATTGTACAATGTGAAAGTATTTGCAGATTCTATACATGATTGCATGCCACCATGGGGAGGGGGGGGGAGAAAGGAGGGGAGAAAAATCTGAAATTTAAGGGATTGTAGAACTGAATCTTGTAAACTAAAAATAAATAAAAAATTAAAAAAAATAAATGCTTGATTGATCACAAACCTTTTTTTTAATGTAAGAATGAAGGTTTGTTTACTTGTTTTCAATCATGTCCAACTCTTTAAGACCGTATTTGGAGTTTTCTTGCCAAAGTTCTTGGAATGGTTTGCCATTTCCTTCTCCAGCTCATTTTAGAAGTGAGGAAATTGAGGCAGACAAGGTTAAGGGACTTGCTCAGGGTCATATAGCTAGTAAGTATTTGAGACCAGATTGGACTTGGGAAGATGAGTCTTCCTGACTCTAAGCCTAGTGCTCTATCTACTGGGTTATCCCACTAGCTGACAATTAAAAATAAGGTATGTGTATTTTTAGTTGTTATTATCTTCTCAGTCATCTTTTTGGGAGAGTAATGAAATTTCTGATTTCACTTCAAACTTTTAGTATCTTTTGGAGTTCTTAAGAATTTATTTACATTTATAACATCATGTAAAGATAACCACAAAAAATGCAAATGCATATTCCATATTTTTCTTGAGACTTGGTTTTAATGTCTAACATCTAAAACATTTTCCAGATGTTTATATTTCAATAAAAATTATGTCTGGTAATTGTTTATATGATTTTTATTAACATTTGCCAGCAATTGCATACAAGGTCTTACTTACCTTTATGGGATTATTCATCATGAAGCTTTTGCTCATAATCAGGACACCAAAGATATTATAGAACTTTGGAGTTGAAAGAGACTTTAGAAACCATGTAATTTAATACTCTAGTTTTGTAGTTGAGGAAACTGAAGTAGAGAGTTCAAGTCATACAACCAGTTAAAGGTAGTCTCCTTAATACAGTGCTATTTCCTCTATACTACATTGCCATAGTTGATGCTTCATCCTTGTATAATCTCTAAAGTAGGCATTACCTTTCAACATGAAGTTCCAGGAATTAGAGACCATATTAGTGTGTTCAAATAAATTACTTGATCTTAATCTCTGTTATAATGTTTTTTTGGAATTTAACATTCGTGGTTAATATTTCAGCACCTCTACTAAACAGTTCATGTTTCACTGACATATTTTTGACTATTAGGGTGCATTTATTACTCATTTTTGTGTTTTTGTACATACATATGAGACAATATATCCTATGTTCTTAGGATACTATTATTTCCTGAGAATACAATGACTTTGAAGAATCTACTTTATTCATGAGGTCTGTATAAGAGAGGTTATTTAAAATTGTAACCTTTCATTGAAAAACATAGTTCAAGCACATAGAATTCCTCTAAATGTCATTGAAATTTCAGTCCTTTCTCTACATTATAGTATGTTTCATGCAGTGGACTTCTTAAGTGAACCAAACCATGTAAGGTCAAAGACAATTTTGTTTTCCTATATATGTCTCATTTTCACATATTATTCTCCCAAAATCCTTCCAAGAAATTCAAGGCAAGGGTTTTCATTCCCATTTTATAGATAAACACATAGGTAAGAGAAGTTTAGTAATATTTGCAAGTCCAAACAGTAATAGTGGTTTGATTTCATAACAAGTCATCCAGCAATAAGTTGACATAAATTTCTGGAAATATATTGTTTAATGAAAAGACATTTATCAAATTGTTTCTCAAACGGATTATCATTAAAATAAAATCTGGGTTGATCAGTCTCAGATCTTCAGGTATCGATTGTCTCTTAAAGATTTGGTTTCCTAATTGAACTTTCATGAGAAGGGGCCTATAAAATATCTTTAAGCTAACCTGTTTTTATTTGAAGTGAAATATAAAACAATTCATTTGGCAAAAGAAAGTTTGTTCCCTTTAAGGAAAAATATATATCACTTATAATTTTGTTAACTGCTCACGTTTGATTTTTCTCAGTCTACCTTGAATCTATATTTATTTCTGTGCCAATTACCGAAGGAAATTCTTCCAAAAACATTATTGTTCTCATTATGTTTGTGCATTACTCACTCACGTTTAGAATTTTTAAAAATAGAAGTTGCAGGGTTTTTCCTCCTAAGTAGTCAATGCATTTACTTAGATTCACTGTTGTTATTAGTGTTTTGAGTGCTGTCTATACAGACAAGCATGTCCCAAAAAACTCAGTCATTCTGGGTCTCCTCGGACAAGTCTCTTAGAAAATAAAAATACTTGGGCAGTGTCCCTCCCAAGGTTGCGCTGAAAATAAAATGAGATAATAACAGCTAACAATTCCTGCCCCCAAGGAGCTTACATTCTTTGGGGAAATGACAAGGCGAAAAAAAAAGTTAAAAGTCTGGCAAGGAGGAGAAATGGAGTGAGGGAAGAGGGGAAGGTAGTCATGGTACTGCTATTAGATCCTTATCTTTATAGATACTATTTTCTAATCCATTTTTATTTCATTCTCTTACATGGTCTGAAGTCTTCTTACCTGAGTAGGCTGGCTATGAGTTGTCAGTAGGAAATGTTGGACTGCCTGCAAAGGGGGTATCTTTGGGGGCAGATGCAACAAGTCGTACCTGCCTGCTTACAACCTTACCTCAGAGGGCACACTCTACTCAGCCATATAGTGTTCTGAGGCAGCGAGGGGGCACAGTAGATTGAGTAGTGGACTTTGAATTAGAAAAACCTAAGACCAAATTCAAAAATTTAAGTTAGTCAAGTGATGCTGGGAAAATCACTTACCTTTTCTCAACCTCAATTTCCTTCTCTGTAAAATGGCCATAGTAATATCATTTACCTCACAGAGTAACTCTGAGGTTCAAATAGGCAACATATTTCAATGCTTTGTAAGCCTGAAAGATTTCTATGAATACCAGCTATTATTATTATTATTATTATTATTAAATTTGTAACCTTAAGGAAATATAAAAGAATGACATTTAATGATACAATATGGACTAAGCTGTCTGTATTCTTCTGAAAGTGTGATATTTAGAAGACTGGGGGAAGGCAAATAGGGTGGGCAGTGGGGGTCTATGTTTAGCACTTGTGGACTGTCACATGGGAAAGGGGTTAGATTTTTTTCTTCTTCCTTCTAGAAGACAGAACTAAAAAGAATGACAGTTGCCAAGAGGCAGACTTAGGCTAGATGTAAGGGGAAACACAATCCTAATTAACAGCATCAAGAAATGAAGTGGGCTGCCTCAGAGGGTAGGGAGGTCACTAAGCAAAAGCAGGATGACCACTTGTCAGGCATTTTGCCTAGGGGCTGCTATTCAGATAGGGTCTCTAAGCTTTCTTTTTCCACTTCTAACATCCTGTGATTTTGTTTAAGCTTCTGTAGCTCCTTCTCCAGTTATGCCTCTGTATAGCAGCAGTCTGAATTCAGGCAAGAGTACTATTGAAGAAACAGTACCCAGTTACTCATCCTGATGGCCTATACTGTGCTTAAAGATGATGATCCTTTTGTATGGTGCTTTCCAGCCAAGCCTCTAATACCTGTATTCCCATTCAGATCTATTTCAAAATTTTCTTATAAGCAAAAAACTCTCAGGAAGTTGATATAAGTTTCTTCCATATTTTCTCTTTAATTTGAAAAATGACCAAGGGATCTAAGGGAGAGGTTACAGTGTAAAAATCTTTAGCCTAGGTTAATCCTATTCTTTGCCAGGATTAAAAACAGTTTCACTGAATAAGTGCAATGTGAAATAGTTAATCGTGTCAGCAGGAAATCGTTCCCTTAAATTTTTTTCACCAATACATCTTAATTTATAGTGCAGAGAACCCAACTATGTTTTATTTAAGCCATCTTTAAATCTCTAAGCAAAAAAGAAACCACAAACTTTTCATAAAGCTGATTGTATTTAAATAGTCATTGAAAATAAGCGCAGAATCAGAATAGAACGTGAACAGTAGATATTTTAGCCCATTTTTTTTTGCCTCAGTGAATGTATTATCAATAACAGTGTAAATTGATTTTTCTTTTCTCATACTAATTGACATGTTAACACATAAAACAACCTGTAATCACAATTGCATTATTTAAAAATACTGATGTCCATTTTAATGCTCATATAAATGAGAATATTACTTTAATAAGAGAATAGAAATTGTTCTTTAGTGTTTATGATGGTTAATATTAAACATTAAAATTTTCCTATCTGTATCAAACTGCCTTTCTCATTGAATAATATTAGCTAGCACACACAGAGAACTTTAAGGTTTGTAAAGCGCTTTACATATCTTATCTGGTTCTTGCAGAAAAATTGTGAAGTCCATGATATTATTATCCCAAATTTAAAGATGAGAAAACTGAGGCTGAGTGGTTTAGTTACACCTAAATTCATAAAACTATTAGTTATCCAAGGTCGAATTTGAATTTCCAATGTGATGGAATCCTAAGTCACCTAGCTGTCACTAGTAGGGAAGTAGTAGAAGTAGTAGGTAGAGTTATATAAATTTTTGGTGGTAATTTCATTGCCATTGACTTTATTCTGCCAAATAGGAATAAAAATCATTTTATGTGCTGTCCGCTCACTGATTGTGACTGTACAATTCTAGTGTCTGAGTACAAAAGAATGAAAAACCCTCCCCCAAGCCCCAAAATGATCTTGCTGTAACTTAACAAATATTTATTTTTGTTTCACGTAGAATAATGTCCTGCTGAAAAAGTGTAGCTGTGTAGGTGTTAGTCACCTCAAGTTCAAATATTTATATTTGTTATTTTCTCCTTAGAGTGTTAATGAAACATTTAAAAAGACACAGAAGACAGTAAATAGTTCAGAGACAACAGGACTACATTAAAATCGCTGTTAAATTTATCAAAGACAAAAAAAGCTGTACATAATTGAGATCCATAGCTTCATATACAGTTGTCTTTTTCTGTTCTTATTTGTATATTGAGATGATCGTATTTGTTGATGGATCTAAAGGTCCATAATGAAAATATTTTACCAGGAAAGGCTTGAAGGATGGCTAAAAATAGAAAGAATCTCTTAGTGGAGGTCTCTTTAAAGGTCAAAGATCAGGAGATATGATGTATTTTTTAATTCTCTAAATGTAAGAGGATAGTCTATAAATCAGTCTTGTGTATTATCAGGACAGAAGAAATAAAGGAAGTGAAAGACATAGTCCTTCTCCTCAAGGAGCTTATAAATATAAGGTAATCAGGAAAATATCATTTTATTTTTAAAAAAAAGTATAAAGCAACATGCAAACAAGACTGCAGAGATTAAATCAATCAATAAGAAAGTCCAATTGGAAAAAAAACATATATTAATAGAGACCGTTAGACTCAGAGTAAGACTTCCTGGGTTCTAGTCCTGTTTCATCTGTAAATCATCAAGTTTCCTTATCTATAAATTAGATAATAATTGATGATGTCCTTTGTGGCTCAAAATCGACATAATTATATATATTTTTTATGTAGCTTTTATATGCATATACTTTTCCATATATTTAGTGTTAAGAGAATAAGGAAAAATCTGAAGTGGAATAAATCATTTTCCTAATTCATGGTAAAATGCTTATAGCTTGTATATGGGCTATTCTTTGATAGTAACATAGCTGTCAAACACCCATGGGGAAGAAAAGTTTTTTGAGAAATTTAATAGATGAATGAGAGGCTAGACAGCGACCCAATATGAAACATCGATTGATGAAGTGAACAGTGTGCTGTTCCTGGCATAAGGAACATTGTGCAAGAAAGTATAAAGTTAATAATAAGGAAATAAGGAACAGAATGCAGTGAAGAGGCAGATTTGGAAGATGATTGTAGGAGTAAATGAGGAACAGAAGCCAAATATTCTTTTGAAGGCCAAAAAAAAATATTAAACTAAATATGGAAAAGATAAAAAAGTCATAAGACATTCAGGAGACAGATGATACTTTAGATTAGTTATAAAGATGGGAAGTGAGAAACAGAAGCCCAAAGAGATGAAAGATGTTTTAATAATAAGAGTGAGAAAAATAAAAATCCATGTTACACTGTATTTTCTCATTATACAATAATAACTTCTAGTGGATCCGATGTGGCTGAATTGTTGACCTTATTCCTCTCTCTTCTCTGATCTGGCCTGAGGGATTAGGTTCTTTGGTCTCTGTTTCTAGCTCTTTATATCTCCCCTCCCTACCTTCCCTCCACTCAGTGCCAAGGAAAATTGCTGTGTCTCTATTTGGGGTTTTCTTGGCAAAGATATGGAAGTACTTTGCCAGTTCCTTCTCTAGCTGATATTTTACAGACGAGGCAAACAGGATGAAGTGACTTGCTCAGGGTCACACAGCTAGCAAGGGTGTGTAGTCAAATTTTAACTCAGTTCTTTCTGACTCTAGGCCCAGCACTCTATGCACCGAGCCACCTAAATGCCTAGTGCCCCTAGTTAAAGTGGCTCATGTCTGGGGAATATAGAAAGATCTTTGATGCGCATTGTAAATCAAGCATAGGACCTTTATTTCCTGTTACACAAAAGAAATGTATAAAACAAAAAATATACAAACATTTATTGATAGACAAACTTAAGCTGAAACAGGACTATGACTATTATTATATTATCCCAGGAAACATTAAAAAAAAAACATGAAGCAGTTTTGAGTACTGCTAAGTTGACATTCCATATTTTACCTCAGTTCTACACTGTGTAAACAGTTCAGCTCATCCCCATAGCTTTCCCTTTTTTGAATATCCCCTTGCCATGGAGCCCCTCGCTGCACTCCCAAGTCACCTAGGACCAGAGCCTGAGTTACCTTGAACTCCTCATTCTTACTCCTTCCTCATACATAATCTTTGTCCTAGTGTTATCACTTCAGCACTTCTTTGTGGATGCCCATCTGACCATCACCACCCTAATGCAGACCTAATTACGTTTTTTCCTGGGCTTGCTTACTAGCCTTCCATGGGGCTCTTAGCCCTCAGGTCTCTCCCTGATTCAGCTTCTTCTTCATTCAGGAGCCAAAATGATTTCTCTGAAGTTCAGACCTGACCATATCACACTCTATCCCCCATCCTTCCACCTCCTCAATTCAGTAAACTCCAGATCCTCTTTCTTAATACCAGGATATAAAATCTTCTGTTGGACTTTTAAAGCTTTTTACAACCCAATCTCTTCCTACCTTTCCTGACTTTTTTATTCCTACCACATACTATAGGACCTAACAAAACTGATCTTCTTACTCTTGACATCATATCTCCTCTTTGCCTTTTCACTGAATATCCCCCTGTACCTGGAATACTCTCCTTTAGATCAAATCTTACCTTCTGCAAAAGACCTTCCACCACTTCCCTTAACCCTCTAACCCAAACTTCAGAACCTTCCACATGAGATTAGTGACTGGCTGATACAGTATATAAAATACTGGATCTGAAGATAAGAACACAGTTAAAATCTATCCTTAGACACATACCATCTGTAAGATCCTGGACAAGTCCCTTAACCTCTGTTTGCTTTGATTTCCTCGTCTGTAAAATGGGAATAACAGTGGTACCTACTTCTCTGGATTACTGTGAGGATCAAATGAAATAATATAAAACACTTAGAAAACTGCCTAGTGCATGGCAAACACTACATAAATGCTATTATTATTAACACAAATTTACCCTGCATATACCTCCATTTTTGTTTACATGTTGTCTCCCATATCAAAACATGTCACTTGAGAGCAGGGACTGTTCTTGCCTTTCTTTGTGACCCCAAGGCTTAGCCCAGGGCCTAGAATATAGTTAGAACTTAGTAAATGCTTGTTTGCTTGCTTGAATGAATGAATGAAAGAACAAAGGAAGAGAAACTATTAGGTGCTTACTATGTGCAAAGCATTGTGTGAAATCCTGAGAATACAGAATAAAAAAGAGAGTCTTTTGTTTTGAGGTTCAAATGCTGATTGGAGGACACAAAAAATAAAGGAAAGACCAATCTGGGACAGATGGAAAAGGCCCAGTGCAGTAATGGAGCAGGTGGTAATGAATCTTCTTTAGTTTCATTTCCATTGATAAAAATACCTGCCTATCTGATGTCGGTCTAACTGACAGGGCCAACAACATTGGTAGTCATGACTTTTTGTCTTTTTCCTGGTTCTTCATTAGCTCTGGCAGCTGCCAGATCAAGTTTGTACAAAGATGGCTCCCATGGGCAATAGACTTCCAGCAAGGTGATGGCATGTGGGTGAGAGAAGTGATGCTACTATTACCAGGGGTCCTGGATTCCCTCCACCAGGGTCTTGGAGTCAGTGCTGAGAAAGGTGGTGGAGATCATTTTTGACCCATGCTGCCTCTGTTATTGCCTCTGCCTCTGTTCAAGGTTTGCAAACCTGGTTGACCAGCTGCAGGGGCCAGGCCAGAAGCAAATGAAGGGAATTTCAGGGGAAAAAAGGAGGGACCAAACACCTGGAGGACTCCAGAGGTTCTAAGATGCCAAGGGAAGCAGTGATTTGGGTGTTATGCTGGTGGAATGGGGAGTGGGGAGGGATGTGATGTTTTGTGAGTTCGGGAGCATTTGTGTGCAGACTGGCTCCAGTGTATTCTACTCAAGATAGTTCTGTTAGGATGAGAGAGGCAGTCAGTGCCTCAGAAAACCATCAGGATATTTTTGTGTGTGTGTTTCCCAAGCAGCTACATGGTATGCAGTACTAGAGTTGGGGTCAGGAAGACTTGAGTGCAAATTTAGCCTCTGACACTACCAGGTTTGTGACCTTTGGAAAATAATTGAACATCTGGCTACCTCACTTTTCTCATCTGTAAAAGGAAGATATTAGATAGTTTCTCTCTCCCAAAGTTGTTGTAAGGGTCCAATGAGATAATGCTTTTCAAACCTTAAAGCTCTATAAAAATAACATAATTAAGTTTTTGTGTTTCTTTTAAGCTTTATTGAAGCTCAGAACTATTACAAGCTTTAATAAATGGCAATATAATTAGCAGTTATATTATTGTATTAATTAACATACTATCACTGTTTATAGGTAAAGTGAATAGAGGGCCAGGTCTGAAGTCAAAAGAGTTCAAATCCATCCTCAGACACTTACTAGCTGTGTACCCCTGGGCAAGTCATTTAACCCTTTCTTTCCAGTTTCCTCATCTATAAAATGAATTGGAGAAGGAAATAGGAAACTACTCCAGTATCTTTGCCAAGAAAAAGACAAAAAGAGTCACAAAGAATTGGACACGACTGAAATAAATGAATAACAAAACAACAATATTATGTCAATACTATAATAATTTATATTAATACTTATTATTTATAATGATAATACTTATGCTAATCCTTGCTTAATATTAATGATTGCTATTTAATAAAATTTTAATGACTGTCTCAATAATATTACCACTTTAATGTTCATGAAGCAATCCACAAGATTTATGAAACATATTAGAAAAGCCTGTATCCAGGTCCTGACTGCCAATTAGAACTACAGACTTTACCAGTTATTAAGTCTGACTCCTCTTTCCAAATAAGGGGAACTTAGGTTTTGGGGTTTTTTTTTGTTTTTTGGAGGGCAGTTGGGGTTAAGTGACTTGCCCAAGGTCACATGGCTAGTTTTTGTGTTAAGTGTCTGAAGACCAGATTTGAACTCAGGTCCTCCTGACTCCAGGGCCAGTGCTCTATTCAGTGCACCACCTAGCCACCCCTGGACCTTAGTTCTTTTATTAGTCCAGGGAGGGCCCAGGTGGTAAGCATTAAAGATAGAATTTAAACCCAACCTTGTGATTAATTTCATATGCCAGCTTCCTCTCATGGAACTTCTCCCTAAGAGGTTAAGTGATTTGGTTTGCCTAAGGTCACATGTGGCTAGCAAATAGAAGGGCCTGAACCCAGGACTTCTGACTCCAAATCTAATCTTTTTTTCTACTATTTTGTATTATATAAAATGGAGAGCATGATATTATATGTATCAATCTGTACTCTTTAGATTTCCTCATAGAGGAAATGTTTGGAAATGCCTCTTATTTTAAACTTAACAAAAAGATCACATTCTTATTAGAGTCACTTTTTTCCACTATGCTATACTGAGCACCTTAGGCTCATAATTCTCTATGGGCTTTGATACAGCTTGCAAAGATGTAGTAAAATGTGCTTGTATTTTAAAATATGCCTAATGTTCAAAATGAACTTTAATTTTAGCTTGCTTTCAAACTTCTTTGCTAATAAAATTTCATATTAGAACTTATCCTTGGTGAACTTGAGTTGCTGTGAATATGCCCTTAGGAGAGGTATGATATTAAAATATCATGTTCCTTATAAAGAAATAAAATTAACAAGATCAACGGATAAGGTCACTGGTAACATCTGCAAATCTTGCTGAAAGTTTAAAATATTGGATGCTATCACTGTTTTCATCCAAACAATGTTCTATATTTAATAAAACACAAACAATGTTTAAACTCAGCAAGACAGGAAAATAATAGTCGGTTTCATCTTTTACACCTACACCTGTAAAATTAGAGCACTTTGGTAATTCTTGCCTCCTTCTGAGTCTGTGAATTTCATTCTCTCCTCAAGTTCTTGCTTTTCAAATCTCAGATTTAAATTAAAATATGATTACTTGAATAACCGAATAAATAGAATGAGATTAGGAAGCCCTACCTTGATGAGCTACTCAGTGTTTATAAGAACTGGTAGATACAAAGGGCATGGTGCTAGACAGCATGAGGTGAACCTTTGATAACTGTGGAGCACGTAAGAATTGTTCAAGAGAGACGTCTCAGGAGGAAGGGAACAAGCATTTATTAAGTGCCTCTGTGAGGCCAGGCATCATGTTAATCAATACATTATTTGATCTTTACAACAATGAACAGACATATTAGAACAACCAAGAGAGAAAGATGCTATTTTTATTTTCATTTGAGAGAAGAGGAAACTGAGCCAGACAGAGGTTGTAACTTGCCCCGGCTCACAGAGGTACAAAATGAGTGAGGCTAGATTTGAATGTAGATCTTCCTGACCCCAAGCCCCATGCTCTATCCACTGAGCCACCTAACTGGGTCCTGGATCCTATTCAAGCCATTCCTCTTATGGAGTGCTGAGCTGTTTAACCTAGATTACTCAGATTGGGTAGGGAACATGATCCTGATCTGTTGACAAAAAACAATGTCCAGATTACAACAAAAACCCTAGATTGCATCACCAGTGGATGTGTGAAAAAATACTTTTAATTTGTTCTTTAGAAAAATTAAATCTCAGTTGGCTTTCCTCCCTAAGTTATGCACAGTCTTTTTGCAATTGCTGTATTATCAGAAATACATGTGGCTGCTGTCACAAGCTCCTCCACACAGCATTCCCTGATACTTTCTGTTTCTCTCACCTTCTGTTATCCTCAGTGAATCACACGCTGTGGCCTCACAGTTCTGCATTTCCACAGCACTTGGAAGAACTAGATTAATGAGAACTAAGTTGTTTATTCAATGTTAGAATCTAAGAAAATGAATTTGGGAAAATCCCCTGAATATTCATTTAATCACTCTTCATGTTATTTTAATCTCATATTCTTATTCTGCTTACTCTTTTAACGTAAGTCAAATTCATCCATTTACCAAGTAGAGATTGCCTATCTTATAAAAACAATAGTTTCTAATCAATAAATAAATAGGAGGGAAGGAGAGAAGAAGGGAGAGTAGCTGGAAATCAAATTTCAAAAACAAATGTTAAAAAAATAGTTTTTACATGCAACTGTGCAATAAATATACAGGTAACAGGGTATAGAAATCCATCTTGCCCTACAACAAAGTAAGGAGGAAGGGGGATACAGTGGAATGGAGGATATAAAAATGGGCGTACTGGGGGAAGAGGTAATCAATATGCTTGCCGTCTTGGGCTAAGGTATAGGGAAGAGATGGGGAGAAAGTTTATAACTCAAAATCTTGTGGAAATGAATGTTGAAAACTAAAAATAAATAAATTAAATATATAATATATGTATAAATATATACATACACTGTGTGTCTACGCACATACACACACACATACACACACACTAGTATTGTACAAAAATAACGGGAAGGCTGTGTGACGTAGGGGATAGTCTCCTAGCTATACTTGGAGGCACAAAATGATGTTTATATTCCCAGGTATAACAATGGAGCTGTTTGACTATGGACAAAACACTTAACCTTTCTGAACCTTCATTTTCTAATCTGTTAAATGTGGATAATATCTATTGAACATATCTCACACTTGTTCTAAGCCTCAAATGATACATAAAAAGAACTTTGCAAATTCTAAAAGCATATAAAGACTTCAAAAATTCTGAAATGCTATATAAAATCTATTATTATACAAAGTGAGAAAATATATGATTAATCCATCTGCTATTCTCTCTTTTCTGTTTGGAAATCTTACAAGAAAATATTTTTAGTTATTTTTTTATAGTAAAAAAAAAAATAGTGAAAATAATCATCGTCCCTTGACAGGCATTGTGCTGTCATAGTAAAGGGTGGGGGGAGAATCTTGAAATCAGGATCAAACCGCTGTCACTTACTAGCTATCTTAAAGTATGATCATGGGTTATATATTTAATTACCCTCTCTGAAACTCAATTTCCTTATCCATAAAATGGACATATATAATAATACATTGAGTATCATTTCACAATGTTGTTAAAAGGCTCAGATGATATAATTTATGTAGACCTCATATATTTTAAAGTTGCAGATAACTGTCAGCTATTATTATATTAAACGTAAAGCAAAATTGTAGGAATTATTTTTTTAATCTCACTGCAGTTGAAGAGTGCCTCTTGTCATTCTGACTCACCTATTTCTATTAATAATACCACACAGTAAAGATACTCTTCTTCACTGATCCCCAAATTTGCATTATCTTTGACTCCTCTCACTACTTAGATCAAAGGTTCTTAGCCTAAGATCTAAAACTTGTTTGTTTTTAAAGATTTTTTTAAGGTATATTTGAATATAATTGGCTTTCTTTGTAGTCCTATGTCTTTTGTTTTATTTATTTTAAAATAATATTCTTAAAAGGGAACTGTAGGCTTTACCAGACAAATGAGTCCAGGATATTCTCCTCCTCCCTCAACAAAATAAAAAGGTTAAAAAGTCCATTCTCATATCTAATAATTATTGATTAGATTGTGATTTCTGCCTTCACTATATTTCTCAAGGTCTTTCTTTTTTCTGGCCCTACTGCTATTAACTTAAGTTAGGCCTTCATCATTTCTTTCTTACGGAACTTCAATAGATTCTAACTGGTTTCCCATCTCCAGATTCTTCCATTCCAGATCCATCTATGTAGGTTGTTGTTCAGAGGTTTTGGTCTTGTCTGTGACCTCATTGTGGGTTTTCTTGGCAAAGATCTTGATTAGTTGGCCATTTCTTTCTCTAGCTCATATTACAGATGAAGAAACTGAGGCAAATAGGGTTAACTGACTTGCCCAAAGTCACAAAGCTAGCAAGCAAGTTTCTAAGGCTGCCTTTGAACTCAGGCCTTCCTGACTCCAGACCCAGCACTCTATCCACTGTGCCACCTAACTGCCCTTTCTCTATAGGACGCTTTTTCATTATGCCATCCTCCTACCCCACTAACAACTACCACTCAGAATATTTCAACTAGTTTCTTTATGATGAAGTCTGAATACATTACCTTTGCATTCAAGGCAACCTGTAGTCTGACCTCAAATAATCCGTTATTTGTATTGCTGTTACGCTTATTGATAATTAACTTTTGTTGCACCTCTTTCCTTTCACTATAGAGGTGGGGACTATGGGTACATGTGTTTTCAAACATGATTATGGTGTCTATTAGTTTTGCTGATTTTTTTTTTCTTTTTAAGGAACGTTCAATTGGAGATAGTATATGTGGAGCAGGGGTGAGGAGGGATGGAAGGTGATATATCCAGAAACAACTATGTTATAAAATTTCCTTTTAAAAATAAATGATTTCTGTATAGAAGGTGATTCATTAAAACATGGCACCTAAACTTTGTTATTCACTAAGAAGAACTCTTATCATGCTTATTGAATGGAAATAATTTTCCTGTATTGAGTCTAGTGGTCTTGTGTCACGCCACATTGTGTATGTGTGTATGTGTGTGTGTGTGTGTGTGTGTGTGTGTTATCTTCCATTTACTGAACTTTAACATCCATTCAAAATCATAGAAAGTACAGGGAACTGGAGTCACTAGGGTATAATGGAATTTTGCAACTGATGAGTTGTATAATCTTAAGCAAATCCTTCACACTTATCTTTCTTGACCTTAGAAGTCTTTGCCATTATTGAGACAATTCCTCCTCTATACTCTCTTCTCTCTAGATTTTCATGCTACTATTGTCTCCTGATTCTTCTCCTATTCTATCTGACTATTTTTCCTCAGTATCCTTTGTACAATCATCATCCTTACCTCACTTCGTTATACATGGGTGTATCCATAGACTCTTTTTTGAAACCTCTGTTTTGCTGTCTCCATCCTTTCTTTCTTAATAATCTCATCAACTCCCATGGATTCAACTATCATCTCCATGCAGATAACTTCTAGATCTCTATGTTCAAATTAATTATTTCTGTTGAAATCTACCACTATTTTACTAGCTACTCATTTGACATATCCTATTGGATATCTAATAGTCATTATATACAAAGTCAATTATATGCAAAATCATTATATCTAAGAAAGATTTCTTTCTTTACCCCAAACACCTGTTCTTCCTAACTTCTGTAATTCTGTTAAGAACACCACCAGCCTTGTATTCATTCAGGTTTACTACCTCAAAATAATCTTAAAACTCCTCACCTTCCTTAACTCCCACATCTAGTTATTTGATAAATCTTGTCAATTCTACATGTACTAATTTCTATTAAACTTGGATTCCTTATTTTATTTCCTTTAAAAATAACATTCTATATTTGCTGGTGATGTGGGGTTGAAATAGTGATTTCTGTATTTATAGTGGCAGTAAAATTTTTAATGATTGACATTTCCTGTTGAACATTAGGGAGAAATTAATTGAATGCCATATAATAAAATGAATTAGTAAGCTATATTCTTGACTCTATAAAGGGGTTAGCTATTTTTAGGACTAAAAGAAAGTAACCTTAAAAGAAGAAAAATTTGAATGATACAAATCTTATCCACTCATTCATTTTCGACTATTTAATATTTTTTTTCATTGACTTGTTTATTTACTTTTAGTTTACAAGATTCAGTTCCACAATCCCTTGAGTTTCAAATTTTCTCCTCTCCCTCCCATCCCCCTCCCTCCGTGGTATGCAATCATGTATAGGATCTGCAAATACTTTCACATTGTACAATAGTCTGGTT
>CM053591.1:65337742-65363000 GCA_028646515.1 Pseudochirops corinnae
TATTGCTTCAGTCTCCATTTAAACTCTAGTCTTTCTAGATCTTTCTCTCAATGTAGATATCTCCTTCCATCCTGAAACTTGTAGAGTTGTCTTATAGCTGTGTGTTGCTGAGAAGAGTCCAGTTTATCAAGGTTGGTCATCACACACACGATGTGTCTATGATTGTGTACAAATTTTTCCTGGTTCTGCTCTTCTCACTTCCAGCTATTTAATATTAAAAAAAATTTATCTTTACAATTTATATTTTAGTGAAAAATTCAGAAATTTTTTAAATTTACTTTGTAGACATTTAAATAACTTTTTGTGTTATAATCATATGTAACCAGCAGATGGTGATGTCTGGTATGGTTTGTAAGTTTAAGATAAAGGGTAAAATGAAAGGAAAAGGTATTTACCCTCTTCCCCAATCTTCTCCACTTTCGTAGTATTTATTTGGCAACTCTTCTTAGACCACACTTTTATCTTCTTACCTAGAGGAACTGCTCCATAGTCACTTCCTTTGCTCTGCTGAGCATATGTTACCTAGGGCAGCTGGCTGGCACAGTGTATAGACCTGGAGTCAAGAAGACCTGAGTGCTGATAATTTTGTTTTATATTTGAAAGGAATAGCAACTTGTAGATAGCATATTTACAGTTTCATATGAAATCATCTATTTTTATTGTACTATCTTATTGAGATATTTGTTTTATTCCATAAATTAAAAATGAACTTTATTTAAACAGACAAGTTCAAAACTAGTTTCAGATCTTTACTAGCTGTGTGATTCTGGCAAGCTACTTAGCCTCAGTTTCCTCATCTGTAAAATGGGGATAATAATACCACCTGCCTTTCAGGGTTAATGTGAGGATGACATGAAATAATAATTGCATAGAGCTTAGCACAGTGCCTGGCACATAGTAAGTTATATACATATATGTTAATTATTATTAGCTATTAGTCCTTGATTCTCTTCCTTCATTCTTAGTATTGCAGCCAAGTTAGGTTCTGTTACAACCAGCAGAACATTTTTAAAATACATCTCTCCCTGTCAAGAAGTACTTGAGTTATACATAGGTTTCACTATGTAATAATTCTCATGTTGAATGTTCTTAAAGAATTTTGCCAGTTGTAACATGATTAAAGTCCAGACTTAGAAAAGATAGCTATTTCTTAGATATATCACCTTTGCAAACTACAGAAGGATTTTATTATGAAGATCAAAAGAAGTATTTGAAAAAAATGATGTGCATGTAACTATATTGCTCACTTATTTTACTGATTTATCTGCATAATAAAGTCTGTTAAGTACAAGCAAATTTGATAGTAATGCAGAAATAATATCACTAAGAGTGGCTTTTTACAAATAATTAATCAATCATGGCAAATAATTTCTAGTTGGCTTAATTGAACTTTAACATCTTGATGGATCTACAATCTTGTCAGTGTAGGTTATCATTGAATTAGTACATGCCATAACCTTTCAAGAACTTGTAAGGTGTGATTATTATGGACATTATCCCCAAAACCTACCAATGGAAATCATACCTAGACTTTCCCTAGGTCTTTCAACATTCCGTTTTTAAATGGTACACTCAGGATGTTCTTTTGCTGTTCTTCACTCTTGCTATAAAACCAGTCTTCATTTATCATTGTACATTTCTTCAATATCTTTTATTCCATTTCTTGTAAACAAGATAACATTGGGATGTGCTAAAGCTCACACAAATTCATGGTACATCTCTCCATATGTCTGAGTTGACCACTGTTTCAGAGAAATGAGATATTTTAAAAATGAATTTTTGTTGTGAAGTGGTCAGACTTGGTTAATCCTATTTAGTTATAATCAGATTTTTACCTCATATTTTACCTAATTAGCAACTGGCCGTGGAATCTGGCTTTCAAAAATAAGACAAGGGAGGTGCTAGGTGACAATGCCTTTGCCCATTAAAAATGTAGATAGTTAAATATTGAATCTTATTTTTCCAGAAGCTTTGTAACATCCTAGTAAACTTTTTATATTACCATTTAATACATATTAATGTTTTGGCATTTGTGCCTTCTAATACTTAAGCATATTAATTATTATATCAGATTATGAATTATAGCCCAATTAAACATAAAAGGGAAGAGGGAAAAAATTTTCCAGAGAAATAAATGAAACCTGGTGCCACAGAGTAACAGGTACAATATAGGAAGAAGGATTGTGGAATAGAGGACCAATATGCTCATAAGAAATGATATCTAAGAAGAAAACCAACAATATCATAAAATGGAAGAGTTGGAAGGGACTTCAGTGTGTCTTCTCCAACATATACCTCCAACAGAATGAGATCCTACAACATGTATGAGAAGTGGTCATTCAGTATTTAATAAATGTTGTTCGTATTGATTTGAATTCAGTCTGCATTCCTTAATAAGTGAAGTGAACTTTTATTACTGGCAAAATTCAGCAATATATTATTTAATGGTTAGATTACAAACTCTTCGAAAAGGAAGTGATTAGTAAAGGTCAGTAAGAGCAGGTCTTTCCAGAGTAATCCCATTTTCTTTTTAGATCATGCAGCTAGAAAAGTAGAGTAGGGAAATACTATAGACATAGAATATCTAGATTTCAGAAATGCAGTGACTCTTATGATAGTTGTGATTAAGACAAAAAGGCTATGTGGGAGTACTGTTAAGAATATTTGGAACTTGTTGAGTGCCTGGACTCATCACCATGAATGGGATAACATTGACTTGCTACAAGCTTTCAATGGACTGTATAGGATTTAGTCATTCAGGATTTTTATCAACTTAGATGAAATTTTGAGTCAACTTGGCATACATGTTTAATTTGTAAATAATGCAAAGCTTGCATGGGTACCTAAAATATTGGATGATAGAGTCTAGAACAAAAATGATCTTTTCAGGATGGAATTATAAGTCAAAATAAATAACATGATATTTATTAGCTAATTTAATAGAATGTTACATTCTACATCTATACCTGGATTCAAAAAATCAACCTCATAATAATCTCGGATAACAAAGTTAAAGGTATCAAGAAAGGTTTGGCATATACCAAAATATTCATAGCAGCATTTTGTGTGTGTGTCTGTGTGTGTGTATGTGTATGTGTGTGTATGTCTATGTGTATTGCAAAGGAGGTGTAGAATAGCTAAACAAATTGTGGTACATAAGTATTATGGAACATTATTGCACTGCGAGAAAGAACAAACATTAGGAAATTAGAGAAACATATAGGGAGATTTATAGGAATTGATGCAGAGGGAGGTTAAGAGAATCAGGAGTGTAATTATATTAAATAAGCTTGGCTCCAGAGAAAAGGTAATAAAATATACCTTACCCTTTCACTAAGGAAGCAAGGGATTAAGAATGTGAATTGTTTATGTGTTAGTTGATTTTGCTGAAGTTTTTTTTTTCTTTTTCTTTTTTTAAATAAAGTCTTTGATAGGCTCATTGGTTAGGGAAGGAGTAGAGATATTTTCAGAAAAAACAACAATGGAAAATCAAAGATTCAGAACATATATATATATATATATATACACATATATTTAATATAAGTATATGCACACACATACACACATGTGTATATATATGTATATATGTATATATATACATATATATACTCATGCATATTATACATATGTAAATGTGTGTGTGTGTAGTCTTTGGAGAACTATAAGCTCAATATGGGGAAGCCAAGTGACACTGGCTTGGAATCAGGAGGTCTAATTATCATGAGCTCAAATCCTATCTCAGACACTTGCTAGCTGTTTGACCCTGGGAAAGTCACTTAACCTTATTTACCTCTTCATGACCTAGAGAAGTAAGTGACAAACCACTCTAGTATCTCTGCCAAGAAAATCCCAAATAGGGT
Organism: Pseudochirops corinnae; assembly: GCA_028646515.1. Lineage (NCBI taxonomy): Eukaryota > Metazoa > Chordata > Mammalia > Diprotodontia > Pseudocheiridae > Pseudochirops > Pseudochirops corinnae. The sequence goes on from CM053591.1 coordinate 65,341,603, forward strand.
CTCAAAGAGTTGAACATGACTGAAAAACCACTGAATCACAACAACTCGATATAAGTCAATCATATTACATTAGCAAATAACCTAATGTTTTACCAGGCTGCATTAAGATGTATGTAATGTCCAGAATGAAAGAGGTAATAGTATTGCTATGCTATACCATAGTCAGTCCACACCTGAAATGATATAGTCAGTTATATGTACCAGATTTTAGAAAACCCATAGCATGTCCTTAAGAGGGCCACAAGGGTGGTGAGGGAATCAGAGAACAAGCCATAAAAGAGATCAATTTAAGGAATTGGGGATGTTTAGTGTACAGAAGAAAAACCTTGAGACAGGATAGTTGTTTTCAACTATTTCAAGTACTGCCATGTGGTATAGAGATTGTATTTATTCTTCCTGAGCCCAGAGGGCAGGAATGGGAGCAATATGTGGAAGTATAGAAGGGATGATGTGGTTTTGACATTAGAAATACCTTCTTGACAATTAGAATGATCTGAAAATAGAATACACTGCCTCAAGAGGTGATGAGTCCCTCCTTGCTGGAGGTCTTTAAGCAGAAGCTGGACAACCATTTGGGGAAATTTTAAAGAAATAACTCTTGTTTAGCTATTGATGTGATCAGACGGCCTCTAAAGGCTTCCAGATTGTTCCTCTATACGTTCACTGCCCTCACAGGTGACAGACTTACTGTAGTGCTATTCATTCTTATTTTATTTTATTTGTACTCTTTAATTTGTCTTAATTTTTTCTGGGTCAGTGTGATGAGTTTCCACAGCAAAATTCCCTCTCCATTTATTAGAATGTGAGGTTCTCAAAAGCAGAGACTGTTTCATTTTTTCTTTATATGCCAGTGCTTAGAACATAATAGGTCCTTAATAAATGTTTGTTGAATGAAATCATCTGTACCTTTAAAGATGTTTATTTTAAAAGCTCAGTTCCTTTGAAAGGCATCCCTTCTCCAATCTGGAAAAGATTGTTTTGAAATGTTGATAACTGGTAAATATTTTGAACATCAGAAACTGTTGATGGCTTTGGATTTACCTCAGGATATAGATCAGCTAAAGATATTAGAAGTGTCATAAAACAGCTTAAGCTGCCCTTTGAGTATTCAGAAATAGGGACATTTTCCAGAGCATTAGTTTCTAGGACTTCCATTACCTCCTGATATAGAGCTTTGAGGCTTTAGATACAATATTTTCTCACTGTCTGAAGTGAATTGTTGTTTTTATCAGTCATATTTTTATACCTTTCAAAATTAAATGGCCTGTCATTGGAGAATTTATAAGCTTCCATGACCCTAAAAGAGTTCTTGGTTTTTCTTTGATGTTGTCTTTAATGACTAGAATAGGAAAAATGGTGCATTCCTTTAAAAAAAGAAGAGATGCTAGTATAGCAACAACTAAAAAGATAATAATCTGTAATCTAGTAGACTTTCAAACCCACTGTCTTGTTGTCAATCAGTGCTGTGGTCCAAGATGTAGACCAAGTGCTGTGGTTGTTCTCTACCCATTCCTTGAATATGCTACTCTCCATCCTCAGTACTCTCTTATTTTTGTTGTTGTTCATTTGTTTCAGTCATGTCTTAATCTTTTTGACCTCATCTGGGGTTTTCTTAGCTAAAATACTGAAGTAATTTGCCATTTCCTCCTCTGACTCATTTTACAGATGAGGAAACTGAGGCAAACAGAGTTAAGTGACTTGCCCAGGGTCACATAGTAGCTGAATTTGAACTCAGGTCTTCATGACTCTGGGTCCAGCGCTTTATCCTCTAAGCCACCAAGTTGCCCAGTCTCCTGCTACAGCATAAATAATAAACAATGTCCTTAACCCATATGTTAAGCTTCTTCAATTGAGTATTTCACATATATGACAGGCTGCGGTTATAAAGGAAAGAACATTCAATTTGTATTCAAAAGATTGTTTATAGTCTGGCAGTGTCACTTAAAATCTGTGTGACCTTGGACAAATGATTTAACTTCTGGGCATCATCTTTAAAATAAGGGAGTTTGATTAGATACACCCTGAGACTTGCAGCTTTAAATCTAAGACCCACTGATATTCACAACATGATTTCAAGGTCCTGAAGCTCAGGCTCCATAACTAAATTTTTCATGGTGATGGATATAATGAAAGGCACAGAGTAGACTCTCAATGATAGTTTATTATTTTGGCTCCAAGACTATGTAATGTGGTAGAAAGAGCATGGACCTGAGACTCAGGAAATCTCGTTTCACACTCTTCTTCCCCTAAATGATTGTAAACTTAGACAAAACCAAATCTCTTTGAGGCTTTTTTCCTCATTTCAAACCTGGCATCATGGATAGTGGAACTGGCCTTGGATTAAAGGAGAATTGGGTCCAAGTCTTGCTTTTGACACATTGGTACTGTGAACACAGACAAGTCACTTAAGCTCCAAGTGTCTTAGTCAAATCCCAAAGTCCATTAAGTGATATATGGTAGATGTTGATCCACATTGGTGAACGACATTTCCTCTATACTAGGTGTTCCCCACCCCAGTGAAATCAAAGATATAGACCTTTCTTCTCTCTACCAAGCCTTTCTTTTCACTTTCTGCTTCTCTAACTTCCTTATCTGATCATTCATTAATTCATGCTTGAACTTTGCAGCCTTTTATCTTTTCCATTATCTTGCTGTGTTCCTTTCCCTTTCCAGTTTTCAGATAGCTTCCAGAATCACTTCCCATAGGCAGACTTTTGATTTTTTTTTTCTGGTCCTACCTTGATTTACCTGATAATTCTCTGTTCAGTTACCACTCTATACAACATTCTTACCCTACTCCTTAGTGACAATATTTATTTTGTGTATGAGTTTGCTCAAAACCATTTTTATGTCTCTAGATCTTTTATGTTTATCTATTATCATGGCTATTACTTAAAATATTTTTGTTGCCTTTACTTTATTCATGGTTCTTTTGCATGCATTGTCTCATTTTAATACAATAGCCTCATGAAATAGTAAGAGACATCTCCATTTCTGGGAGATAACAATGTGACATCATCAAAAACACCATGATATGATGGATAGTGTCAGGGAGACCTGAATTCAAATTCTATCTCTAATACTTATGAGATTGTGACCTTGGGAAAGTCACTTGATTTCTCTCAGACTCAGTTTATCTGGAAAATGAAAGACTGAACTAGATTATCACTGAAGTACTTCCCAACTCTAAATCTGATACTTCAACTTGACCAAAGTCACATTGGCAAAACAAGATAGAACCCATGTTATTCCTGTTCTAGTATCCTTCCTACTATAGCATGCTATACCCAAATTAGAGTGGGGGGAGTAGTAGAAAGGTGAGAATTGTCCACTCCTAAATGGTAAAGTTGATTTTGTGTAATACCAGAAGAATATCACACATATAAACAATATATTCTTTTGATAATAGCAAAGGGGGGGAGGGGAAGCACTTTTGCATTCTCTCCCTCCTTCTCTCTCTCTCTCTCTCTTTCTCTCTCTCTCTCTCTCTCTCTCTCTCTCTCTCTCTCTCTCTCTCTTATTTATCTGTGTCTTCTAATACCCTTTAGATGATGATTCATTCAGCAATTAGAAAATATTTGGAATCTTAATGCTGTTTCTGGCCACTGGGATTTGTTCTGACTTTATCTAACCCTAGCTGCAGCTAAAACTGACACAGAGATGATTGTTATCATCTGTTCTGTTCTCAGTTACCACATTTCTCTTTTCCTGTTCTCTTCATGCACCATTTCAGTTTATCTTCTACTTGAAGGCTCATCAAATGCTGGATATTATCTTTTTAACACATATTTATAGACTTCTTTATTTCAAATGTTATGAGGAAACTGGAATAGGTTCAGAGAAGAGAGCAGAGAATAGTAAGGGAATGGAAAAAAAGATGTGATGGTATAGATTATTTCAAAAAAATACTCTCATTCATCCATGGAATAAATATTCACCATAGTCAGTAAGTGCTCCTAAACACTATATAGAAATACAGCATTAAAAACAGACTCATTTGCAGAAGAAGCTTATGAGAGAAAGTAGAGGGGAAAGATATTCAGATCCTTGATGGCAAAATTCTGTGTAGTGAGGATTTGGGAGAACATTGACAATCCTAAGGCCTTTGAGAAAGAAAGATTTGCTAAGATCATCCATTATGTAATGGTTCTTTAATATTTTGGAGTGGCAATTCCCTTTAATTAAACAAAATCTTGGCAGAGTCACCATAGTAAGGTATTTTAAAGTGATTTTCTTTTAGAAATCGCACTATTAAAGGTGTAATAATAAACTGAATTTAAAATGTTCTATCTTAAAATATTTATCTTTACATAATGCTTGAAGATATACATATTGTTATATAAACATATATTATTATCTCATATATTATTCACAATAATCTTGTGAGGTAGTGTTCTTGATATTATTAGCATTCATGTGTTTTTAACTTTTTGTTTAAATTTTTCTCTTATCTTTTTGTATTTTATTTTCTTCTAATTACGTATCAAAACAAATTTTTACATTCATTTTTTTAATGTTGAGTTCAAAATTCTCTCCCTCTATTCTTCCTTCATTGAGAAAGTAAACAATTTGTTATAGGTTATACAGTAATGTAGAATATTTTTTTTGTCATGTTTTAGTCATATGTGAAAGAAAACAGACCAAACACCCCCTCCCCCAATAAAGTTAAAAAAGTGTGTTTCAGTCTGCAGTTAGACTCCATCAGTTCTTTTTCTGGAGGTGAGTAGCATTTTTTCAATCATAAGTCCTTCAGAATTGTCTTGGATCATTACCTATCTGAGAATAGCTGTCATTCACAGTTGATCGTCATCCAGTATTGCTATTACTGTGTATAATGTTCTCACTTCACTTTGTAACAGTTCATGTAAGTTTTTCTGGGTTTTTCTGAAAGCATCCTGCTTGTCATTTCTTATAGCACAGTAGTATTCTATCACAATCATATACCACAACTTTTTCAACAATGTACCAATTGATAGGCATCCCCTAAATTTCCAGTTCTTCACCACTGCAAAAAGAACTGTAATAAATATTTTGTATATATTGTTTTTATTTCTTTTTTTTTTTTTAATCTCTTTGGGCTACAGACCTAGTAGAGGTATTGCTGAGTCAAATCCTTTGGATCAAAGTTATAGCCTTGAGTAGGGAACTTCTGGCCTTGAGGCCACATGTGGCCCTGTAGGTCCTCAAGCACAGTCTTTGTTCTGTGAAATTTTGATTCAAAGGGCAGCACTTGAGGACCTATAGAGCCAAATGTCACCTCAAGGCTAAAGGTTCTCCACCCTTGGATAGCCTTTTGAATATAGTCCCAAATTTGCTTTCCAGAATTGCTGGATCAGTTCACAGCTCCATCAGTGCCTTTGTATCCCAATTTTCTACATCCCTTCCAACATTTGTCTATTTCTTCTTCTTTCATATTAGTCAATCTGATAATTGTGAGGTGTTACCTCAGAGTTGTTTTAACTTGCATTTCTCTAGTCAATAATAATTAGAGCATTTGTTTATATGACTATAGATAGTTTTGGCTATTTTGTCTAAAAATTGCCTATTCATATCCTTTGATCTTTTATCAACTGGAGAATGACTCACAGTCTTATAAATTTGACTCAGTTCTCTATATATTTGAGTAATGAGGCCTTTATCAGGGATACTTGCTATTAATACCCCTCAGTTTTCTACTTTCTTTCTAATCTTGGCTGCATTGCACTGTTTTTGTTTGTGCAAAAACTTTTTAATTTAATGTCATCAAAATTATCCATTTTGTACTCCATAATTCTCTCAATCTCTTGTTTGTTCATAAATTCTTTTCCATTCACATTTACTGATGAAGAGAATGAGTCTCAGTAGTGTGTTCAGGGTCATACAGATAGCAAATCAATACAGCAAGATTTGAAACTGAGTCACTCCCAGGAGAATATGAGCATCTTTAACCTACTTACAAAGAAAAGCAATGTCTACAATTCTTTCAGATTTTGCTATTTAAATTCAAACTTCTTGAGTAGAATATGACTATGAAGTTTCTCTGTGGTTCCGCAGAGAATTTTCTGGATGATCATGTTATTTCTTCCTTAGGAAAAGGCTGAGCTCTGAAAAACTCAACACTTTTAGAAAATATCCCTTAGCTTAGCCATAGGACAAGCAACAGTTCTTAGAGGTGGAGAACAACCCCAGGCTTTTCCCCTTAAAGAGTGATTTTTCTTGTACCTTTCAGAGTGTGGGCTGTAAAGCTTAACAACTCTAGTCAGAGATTTTTTTAACCTAGGTACCAGTGTCTGTAGGTGGTAAGTGCAGAGACATTTTTAGGTAAATATAACTCAGATTCAAGTTTCTGTTTGGAATTGAAGTTCCTTGCCCAAGGACTTTGGTTTCATTGTCTGAGACTTCATTGAGGTTTGTGGTGAGCATTCCTAGTTTAAATCTCTGAAGGCTAATGTTGCACTTATGTTCCATATATGAGTTGTTAATTCAATAGTTTTCATAGGCTTCAGATTCTAGGGAACCCATTAATAGACTCCACACTCCTTCTCTAGGATGTATCTGTGAATGAACCCAGGAAAAAGCACTGAGATTAAGCTAATTGGAAGGTCAAGGTCATTGCCTCTTCTATCTAGCTACATTGCTGGACTTTCATTTGTATATAAAATAAGTCAAATCCTGAAAATGCTTTGAGCTAACTCTTATGGTTAAACTAAAGTTATAAGCCTAGATAACTGATAGGAAACTAGTATTATTACCAACAACAACAAAAAAACCAAGAGATGTATTGTCGTTGGGAGGTGCATTAAGAGAGGCGAGTGATTTCAGTTTGGGATACTTTGTTTAATGCATTTCTGGATCTCAGGATTGGGATAAAACTATGTTTAAAATAAAATTATGTTAATTTAAAGAATGAGGTCTCCATGTTCTTGAGTGAAATAAAATAACTCCTTTTTGGCAAATCCCTTTTAATTCAAATGGTATTATGCTGTTTTCCTTTTACTTAATTTTGTACTATAAAAATTGGCTAATCATGTAGCTAAATAAGTTCTGCCAAAACAAAAATCATTTTAAATTATGATCCTGTCAATTTGCATACTTAATTTTAAAACTCAATCAATAAGAAATACCTGTAGTTTTTGTTTTCACATTTGTCTAAGCAAAACAGTAATGATTAAAATGCTGTCTCTGTTGACTGAGCTTTTTCAGGATATTTTTTGTTTTATCTGGAAACAACTAAATTTACATTCCAATATGCATGGGTGTTTCAAAAGAAATATCCTAATATCGATTCTTAGCTCTATAAGTCTTTATAGCTATTTCATTACTTAGTTTCATTCATACTTTGATTCATTTAGTTTGTTATTACCACAGAATGCAAGCTCTTTGAGTGCATGCACTGTTCATTTTTATCCTTGTATCCCCAAGATCTCACTGCACTCCTGACACATAGCAAGGGCTTAACAAATGTTTCTTGGAAGAATGAATAAGTGCTAAAATATTTTCCTAAATAATTGAAAATGGGGATACAATTTTGTCTAAAATGTATTATAATAGTATTTTGTTTCATGTTCTGCTTAGCTCATATTAGTTTTACTTGGAAAAATAATTTGATATCAGTTAGCTTAAATTCACATATATGTCTTATGTGTTCATATGTAGATGTACACAAAGTACATGCATGTACACACACGTGATCTATACACATATGTGTGCAATACATATGTGTGTACATTCACATATGTCCACATCATATAAGTATATATTTATCTATAGATATAAATAGATATCAATGACAGAGATTAAAACTGAGGCCCAAGGAGGTTTAAAAAAGTCTTCCTTGATCATATAACCTATCTGTAGCAGAGCCACTTTTGGAATTTCTGACACCAAATATAGTATTCTTTTCAAAGATGTCAAAAAGCATATAAATAAAAAGGACCAAGAAATAGAGTGTCCATGAGAAAGAGCTGTTATAAAAATGTGGTAGAGTGGAAAGTACATTTTTAGTTCTGTTATTATTTAGTCAGGAAATTTTGGATAATCAAATTCAACTTTTTGATACCTGAGGTTTTCATCTATAAAATGAGGGGAGTGGACTAATAGTCTCTAAAGCTGATTCTGTCTCAAAAATTATCCAGTTAGTACCTTTGTGTAGTCAATATGCATGTATTATGTGGAGTAATAATTGTGAGATAGGATGTTGAAGAGGAAAGGGTATTCATCCTTAATTCAACATAACTATCTGTTCAAATTTTGAATTTGCAATTTATTGGTGATGTGATCTCGCAAAAGTCACTCTGCCTGACTGAGACTCATTTTTCTCATCTGTAAAAGAGAAATAATATTAGTTATACAATCATCTTCAGAATATTGTTATGAGGAAAATACTTTTTACACTATATATCATTATAAAAATATGAGCTACTATTCCAACCAAATGTCCTTGAGTATTACCTTATAGGTTATTTGATCTGGTAACCTAGGCTAATCATTGAAATTCTAATTTTGTTTCTTTTTGCCCTCAATTTCTCCTTTTTGGCAGTGTGATTTGAAATTAGACCAATTTACTGGACAGAAAAAAAAATCCTAATTAGGTATTTGACATAGACAAATAATCGTGTTAATTAGAGAATGCTTTCACTGCAAGGTTTACATCTATCTCCATCATACTCACAGGAAAAAAATAAATAAAAATCATGACTCCATTCAGTTTTATAGAAACACAGTGAATAATTCTCTGATTCAAAATTGTGGTGTCCACAATTGTGCTATTACTAACAATTCAAAGCAAAACATGACAGTATGAAAAAAATGTATTAAAAAGCCTACTCTTTATGTACAACATTATGGCACAGTCTATCAATAGCATATTATATATTAAAGAAAAGAGTCACAATTTTGCTAAACATTAGAAATGTTTTGCTATTTCTGCCTATTTAAATATTTTGAAAGATCTGTGTTCCCACAGATGTGCATTTAACGGTGTAGATCACAGCATATCTATGCATTCTCATCCTCTGCAGTTCTTGTCCATGTCTTTCTACAGAAGATATATTCAACATACTAAAATTTTACCTGTATGTCTTTTCAGATTTCTTGGCTACCAATTTAATGTTCATTCTCTCTCTGTCTCTGTTTCTTCTCTCTTTCTCTTACTCTTAGTTGTTTCTATTCTCTCATCTATTTCCTTCATTCATTTATGACCAACCCATTTCCTTTTCTGATCAAAGGTCCTTTGATGATGTATTTTACTTCACTTCTTGTTCATAAATCATATATGATAAAATGCTGTAACCCCTGGAGAACTACTATGTGTTATTTCATACTCTTATACTACATTTTTCTTCCTTTATTCTTCCTGCCTTCTAGAATTCTTCCATTCAGAATGTTTATTCTTCTTAGATTCAGGTTTTGTATTATCATGACAGAAGGATAATATCAATATTTAAAACATGGGCTTTGGCTATAGGTAAATAGTTTGAGATCAATTAATACTTAGTGCAGTATCACAGAAGTAGTTGAATATTGACATGGAAATATAATTATTTAATATGCACATAATAAAGAACTAAATGAATAGACTGTCCATAAGTCATAATAATATGATCAATGTGTATTCTTAGTCCATTTGTTTTGTTTTATTTTTCTCCTGGGTGGACAATTCCTTTTGAGTGGTTGATCCCATTCAAGAAGCCCTATGGTGTAGTCAATCTAACATCATCCTGGATTAAGCAGCATCTGGAGATTGCCTGTTCCTTGAGAACAGGGATTACCTTTTGCTTTTGTTCCCCCAACTCTTAGAATAATGCCTGGTTGGAGACAGCTAAATTGTGTGAATAGAGCACAAATCCTGGAGTCAGGAGGACCTGAGTGTAAATCCTTCCTCAGACACTTAACACTTACTATCTGTGTGACCTTGGGCAAGTCACTTAACCCCAAATGCCCTGCCCTTCCCCCTCCAAAACAAAAAAAAAAAAAAGCAAAAGAATAGTGCCTGGCATAGAGGAGACACTTAATAGGTGGTTATTGAATGAGACTGGCTGACTAGAGAATATCTAGAATACTTCTTCCTTTTAAACTTCTTTCTGTGAAATAAAAAAAAGACAATGTAGGCAGTCTCCTACTTTAGAATGTGATTTAACTTTTAAATATTTTTGATAAATTTTTTTTGTATTATAACTTTCTGATTATATCCCTCAGCCTTTCCCTATACTGTGAACCATCCCTTGTAGGAAACCATAGAAAAAGGAAATATGAAGTTAAGAAAAACTAATCAAAATATCTGAGTCTACCCATAATCTTCTACTTCTGTAAAAAAAAAAAAAAGAGCCTCTTATCTCTTCTCTGGGGCAAAAATTGTCATTATAAATATCCATCATTCAGATAGGTTAAAAAAATACTCAAGGTAAAGACCCTCTACAGGTATTCCTTCCTGTATATTACAAGTTGGCATAAGAAATTAACTGGGAATTTTTGGGGAGTTTTGCAGAAACCCCAAATGACATGTAAAAGCCAGCAGATGACACAGAAAAAGTTCAGAAACTCAGAAATGTATAAAATGTATGTATAGTATTGCACAATCTCAACATAATTTATCTTTTAATACCATGATAATTGAGGTTTATTTTCTGGAACAAAGGGAAAGGCAAAACATTTCTGCAGATTTTCCTAATAGCAGCTCTCCTCCTACCCATCCCTAACCCATGCAGTATGGAAGAGATGACTATTTATTTACCACTTTCTGTCAGAATGCACTGTTCCTTAATGGTGGAGACTGTGCTTTTATATTTCTATCTCCAGCACTTAACATTAATTCATTCATTTCGATCCCTCCCTTTGGGCTTGGTTTAGATGTGCTCAGTGGGGCTCATGGATCTGTGGTGCTTAGAGGGGCTCTAGGCTACTGTGAGGGATAATAATGCATTATTTTTATATTATGTTTATAATAAGGAAAACATTTTTCATACAAATTCTTTTTAAATTGTCACAACAATCTGTGAGAGAGATAATGCTGAGGTTATAATCCCTATTTTATTGATATGGAAGCTGGTGCTCAGGGAAGTCATGACTTGCCAGAGAACCACAGACTTCCAGAAAGTTGATAAAATATAAGTGTCTACTACATGCCATGCCCTCTGCTTGGTGCTGGGGAAGGTAGCACACACACACAAAAAAGGCAAAAGACAATCCCTGCTCTCAAGGACTCAATCCAATGGAGGCGATAACATAAAAAACTATGTACAAAAGATTACACACATGCATACACACTCACACACACATGCAGTAAATCAGAAATTATCAACAGAGGAAAGGCCCTAGAGAAGAAGGGAATCCAAAAAGTGGAATTTTAGCTAGGGACTCGAAGGAAGCCAGAGAAGCCAAAGGAAGGCAAAGAGAACCCAAGGAGGGAGAGCATTCCTTGCTTGAGGGGACAGTCAGTGAAAATATCCAGAATTGGAGACGGGGTGTCTTCTATGAAGAGTATCAAAGAGGACAGTATGAGTGTTTGAAGGAGGGGGTAGTTGATGTAAGGGTAAAAGAAGACTGGAAATGGCATAGGGTTGGGGACACAGAGGAAGAAGTTATAAACGGTTTTCAATGCCAAACAAAGGATTTTACATTTTTTTCCTAGTCAGACCTGCTCTTTATGAAGATCACTTTGGCAGCTAAATGTGGATTGTTGTCAGAAGGGACCAAACATAGGGCATTGCAACATATAATCTCAGAGCTAGATTAGACTTGGGAACCTATTATACCTTGATGGAAACACGTGTTTTTGTATGTGTGTTTGTTGGTTTTTATCTGTAGTTCTTTTATTTATATCCCCTAAGTAGAGATGATATCTCTCTTTCTCTTTCTTTTAATCTCTTGTAACACTTTATTTCAATTTATCCTCTAAACTTAATCTCTGATATAGTTGTAAGGACTTATTTGTGCACCTCCCATTTTTCCTTACTGGATTACAAACTATTTGATGGGTTGACCATTTTAATCTGTTTTGCAATCCAGAGCTATGCACATAATAGGTACTTAAAAAAAATTAATTCCTAGTGGGTCTCTTTATTACCATGAAAAATAACTCAAAATCTCTAAAGTATTCTATAAATTCAGGCTAAAAATGCCATTTCATGGAAGGTGGAATGATCATTAATTCACATACCTTGAACTATTTTGTTCTCAATAGAAATACTGAAATGTTTTATTGTTTCTCTCTGCCAAGAAACTAGTAAACCTTCCAGACAGTCTATACCTTCTCTATTACTAATCACTCCAATATAAAACTACCAGTACCAACTGTACAAGTCTTTGAAATAAACAGTATTAAAGTGTCCAAAAATAAGACAGACTAATAAATCATTTTTATTAAAATGTGACATCACAAAAACAAGTTAAAGGAGAAGATTGAAGAGCCAAGATTTTTATTTCCTTGCAGGAACAACATAGAAGAATACAAAAATTTACTGGTTATATCCAAAATTTAAGCCATTGAAATTTGATTCATAAATGACCTTAAATTATCTAAGATTTGGACTAGATGAATTGGTTTAATTGAATTCTGACTTTTGTTGACAGAATCATTCAAAAGGGACTCTTACAACTCTCCTTTCTAAAGAGGCCCTAAAATAATTTGTAAAAAGAAATCTTTTTCAACTGAAATTTGGGCTTGGAGAATAAACATTTCATTTTTACATATATTGAAATTCAAGATTTAAATATGTAAAGAACATTTATATTCTTTTGGGAAAACTTAAATTTTTCAGATAAATACAAAGAAAATTATGTATTTTAATTGTTATTATGTATTGATAGAATTTGTATGCATCAGAGGGATTTTTTTAAAGTATATGGTCTGTTACTATTCAAGATTGAAGGTAGAGTACTAGAGAAGAAGAAATTAGGAGGAGTAAAGAGAAAGAGAAGCAAGTTTGTTTTTTACCTTAAGAAGCCAACTATTAATGTAATACTTTCTCAAAGCTTCCCAGGCTATCTAAATGTATAAAACTATTGATGTTGACAAAAATATTTGGAGTAATATTGGATTTTCATGGTTTTATTAAGAAGCAGTTTTTATAAATTAAGACTGAAGAAGCTTTATTGTAGGAGTGGGAAGAATCATAGAATTAAGAGAACATTAGTGTAGGAAGAGATTTTAGGAGCCACTTAGTCCAATATATAATCAAATATGAATCCCCACTATATTATACCCAATAAAGGGTCATCCAGTCTTTGCTTAAAGACTTGTGGTAATGGAGAACCCAGTATCTACTGAGACATCTCATTATGCTTTTGAATTTTGTATAGGGAAGTTTTCCTTTTATGAAGTTTTAATTTACCTTTCACCAGTTTCTACCCTTTATTCATCATTCTGCCATTTTGGGAAAAATAGGTTAGTTCTACTACATCTTCAATAATGACCTTGCCAGGTTCTTAATGACAGCTGCTAGAACCCTCTTAGCTTGACACTTGGCAAGATTATGTGCATCCTCACTTCTTGTCTGTAGTCCTCTTAAGGCATGCACTCAACTATCTTCATCAGCATTTTTCAGGATGCTCTCCAGACTACTAATATCCTACCTAAAATATGAGGTTTGGAACACCCTGAAGAGACCTGCAGAACTATCTCTGAAAACCACAGCACACACAAAAAGTCCCTGAAGTTTGGACAGTACTCCCTCCTACCAAGAGTAGAGCCCAATTTTAACATAAAGTCAAGAATCAAGAAATAGGTTGACAAAGGGGCAAACTTGACCATAGAAAGTTACTATGCTGACAGGGAAGATCAAAATACAAACTCAGAAGAAGACAAAAATGTCAAAACTGTTCCAGCCAAAGCTTCAAAGAAAAAAATGTGAATTGGTTTCAGACTAAAAAAGAATTCCTGGAAGACCTCAAAAAGGATTTTTAGAATCAAATAAAAGATCAAATTTTATTTGATCAAGTCAAATCAAATCAAATCAAATTTAGAATCAATTAAGGAAAATAAATGAGAGTGATGTAAGAAAATCATAGGAAAAAGTCAACAGTTTGAAAAAATAAGTACAAAGAAAATACTGTAGAAAATAACACCTTAAATTCACTGGAGAGAAAAGCTCCTTTATAAAACAGAATTTGCCAAATAGGAAAAAAGATATACAAAAATTCACTGAAGAAAAAAAAACTTGTTTAAAAAGTAGAATTAACTAGATGGAAAAGGAAGTCCTACTTCTCACTGAAGAAAATTTTTAAAAATTAGAATTGGGCAAGTACAAATTCCAATAAAAAATTAAAATAAAAAATAGAAGAAAATGTGAAATATATCATTGGAAAAAACAACTTAACCGAAAAATAGATCAAGGAGAGATAATTTAAGGATTATTGGACTACCCAAAAGCCATAATAAAAAAGAGCCTAGATATTACATTTTATGATATTATCAAAGAAAATGGCCTTGATGTCCTAGAGCAGCAATTCTCAACCTGTGGGTCACGAACCCTTTGGAGGTCGCCTAAAACCATCGGAAAACACATATTTTCAATGGTCTTAGGAACTGAGACACCACTCCTCTATCCGTCTCCAGGTGGGTCTGCCCACATGCAGATATGCTCACATACAAGTATTAAAGGGTCATGGCATCTGGAAGGTTGAGAACCACTGTCCTAGAGGGTAAAATAGAAATTGAAGGACTCCAACAATCACTTCCTAAAAGAGACTCTACAATGAAAACTCCCAGGAATATAATATTCAAATTCCAGAGCTCCCAGGTCAAGGAGAAAATATTGCAAGCAGTTAGAGACAATTCAAACATTGTAAAGCCATAGTCAGGATCACCTAAGATTTAACAACTTCTACATTAAAGATCAGAAGGCTTGGGATATGATATTCTGGAGGGCAAAGCAGCTAGATTTACAGCCAAGAATCATCTATGCAGCAAAACTAAGTAAAATCCTTTAGTGGGAAAATGGATATTCAAGAAAATAGAGGACTTTCAAACATTAAACATTCCTGATGAAAAGACCAGAGCTGAATAGAAAATGTGACTTTTAAATATAAGACCCAAGAGAAACATAAAGAGGTAAACAGGAAAAAGAAATCATAAGGGATTCTATAAGGTTAAACCATTTATATTCCTACATGTGAATATGATACTTCTAAGTCCTAAGAAGTTTATCATAATTAGGGAAGTTAGAAGGAGTATATATAGACAGAGGGAACAGGTGTGAGTTGACAATAATGGGATGATATCTAAAAAGAAAATTAAGAGGTGAGAAAAAACAATACACGGGAAGAAGAGAAAAGGTAGAGGTAGAATGGATAAATTGTTTCACATAAGAGAGGTAAAAAAAATATTGTGGAAACAAAGATTGGGGGCAGGAGGATAGCAGTCAATGCTTGAACATTACTCTCTTAGGAATTGGCTCAAAGAATAACATATATACTTAGTTGGGCTTAGGAATCTGTCTTACCCTACAGAAAAGTAGGAGGGGAAGGAGATAATGGAAGATAAGGGTAGAGGGAGAGTTTATAGAAGGAAGGATGGATTGGGAAAGCCAGTGACCAAAAACAAAACACTTTTCAGCAGGGCATGAGTTAAAGGAGAGAGAGAAGAATAAATGTGGGGGGGTGGGAGATACACAAATATTAATCATAAATGTGGGAAAAAATTTACATAAAGTTTCTCTGAGTCTTCCTAACTCCAGTCCCAGTGCTCTATCCATTATGATGCCTAGCTGACCTCTGTGTGCCAGAAATTATGCAAAAGGCTTTATTAATATAATCTCATGTGATCCTCACAGCAACCATGATAGGTAGTTGCTATTATTATGCTCATCACAATTGAGGAAACTGAGTCAAACAGAAGGTTAGTTGATTTGAAGCAGTTAGAAAGCTCATTGTAATCTGTGAGATAAACAAAGTTATTGAAGGAAAGCAAAGATTTGTTATTTCAGACTTACTGCCTAATTTTCATGATCAGCCATCATTCCTTCATTTATTTGAATTTTAATTTGTTTTATTATAATTTTACTTAATATTATATTTGTTTTAAAATTTTTATTATAAGTTTAACAATTAAAAATACTCCCTTACGCAAAGAAGACCTAAAAAAGAGGATTGCATATACAATTATGAAACTATTACATAAAACTTGGTGTTTTAAAAGTATATATTAGATTTAACAAAGCAGTACAGATATCTGCCTGCTTTATTGTGTCCCCTTAATAAGTTCAGTTGATCATTTATTTTAAAATGCTGGGAATATGGATTAGTGTTTCTTTCTATAGTTGCCTTGGGTAAATAATTATTTTTCATCATTTCTTAGAACAGGTTTTAAAACTGTTTCAGCATGGTAGAAATTTCATTTTATAGTTCAAGAATGTTATTTTCACAAAAAAGTACGGACTTGACAAGTTTGTTGCTTGTTTTTTTTTTTTCCCGTAAGTACTATGTTTTGTAATTCTACATTTAAAGTATACATTTATATAATTTTAATAGTAATCTCCTTTTGGATGTTATTGCCTATATTTTAGCCCTAATGGACATTTAACAGTTGAGTTAAGTGCTTTTAATGGAAATGGTGACAGACTTTTATAGCAATGCTATGATTATAGAGGTATGTGTATCTCTTAAAAGGTACTTCAAGCCATATAATTCTATCTGACTCTATAAGGAACCAAGTCCATTATTACTCCCCAAAAGAAAACTATTTAATGCTTAGCATAAAACTGTTCTTTTATCTGATACTGCAACATATATTAAAAAACAAAAAGCATATAAATCTCAGGTTGAATCACTTTCACAAAGTATGAATAAAAATGTGAAGTTTAAAATAACCAAATTATTTTGTGTTCCATGTCTATGAACTAGAACTTTTGCTTGGGGGAATAAGTCAATCAAAAATAGTTTTGAGGTATGAATGATTATTATTTCAGATAGAGAATAGAGAAAGTACCCCCTGAGTGCCTCTGAGGCAGAAGACTTGGGTTAGAGTTCTACCTCTCTCACTTTCTATGATGACTTTGGATATTTTATTTCTCTGAGAAAATAGAGCTTATTATCTAAAGAAAGTCAGGTGAAAAACAGGATTTACTGAATTTAAATATCACTTAATCAATACTTTTTCTGGAATATATTCTCTGTAGTTTAAGATAATTGTACACTTCTTCAAAAAATTCCTAACTCACAAAAACTGTACTAGAAAATGAGAAACATGTCAGTGATAAAGACTGTCATCAGATTTTCAGTCAGTGTAAGTTTTGTTATAAGGATAGGGATGGGAATCGTGATTTCATTGCTATAGAGAGCACACTTCAGGGAAATTGCATAGCTCTGTAGGACTCCACTTTCTGGCAATTTAGTCTTAGAGACTTGCCTGGAGCACTGAGAAATTAAGCGCCCAGAGTCACCCAAGCTGATATGTGGCAGAGGTGAGATAGGAAAGGCAGATTTCCTGACTCCAAGGCTTTATATCCCTTATACCACACTACTTGCCTATTATTCTTCCTTCCTTTCTTCAGCTCTTTCAGTCACTCTCTCCACATATCTATAAACACACAGATATAGGAATAATGTCATTTTATTCTAAAGCTTTTGGAAGACACTATTCTTTAAAAATAATCTATCATGAATATAGAATCTCAGACAGAAAGCAGTGAAATTGCAGGAAGAAGACGTGTGTTTACATCCTGACTATTTTGCTACCTCTGTGGCAGGGGCAAGTTGCTTAACTAAGCATTTTCCTCATTTACAAAAAGGAAAGTTCAGTGTAGTCTGGAGTTCTTAACCTTTTTATTTAAACCCCTTTGCCATAGGCTGCTTTGGCGTTCTCATGAAGCCCCCTTTGAGAATGATCTTTGTTTTGTCTGTTTTTTTATAATGGTGGTTCATACTAAAATTCAGCTGAGGATTAGTAAAAATAAAGATGTAATTTATCCTCCATATAAGATTATGGACCCCATGAAATCTATCCACAAATTTGTTGTCAGGGATCTGTGTACCTACTCTGGTCTACTGGGAAAAGCAACGAATACAGATTTAGATGACTGTAAGATTTTGGCCATTGTAGAGTGGGGGAAAAATGCAAGACAAAGGGTAAAAAGAAAAATTAATTCAGATTATCTAGTTTCTTCCCTTGAAGAATGAAGAGCTCTAATATTCCATGAATCTAAAAAAAGAAAACAAAAAAAAAAATCCCACTGCTTAAGCAATATCATGTTGTTACATTTTCTGATTTAAATACTTCCAGTAAACAAATGCAAGAGAAAACATCAATTTAAAACAAAATTTTTGAGATACTCCACTCTACAGATATTGTACTCTGAGTAAAGGGACTAAAAATGACCATTTTTTGTATTTGATTCTCATTAGGAAGATTATTTTAAAGCTTAAACAAATTCCCTGTTTATTTGACAGGTTTCTTACCCCAGAAAATACTCTTCATGGAATAGTTTTTCCTGAATTCTACATTGATTTAAAAATTATCAAAACTTAACAAACAACAACAAACATTTCAGTGAGCCAAAAAGAATATTGTGAGAAAAACCGTGAACTTCTACAGCACATAGTTTTTGAATATATCTATATTTGTTTACATGTATCTGTTTATCTATAGATAGATATATAATTTAACTTGATAGTAACAAAAGTGCTGTACTTGTCTATATCTAACTCACTCTGAATTTTCTTTTCCATCAAGCTTTTTAAATGTATTCCTCTCCTCTTTTTGAGACTGTAGTAGAGGCATCTCCATGGAGAAGGCCTTACTTCTAATTACTTACAACAAGTAATGTTTATTAATACTGCTATTACTTACCATTACATTACAATTGAATTACTATTGAATAGTGAAGGATTACCAATTATTTTACTAACACCCACATTTGTTGACTTCTCTAGGAGTGCTTCAGCTAATCTAGTCTACTTTAACAGAGAAATATGAGCAGTGTTTAATCATCTTCTTTCTTTATATGCTTAAATCTCACTTATATGCTTCTACTTGTAACTTGAGATTATCTTTCTATTCACTGTGCCCAAAAAGCCATTAGTTAATACTTCAATGTCCTCCAAAAGCCCTTTCTTAAGCTATAATTTCCTATGTCTTTGTATGCTCTTTAATGGCAACTGTGGCAATGATTTAGAATATCATCATCTTCAAGATCAAATATTTATTGAGAACTTGCTGCATGAACTGGAGAGGCATGATCTAGTTTGATTTGAGCATACAGTACTAGGACATAAAAGAGATGTAACAATACAAGATAATGGCATTTTTGTCGTTGCTATTTAAAATTAAAATTTCTTGAACAAAACCCTCTTCAAGTCAAACTAAAAATATACAAAGTCTTTGGAGCTAAACTTTTAAATTATTTTTTAAAAAGTCAAAGCATTTAAAATTTACATATAACTTTTGCTGAGAAAAATACGTTACCCACTATATAAGTTTTGAAATGTTAGCAGTTTTCTTTTTTATTTTCTGTTAAGGGATATATGATCATCTAGTTAATGCAATAGATTCTAGCTCATTATATAATAATTTGCTCATATTTGTATAGCCTTCTGTCAAAAGGTCAGGTAATATAAAAACCAAACTATGATTAATGTAGATTCTTTACATTCACTTTCCTGGACTTTCTTTCAAATTGCCAGAATCTTTACCTCAATTATAATTCATAGTGCATCAAATCTGAACAAAATCCATTATTTAAATTTGCAGTTTTTTTATGACTGAAGTCTCTTTTAAACTGTTATTAAAATAAGTTTCTTAGTTTTATGTGATTAATATTTTCCATTATTTTTATTAGAAAATTTGAGAGACTCTGATGTCAGAATATTTATTCTCCTCATTTTGAAGTTATAACGCCAATGTGATACCCATAGCACCTGCTATGAATATGCATACTTATTTCCAGGGTAGATACACAAAATATAATGTACTCTTTTCCTCAAAGACAAAACCAAAATGTTTATTTGGAGCATCACTATTGGGATACTAGGAAGTAAGATTTAGCAAGGTACTCATCACTAATCCAGGAAGTGCCAACATCTTAAGCATTCTTTCTGTCAGGTCTCCTCACAAACAAGTTTCCCTAGGCAAGTTGCTCCTTCCCCTCTCTGCTCTGTTTCTCCTGCTCTCTTCTCTGTTGGGCAAAGTCCTCCCACATTGGGTTCCATGTGACTCAGGATCCATGTGATTCATGCTGTATCACAGCTGTGACCTGGTCCAGAGCTCAAAGCAGGTCACATAGGCTTAATAATGAACAAGGAAGATCTTCCTATTCCATTAACATTACAGAAGTAAATGGTAGCTCATGTTTATTGTGAAGAGTTTCCTTCAAAACAGAAGCAAAAATTTGACCTTAATGGGAGCATGTCCTTGGCCCCAGATAATCACTCTGAAATTTTTGGCTATAAAATCCTGATAATCCATTTATTGGTCTCCTACAGAATTATTTTTGTAGTATAAATATATGTATATACTTTTGCTTCTGGAATCAAGACTTTTCTAATTCTAAGAAGACAAAAAGACAAATTAGATAACCTTTTAGAATTATTTCCTGTGCTACAATGTATTATTGCCTTCTTAAGTAACTTACCAAATGGTACCTACTGGACAGGAAAAAAAAATCGTGCATCTTCCTAAGTAGGTTTCACCAAGGGAATAGGAACTCACTCTTCAATGTTGAGCCAATAAAGAAAAGATAATAAAAATTGCATCATTCTTGGTTTTTCTTTTATCTTAAATAAATGCATATGTTAGATCTTTCTTTAGGAAAGTATTGTGAAAAATAGAAGTTCCATTCTTTTTATAAAAAATCACAGAAAAGAACAGGAAGAAAGAAGTTCAGAGACAGATAAGCAGTATAGCTTTGGGATTAGCATGTTGAATTTATTGTACACTTTTAAAAAGCCTTGTGTAATAAACTTGTGGTTTCTTATACAGTCTTCCTCTTCTATTCTTTGTTATATATAATGTTCATCATTGATGATGTTAAATTCAGAGAAGCAAAAAATTAAAATCAAAATCCTGAAAAAAATATCATGAAATGAGGGTATGGACTCCCAATTTTTGGACATTTTGAATACAATGATAATAACATTTACATTTGGCGTAAGGAGGAGAGAAGATGATGGAATATTTGAAGGAGTAAAGCTGTGAAATGAAATTAAAAAGTGAGAGACTTACTCCTATCCCTCAAATGCTCCCATCCCCAAAGTACATAAAATTTTCAAGTGGAATTGTTAATTGCTTTTTTGTTTCTAGAAAGCAGCTATTGGAACACTGAACATACTGAGAATCTTCATCAGAGAACAGCATGTCCTGAGTCAAATTTTCTTAATGGTGCTATATACATCATAAATGGAGAATATACCCAAGATTATTCAAGACCAGTTAAAATGTATTTAAATCACTTAGAGACAATGGCTAAGAAATTTAGATTGATTGTAAT
>CM053591.1:65363500-65391350 GCA_028646515.1 Pseudochirops corinnae
AAATAATAAGAACCTAGTAATGAATTTAGAATGAAACTTATTTTGCAGGACTTTTAGTTTTGACTGTGAAATTTTAATAGTGTTAAGAAATTACATGAACTTGGGAAAATTAATTTCAAAGAAACTCCTACATATTCTGGGATTATTTCTTACTTTGTTCTATTCTTCCAGTGCTTAATGGGGTCTGTTGAAAGACTGCGTGTCTGTCGTATACAGGACCTGCCTTTCGAAGTTAATAAAGACTCATCATTTACTTGGCTGCTGGATAACACATTTTTCATCCCTAGCAACTCTCCATGACACAGTTGTGATCTACATTTCAATAGGAAGGTTATATGAACTCTGGCCGAGTCACTGATTTTTGAAATATTGAATTAATGAAGTGTTTATCATTGAGTAATAAGAAGTAAATGTGAAAAGTAACAGGTCAGATGGTATATTCTTTTTCTATAATGGGCTTTTTTTCTGACGTAGAAGATTTGGTGTTATTTTGCTATGAATTATTGTGGTGTTTTGTTGTTGGGTTTTTTTTTGTTTAACTCATTAAATATCACATTGAGATAGATAGCAGATACACATGACAGATAAATCTTTCTTCTAGAAAATTGTATCTTAAGGGAGAATGCTAGATGTATGAATGCTAGAATGTAGAATGCTGACAAGTTCCCACTGATTTCCTCAAGGTTGAGGAAAAGGGTTTGAAAACTTGATAGGGTGAGGACAAGGAAAGTTCCTCTGGACCAAGAGTTTTTAAATTGTTATGTGAAAGACCAGAGAAAACAAAATCTCCCTGTAGAAGCAAAATGGGGTAGACTGGAAATAAGAGGGCAAAATTGACAGCATCCAGGGCAGTCAGATTGCTCCAGGGGTCTTATAGTATGTGCTCCAGTACCAAGTATTAATAAAAGAAGGAAGGCTTCAATGACCGTTCTCTGATCAATAAAATAAAAGACATAGACTGAAGCTCTTGTTTGTAACCAACCTTTTAAGAAGTGAAGAAAGCTCTGAATGGTTTTAACTCTGCCCAATTTCCCTTTTCCTTTGTCTCAGTCAATTATTAAAATCAATCAATATTTATTAAGCACCTACCACATGCCAAACATTGTGCTGAATTCCGACTGTTTGCTAATAGGTGCTTCTATCTTGTTTTCTAGCTTTTCCTAAGAACTCTTGACATTTCCTGATTTTGAATGTAAAAATCCATTTTTAGTCATAAATGCTTTGTATTGCATGTCTGTCTGTATGTTTATTTTGTTCTGGGGAAGGGGCAGGGTATAAAGGATGCATATACCTACCTGGGATACAATGAACTAAAAAACTGTACAGAAAACTATGCTATTTCTGCTGTTTTAGTGATCAGGATTTGACTCTAACCTAAAAGCTATCAATAGAAAAGTTTTATACGTGAGAAGATGTGATTTTTTTTTTTTAACTTGGTAACTTGTGTTTATAAGCAGAGAAAAAAGCAAAGAATGTGACCAATATAAACCTAAGCCATTTTGCTCATAGGATAAAGATCAAGCCAATATCATAACCAGATACTGTTGATCAAAAGCTGGCACCTCAAGCAAGTCTCCAACCTTTGATGTGAAGAGGAGGGATAGGGTAGCGAGGCATGAGTCAAAAAAAAGTCCCCAGTTCTTGGTTTGCTTGGTGAAAAGAGAAAAGGATGGTTGAGGGAGAAAAATCAGCCCCTCCCCAAATTCTGGCCAGAAGAGGGAGTAAAACCCCATCCCACTCAAAATTCCCTCCACCCTAATGCATCCTGGTTACAAATGCTTGCTAAATCTTCCCTTTTCATCCTTACCCAGCATTCCAGCTAGATCTAACCACTTACTGACCATAGCCAATTAAGCCCACAGTTTGTTCCAGTCATAGCAAGGAGTATTTGAGAAACTTCCTCACCCATTTTATAGTTCTCTTGATTCTTGATTCTCTGTTTGCCTTCAGACAATGGCCTCCTCTGTTATTTGTATCCCCCAGTACATGCATGCCTAAGTGGTTTTGAGCTAAACAGTTTTAAGGCGCTGCAACCTATCTCATATTTCACCTTCAGGAAGAACCTGCCCTATTTCCATTCTTTGTTAAGAACCAACTTTGGGATGCTCCTCTAGGTTTGGGCCTTCACGAAACTTTCCCAGAAATCCTGTTTTGACTTCTTGCCTTGAATATTCATGCCCTATCCTACTGCCTCATCTTCTTTCTACCATAGCTCTGGTACTTATAGGTTTATTACACTTGTAATTACACACACACACACACACACACACACACACACACACACACACATACATGCGTATACAGATAGGTACGTACATTGCATGATGTATAACTGTGTGTTGTACTTATATATAATACAAGTATATACATATATACATACATATATTATATGGAAATATATATATTGTATATGTGTGTGTATGTATTTACATGCCTACACATAATTCTTTAATTAGATGATGGTTTTTATCCCTGAAGTTATTTTTCTCTTGTCTGTTATAGCGGCTTGGAATTCTTGAAATTTATTTTAGATCTATTGGAAAAGTATCTTAAAGTGTAGAAGTCTTAACCTCTTGTTCAGTTTTTGTCAATATTAGTATTTCATTCTTATCTTTGGCCTGCATTCAGTACCTAAGTTAAAACGTTCTTTTTTTTTTTTTTACCATGAATTCCAATCACTCTGAAAAATCCCTTTGTTCAATCAGTCAGCAAGCATTTATTAATGCTTATGCTTAGACACTGTCCTAAGCACAAGAGAGAAACTGAGGATGATTCCAAGATTATGATCCTAGTTAAGTAGGAGAATGGTGGTGATGCCTTCAACAGTAAGAGTGAAGTTGGGAAAAGGGGAAGATTATAAGGAAGGTAAATAGTACCATTTCCAACATGTTGATTTTGAAATACGTTAGGGATATCCCATTCAAGATGTTCAAGAGACAGTTGGTGGTGTGAAGCTGGAGCTCGGAACAGAGTGTTGTAACTGTGCGTGTTATATAGATATGGGAATCATCTGCATTGCAAGGATAATTTAAGCTAAGAGAGCTGATGGGATCACCAAGAAAGGTAGCATGAAGTGAGAGGAAAAGAAGTACACAGTTACTGGGTGAGACCATTTGAAGAACCAAAAAGAAGACAAAGAATGAGTAGTCAGACAGGTAAGAGGAAGCCTGGGAAAGGCTAGTGTGATGAAAACCTAAAGAAGAGAAAATATTCTGGAGAAAGGGGCCATCAATAACATCAAAGGCTGCAGAGCATTCCAGAAGGGTAGCAATTAAAGCACAATTGTTTACTTGGAAGAGAAAAAACATCAAT
Organism: Pseudochirops corinnae; assembly: GCA_028646515.1. Taxonomy (NCBI): domain Eukaryota; kingdom Metazoa; phylum Chordata; class Mammalia; order Diprotodontia; family Pseudocheiridae; genus Pseudochirops; species Pseudochirops corinnae. The sequence goes on from CM053591.1 coordinate 65,366,813, forward strand.
CAAACAATGGAGATGAAATAAGACTACAGAGGGGTTAGAAATGTCTGAAAGGAGAAGTGAACAGCTTTCTCAATAAGTTTGGCTAAGAAGTGGAGGAGAATTGTAGGGTAAAAAGAACAGCTACATGTAATTAACTTTTCAATGCTTTCACTATTACCTCAACGAGTATGTGTATTAAATAGAATGCCAGGCCTGGAGTCAGGGAGACTCATCTTTCAGAATTCAAATTTGACCTCAGACACTTCCTAGCTGTGTGACCCTGGGAAAGTCACTTAATTCTGTTCCTCATCTGTAACTCTCATCTGGAGAGTGAAATGGCAAATGACTCCAGTATCTTTGCCAAGAAAACCCCAAATGGGGTCGTGAAGAACTGGGCACAAGTGAAACAGCTAAACAACAACAACAACAAAATGTTTATTAATGCACCCACCAGGGACCAGTGGGGTTATTCGAGCATCATTAATCCCATAGACAAACTATGGTTCAGCAAACTCAGTAGGATTTCAGTGGAGAACAGATTGGGTTCAGATAAAGTAACCATGCCAAAAGGAAGGGATGGAACTTCCAGTAGGCTTGACTAGAAGCAATGGGAGATCCAGATGGGGTAGTATGGGAACTGGCAAGTGCTGAAACATGTGTTATTTGTGCAGAATTCTGCTGTTTGGTGCCTGCTTTGGCTACCACTCCATGCCAGCCTGTGTCAGCTAGTAGTTCTCACTTCAGTGCAGCAAGTGAGTGAATACAGATAACACTGTGAATGTGTGGTTTTTAATATAAATGTTCTGTTTGTAAATAGAAATAGTGATGAGGGATAAAGATAGCCTAATAAATCAATTCTTGACTTAATTATATTCCTTATATGTGAATAACTGTCACAGAGATATGATCTAATGTCTACAAATATTCCCCCTCCTTCTTTGCTGAAACCATCTGGGATTTCCTTTCTTTGTTTCTCATCTATTTTATGCCCCACTTTGGTTAAACTCTTAGATTGGAGCCTGTTCCTTAATACTACTTATCCCTTCATCCCATAGTTGTACCAGAGTGGGGTCTAGGATAGCAGAACTAGTGGAGAAAAGGAGACAAACTCTCTAAGAATTATTTTCTTCCATCCTCCCTTTCCCTGCTTATCCTGACCTTAACAAGGACAACTTGTAAACATAAGAGATAACAACAAATGTTTGTTAAATTAGTGCATCTTTTCTGAGCATCTCAAGTTGAAAACAATTTTTCCAGTAAAATATTTTATATGGTTGATTGATTTTATATTAGTTTAGACTTGCATGGGCTGACTTGTGAACCTAATCACTATGTTTCCACTGGAAAGTACATTGTAATTTCTAGACTGACCTAAAACTTGGGGCATATAAAAACATTTATAAATTAGAGGCTTCCTCTAAATAGCATCTGTTTTTCCTTTAAAATATTAAAACTTCAGACTTCTTTCTCTTTAAAAATCATGCAAATAACATAATTATATTACCTCCTTATAAAGTTTGTTCATTGTTCCATATAATAGCCACAGTGAGTTAGTCAGGGACTGTTATCTCCATTTTAGTCATGAACAAATTAAGTGCATTCAGTGCAAAATAACTCGATTAAGTTTACATAGCTTGTAAGGGGCAAAACCAGAACCTAGGCCTCTGACTTGTATCTTTCCATCATTTCTTGTTCTTTCTACTTTACCATTCTCAGGAGAAGAATTTTAACAGAGAAGGGATATAAAACCCTTGAGATGACAGAATCATTAAAAATTTTGAACAGCATGATTTTGCTGACAGTTTAATTTATGAAATTCAAGTAATTAATGTCTGCTATGCTTATCAAAGTCTTCTCATCAGATGTTGAATTCAGAGGAAATAGGGTACCAGAGGTCTAGGATTCAAGTTGGTGTGAAAAATTGATAGCTGTCCTGAGCACAGCCACAGGGCAAATGCATCCCTGAGAAGTCAACTGGATTTTCACAGATGGTCTGTAGGTTTTGAAGGCTAATTTGATGAAGTAGAATTAAATGAGTGAAACTGTATGCAATCATTAATCCAGTCATACTTTTAATGCTTCATTGAAAAAGTTTTTATTGCTTATGGGTGAGCTTCAAATTAAAAGATCAAAATGTAGGGTAGAAAGACATCAAAGCTTAGAGTGAGTGAAAGAATGATAGTGAATTCACAATAGAACTTTTCTATCATTTTTTACATGATCACAAAACAGCAATTCAGTATTCTATAGCCATTGGAATATATTAAGATTCCTGAGGGAGCTAAGTGGTACAGTGGATAGAATGGTAGGCCTGGAGTCAGGTAGACTTGAGTTCATATATGGCTTCAGACACTGACTGACTGTGCGGTCCTGGGCAATTCTTTTAACCCTGTTTGCCCCAACTTCCTCAACTGTAAAATGGGGATAACATTGCATGGTTGCTGTAGGGATAAAACAAGATAATATTTGTGAAAGGGAATGGGAAGAGAAGGAGCATTTATATCCTACTACCTGCTACACATTGTGCTGATTGCTTTGTTGGGCCTTGAGCCTCACACATAGCAGGTGCTTAATAAATGCTTTCCCCCCTCCTATTCCTCAAGAATCATTTCAATGTTCAAAGTATGAGCATTTTGTCTTCCTTAATATCAACATCTTAATCAATTGTTTTTTAAAATGTCATTTAAAATATTGAAATTTTAGCAGTGTACGAAAAGAAAGCAAATTTGATTTATTGTTATTAAACATTGATTAACTTCTTTTTTCCCCTTTCAATAGACTTTAATGTTTCCTACCATCCCAGCTTTAGCCTTCATTCTATTCTATTGGAATCTTGAAAATACATTGCACCCAAATGATAACTTCTATTATTCTTTGCTTCCATATTGGACATTAGGCTTATTCTTTGAGTTAATATTAGGCTTAGTTTGTATCAGATAGCTGTTGTTTTTGTTTTGCCTTTATCCACAATGGAAATTAGAATTTAAGATGCTGATCTAACTCTAAATCCTTGACAGGATGCTATATGAATAGTTCTTATATTCACTGCAAATATAAATAAGAATGTATTTATTTTTTTAATTAAATTAAGTGAGCCAGAACTATACTTGGGGTTTAGCATTATCAAATGATAGGTTTCTACTTTTCTTGCCATGTTGTTATATCCTTCCTTTCATTTTGTGTCCCAGAGAAGATTGATTGGATACTTATTTATTTAAGCAATTAGTTCAAAGATTATTAATACTTGCATCTGGCAGCCTTTCAGGTTTTCTTTTTAAGGAAAAATAGCCTAGCTCAGCTTTACATTTTTTAAAAAAACAATTTGAAGAAGTATTACCAGTTATTCATGGTCTTTTCTTAAAGTCCTCTCTTTCCATGCTTTGTAGTACCTCTGAGTTCTTGAAGACATACTAGGTTATAAAAGCTTCGAGTAAGACTAAGGCCCTAACTACAGAGAGCAGCAGGTCTGCTGGTGATGGTTTTTCAGCCACAGTAACTCATGAAGGTCTTTTTCTAAGTGCAGGGGTGGGGAACCTGTGGCCACAAGGCCACATATGGCCCTCAGTTGAGTCCTTTGACTGAATAGGGCTGCACTTGAGGACCTAGAGGGCCACATGCTGCCTCAAGGCCACAGGTTCCCCACCCCTGAATAGGGGAAGGGTATCCATACTGAAGAAATTATGGAACTTTTAGGTATAATTATGACAGCATAAAGCATAAACAACATTTTGAAATGCTGTTTCAAGGCAGCAAGTCTCTGTGCCTTGGCACGGGCTGTCCCCCTCATGCCTGAAATGTTCTCCATCCCCACCTCAGCCTTTTGGAACCCTTACTCCCTTCAAGACCTGGCTCCATTTCCATCTCCAACTAGAGGCCTTTTGCTCAGCCTAGATGTTAGTTGCCAACATCCCATGTCCAATTACCTTGCATTGATTTTGCATGTATTTGGTATTTACTTTATCAGCATGAAGTCCTGGCCAGGTTTGTTTCTCTTTTGTCCTTGTATCCCCAGTACCCAGCATAGAGCCTGACAAAAATAGACCCTTAATAAATGCTTGCTGAATTTAATTTAATTAACCAGGTTAGCAGATTTCTATCATGAATCTGATTGATCTTTTGGCCCAGAGTTTTACTTGCATTACTTCCTGACTGGGGATCAAGGGATTTATGCATTGATTTTAAGGGGGAATGAAAACATGAATGCATTGAGCATTATAAGCATTTATTAAGCCCTTACTACATACCTTGCATTATACTTGTATTTAAATTGTATCTGTCAGTAGAATGTAAGCTTCTTGAGGACTAGAACGGTTTATTCTTGACTTTGCATCCCCATTGCTTAGCATAGTTCCTGGCACTAATAAATAAGGAATGAATGTTTGTCTTTGTTGTTCAAACATTGCATCAAGTATCAGTGAATCATGGAGTCCAATGGCTGTCCCACCTTCTTTTCTGTTGGCACACTCCATTAATGACATTTTCTATGTCATTCCTATGCAAGTCATATTTGGGAAATGTGTTCTAGCCTATTTATGATAACTATATGTAAAAGCCTGTTATATTAAGACAAATACAGAAGTTTGGGAAATAAAATAAGGGTTGTGTTCATAGCTTTATTTTAGTGCCAAAAATGTCAAGATCAACATTTTTCACAATGAAATATTTTTACAACAACTAAAAATGCAACAAGGCAGAGAGAGTAAACTCCCTCAAGGAGTTTACATTCTGCTAGCTTAGACAAGATGTACGTATACACCCACACAAATGTAAATAAATACATAAACATAATATCATCATGAGTGCATTAACAACCAAAGAAGTCAGGTAAAACTTCACGTAGAAGGGACCATAAACTGAGTTCCTAAGGAAAGTCAGGGTTCTGGGAGGCAAAGGTGGGAGAGGTGGGAGAACAGATTGGGAAAAAGCTTGGAACTATGAAATGTGTTTCTCTTATATGACACATGAGAAACACATATCATGAGTAAGAAGGCCATTTGGCTGACTCATATGGGGAGTTTTGTATCATGAGGCTAGAAAAACAGTTTGGAGCCAGGTTGTAAAGGTCCTTAAAACATCAAACAAAAGTGTTTGCGTTTGACCTAGAGGTAATAATAAGTCACTAGAGTGACATGGTCTGGTCTTTACTGAAGGAAAATCACTTTGACATATTTGTGGAGGAAGGTTTAGAGAGGGAAGAAGCTTTAGGCAAAGAGAAGTAAAATTAGGAGGCTCTTGTGGTAATCCAGGATGAAGAGATGAAGACAAACTGAACTAGAACTGGATGAGCAGAGTCAAGCAAAAGACATTGGAGTTGATTAGCCACTAAATATGGGGGTGAGAAAGAATGAAGAGTTGAAGAATAACTGATACACTAAAAGTAAGGAAAATTTGTTCACAATGAATGGGAATTCCAGACAGCACAATCCAAGAAAAGGACAGAGACGGAGTAGGATATGGTGGGAGAGATGTGGGAAACTATTGTTAAATGGAGTTGAGTAGAAAGTGACTTATTCTTACGTAGCTGGTGACTCTATCACAGGAGTTTAGAGATTAAGAGGGGATAAGAATTTGCTAGTATAGGCTGTAAAACCAGATGTAGTGGCAATGAGTCTCAGCAGCTCTGCTGAAGAGAGCTGATGACAGGAATGGCCCCTCATTCTGCTCAGTGGAGAAATTAAAGCCAAATTTACTGGGGTTTTAGAGTGCAGTTGGTTTGTACTTGATCCCAGTTGGGCAAAAATATGACTACTGAACAGCCCAGAGCATTTTCAGAAGGAGCACATTGTCCCAGGAGGAGATTCTCTCTTTAGCCTGCTGTTGATTCATCTAGGTTGAATACTAACAGCTGGAATAATTGTCATTGAAGTGTGCCTTAGCACTGCAGCACCAAAGAGTTCCTTAATCATTAATGAGCTTAAGGAAGTCTCAAAAGTTGGAGCAAAAAGGAAGTGGTATCCTATATAAGCTTGCAAAACTAAGTCATTTGTAAAACCTACATCCTGTTCATCTGAGGTTGTCCTAAGAAAAATTAGAGTATAGAATAGTAATAACCAGCAATAGAGAGGAAGGAAGGAGGAACCACTTTGAGATGGTTAGGAGAACAACAGTCTCCCTCTTCTTCTTCCCTGAATGATGTGATTTGATCTAGAGATCAACATATTTTCCAAAAGAATACATCTTTATTCTTTAATGCTCCTCAGTAGAAAAATAAGGCTTAATATGTTGAATTTTGATTTATAGATAATGCTTCAGAACTATACTATTCTGTATGTAGAGGAATACTTGTGTGTGTTTAAAAGAGAAACAATAACTCTCCTGCACATAATTGGGATACAGCTGTGCTATAGCATGTACAGGACTAGCCTTGATGTCCTAAAAACATCATTTCAAGTTCTCTCTCTGGTACATAGGAGCTGTGTGACCATAGGTATGTCACTTAATTTATAGTATTGTAGGCAATTTTCTAAGACTAAATTACAGAGAACAGCTACTCCTAATGCCTCCCTAACGCATTTATCATATTGAACAGAACTGACTAACTAGTATTTACATTCACTCATTAATTTTCACATGAAATCTATTCTACTTCTGCACTAGTCTCTCATTTTATATCATTTAAGGAGGAAAAGATTACTTCCAATGAAAGCAGCAAAACAATTCTAAATTGTCTATTTTTTTTCTTGCTTCAAAGATGAAAAATGAAGCTCTACCACATGTGGATCTAGAACTGTGTTAGCCATTGCTCTACCCTGGCAAATTGCCATATGCTTCACATTTTGAGAGAATTTTTATGCTTTTAAAATGCTACTTTGCCAGATTAGTAACATCTACAGTTGTTCAGGTCATTTCTTATACCTACAAAAACTTTGAATCATATTACTTTTATGATAATCCCTTTACGTAACCATTTTAAATGGGCTGGAATATAAACTAAAGGGAAACATTCAGTCTTATGACTTGCTATTCAAAAGGATAAGGTCTTAGGCAAGAAACCTTAAGCACCAATGACTCAAGAGCAAAACAGAAAGAGAAACTAATGCAATTCCATGACAGAGGATCTGAGAGTGTGCACAGCTTGTTACTCAGCTCCATTGAGGAATCAGTGAGAAAGCACACAGGATCTTGAGCCAGAGAAAATTCAGTCAAAATAGATGAGTTGTCTTAACGAGCCTGAGGTGACCTAGCCTGAGCAAAACCCCCCCCCAAACCCAGAAATACTCAATTCAATCAAGTCTAAAACCAAAGAGCTGAGTTAGTGGTAACTCTCTAAGAGGGTCTGACTTTTTTACTCTAGTTGGATTGACTTTTGCTTCCCTCACTTTCCAGTAGTTCTTTGCACCTATAGGAAGTTCAAAGGCTTGGCGACAGAGTGATGACTTTTCTAGTCAGCAAAACTCACCAAGATCATCTTCGAAGGGATGTAAGATTTGTGATCAGAATCACTTGAGAGAAAGCCTGCACCAAAAATATCACAAGACTTTTCAATTTCTTTCATGTAGCTTTTTTCTTCTAATACAAAGTGATGCATGCTTATATGCTTATAGGCTTGTATAAGTACAAAAAGGTGCTATGAAAAGTCTGAAAACAAAGATCATTGATAATAACAACAATAAATAGCGAGCATCTCTATTGGACCTAGTATATGTCAGGCATTGGGCTACGTGTTTTACAAATATTATCTCATTTGATCCTCACAACAACCCAAAGAAGACCCTCTTATTATCCCCATTTTACAGGTGATGAAAACAGAGGTTATAATTTGCCCAAGGTCACACTTTAAGTCTGAGGCTGCATTTGCACTCATGTTGTCCTGAGTTCAGGTCCAGAACACTGTCTGCCCCATCACCTAAAAGCCTGCTGTGCCCAGTCATTACCAATTGGGGAACTCAAGGAAAGTTTTGTTGAGGAGCCAGCATTTCAATTTGCTCTTATATGTTATTAAAGGTGGAGATGGAGGGTAAGAATCTACCAGGCACTTGGGACTAACTTGAATAAATGTACAAGGGAGGCAAGCAACACGAGATGTGGAAGGGGAAGGCAAGTGGTTCAGTGCTGATGGAGTTTAGTGCACATGTTGTAGAATATTGGGACATGAGGCTGCAAAGATAAAATGATACCAAAATCAGCATTAGAGTCGTTTTAGCTTCTTATTCTTTCATTATACATAATGAGCCAAAGAGGAAATTCAGTTTTAAAGTAGTAAAAAAAAACACTGAATGGTTTTGAGGAGAAGAGTAGCATGAAGAGATTTTTAAATAATGAAGAATGGTGACGCATTCCTCAGGAATAGGAGACAGTAGTTAGCAGTCTATTAAAAACAACCCAGGAAGATGATGATAAGGTTTGACTTGGACTGGTTAATGGTAGTTTCAAAAGAAAGAAGGGAGCAGTTGTGAATTAGTAGTAACTCAAAATAAAATTGAAAATATGTAATGCAGCTAGGTGATGGGGGGGAGCGGTAAGGTGACACATTAAATAGTGTCTGTCTTGGATTCAGGAAGATTTACCTTCCTGAGTTCAAATCTTCCCTCAAGCACTTACTAGTTGTGAGACCCTGGGCAAGTCCTTTAACCCTCTTTGCCTCAGTTCCTCATTCGTAAAAGGAGCTGGAGAAGAAAATAGCAATCCACTCCAGTATCTTTGCCAAGAAAACCCCAAAATGGGGTCATGAAGAGGGAAAGACAGCTGAAATGACCAAACAAAAAAGACCAATTGGAGGAGGAGGGGTCGTAAGATCAGTGGGGAAGTTAAATGGAATACCAGAGTTTTACATCTGTTACTGAGTGACTGGGATTGCCAGTTACTGAAATCCAAAGGAGGGCCAATTTTCATACAAAGTAAAAGTTCAGTTCTGGACATGTCAACCTTTAGTTTCTAGTAATTATACCCATATGGAAGCATCCTCTAAGCAGTCTGAAGATGAGAAGGAAAGTTCAGTTGGAAAAAATTTAATTGGCAGCTATATAATGATGGTAATTAAATTGTGGACATGAATGAAATTACCAATGGAGTGATTCTAAAGGAAGAGGAGGGCAAGGACAGATCATTGTGGAATCCTGACATTAAGGGATAAGGAAGTGGAACCAACAAAGGAGTCAGAGAGATGTCTGAAAATACAAGTTTAGTTCATTGAGAACGAAGCAAGAGAAGTGAGTTTACCAGTGGAGAGAATATCCAAGAAAGAGAAGTGATCTTTTTATTTTGCCTAGATGACATATATACAATAAGCATGTAATAGATGGTTTTAATGAATATTTAAGCAAATTACTATTCTAATTTTTAATTAGATGTTTAGTATTGCAATGGAATATGTGTCATTTCCTACCTTTATATTAAACATAAGGTTTTCCTTATGTATTGTAAATGGACTTATTGACATTTCATTTATGTGTACATATCCTTAAAAACAATAGTTGGACTATATAATTTTCTGACCAGACTGGTCAGATGTAATCTCTCCTTTGGAAAGTTTGATAATGCCTTCTCCCTGGTGAAATACTACTTACAGATAATAATCTGTGGGGTTGAAAGCAGGGGTATGCTGGTAAATGTTTAACAGCTGACTCTTTGAGGTTGGGGAGTATATCTAAGTCACTTTTTTTTGTCTTTTTTTTTTTTGGAGAGGGTAATTGGGGTTAAGTGACTTGCCCAAGGTCATACAGCTAGTGTTAAGTGTCTGAGACGGGATTTGAATTCAGGTCCTCCTGACACCAGGATGGGTGCTCTATTCACTGCGCCACCTAGCTGCCCCCTAAGTCACTTTTAATGTTAACCATTATTAACATCATTTTCCTCATCACTAGAAAAGCAATAAAACAGTAAATGAAGTCCTAATTTGTAAAATTTTCCCATTTTAGAGGTATACATGCTTACACTAAATATTTCACCATCAGACTTGGCAAACCTAAAAAAGCTGTTTCCAGCATATTCCTAGTTGAAAGTAGCTTTTTGAGTGGCTTGGCCACAAAATAATAGACATAGTCCAAGTGAATATTTCAAGGCTTACTCTATATAATGTGGCATAATAGACCTGCCTTTGACTTAGGAAGACTTCAATTCAAGTCCTCTCCTTGGTATGTGCTAACTATGGTCATGGAGAAATCTCAGAGGCCCTAGGCAACTCACTATGGCTTATCAATTAGAGAGAAGCTGCTCATATGCATCAGTGGAGGAAACTGCACTTTAGGAGTTATGCAATACTGATAGCATCATTATTACATCAAAATGTTTAAAGTTTCTCTGGTTTAGAAGGCTTCTTGTTTGTATATTCAGAAATAATAAGCATACTGATGAAGTCATGGAAGTATTAAATAAATAAATAAATTTGGGACATCAAAATGATATAATCAAATAAATCATGTTGTGGGCATAATCACTTATGGTATTGCCTTCATGCTGAAGCTTTCTTTATCCTAAGTAAAAGAGTATATACAGCAATATATAAAGGATCAGACTGCTTTGTAATTAAATTTCACTACATTTCAAAGATGTCAGTACATATTTATAAAATATAAATGTCTGGAATAAATGTCAACTTGCTATTCTGTTTGTCATTTATATTCCATAAAATAATAATGCAGAAAAGTTGGATAGCATAAAATCTAAATGTATGGTTTGTCATACCTATAAAATTACATTTTAAAAGCTATGATTTAATCCAAAAATGCTAATAATTTAAATATTTCTAGAATAGCAAGTATTTTCTAATAATAAAGGACAAATTGACATTAAATTCTAGAATTAGGACTAATTATAGTTTAGATACCAAAGTCATATTGACAAAATATCCTGAAAGCTGATAAAAAATATTTTAGGATACTTGAAAGAGTACTTTTTAAGTGCTAACAAAATAAGATAATGGCAGGGAAATTATTTCTTTGAAAATTAAGAGTTTAAATCAGAATTGGATTTGAAAGATTCTTGAAGTATTACTTGTGTTTTACAAATACCAAATTTAGCACTATTGCTGTTACAATGAAACAAAACAAGTTTACTCCCCGCATCTCAGTATAACCCTTGTTTCAATAAAATTTTAACAAATGGATAAACTGAGGCAGATCTCCAAGCAAGATAACATTTATCAGCCTGTCAATAAATGGATCCATAGCTTGCTTCCATGAATGCCAGAGAACCTTGGTAAGAGAATAGTTCCCATAATACAGGGTTTGAGGGAGTACAGAACAAAGAAAAGAACAGTGTAGGTGGCATCATGAAACTGGGGACAACATGACTGGTTACAAAGCTGAGGTGTAGAAAACAACATGATCACTTGGAAGCTTGGTGGTGGGGACTAGTAATGACTCTCTTTATTCTATTGTGAGACTAAGAGGTACTGTTTGTTGAGTCCAGGTGCAAAATTGTAGGCAAACTTTTGGACAGCCTACCAGACATCCTTGAAGAATAATAGCCTGGTGGCTTAAAGATATCAGGACCAAACTCCCATGCTTTCTCATGCATTCTCCAAGATCAGTTAAATTCCTTGAGGCAAGAATAGGTGAATTTGACTATTTATAGGGTCACTGAACTCTGAACTAAATTCAAAGACAAAGAACAATGGTTTAAGCAGTTACAGGACAAAAGCAGTTACAGGATCAATAAGAAAATGATACCGGATCAGTGTTAATCTTCTCACCCTATAAAATAGGATGTTTAGCTTATATCATAACTTAAGGTTCCTTGTAATTCTAATCCATGATTATATTTAGCCTTACATCTCATTGCATGATTCAGTCCCTGAAGTGCTTCTGGCGATATATATTCCATTTCAAATCATATAAACTTGGGAATGGATAATACCAAATTCTGATTTGCCCAGGGTCTGTTACATGTACTAATTTTCAGAAATTGATATAATTTAGATAACTACTAACACTTTATTGAGTCAATTCAGCAAGCATTTATTAAGTGCTTATCATGTACCAAGCACTGCTCTAACCACTGGGAATACAAATTAATCAGAATGAAAGATAGTTCCTTCCTTCGAAGAGCTTGCAATCAAATGAAGGAGGATAATAAAGGAAACTGAAAAGCTGGGATTGGAGAGAGTAATCACATACAGGACCATAGTAGAGTATATCTAGTGTCTGGAGTAGAGTAGAGCTGGAGAGGAATAAAACATGTGTAACTTGGCTCTTTTCTTTAAAATGAAGGCTCTGGGAGGAACCAGTCAGTCAGAGGAAGGGGCTTCAGGGTAGAAGGTACTTCCACTGTGAGGAATCCTTGAGTAGATTCAGCTTCTAGGATGTGGGGTCTTCTGTGGCATGGTAGAGAAAATTAAGAGAGTGGAGTGGCTCCCCAGTTTGTTCTTCTGTGTGCAAACTTCCTTACTAGAAACATCATGCTTCCATTCTTATGGGGAAAATCCAATTTGATAACAGTATATATTACGCCTGTGTATTAATTCCCTCCCTATCCTCTTCTGTACCTATTTTCTCATTTACATTCAGACATAAATGTGCATGTGTACATATACACACATACATCTCTGTAATATTTTACTTATACTTAGTCTTGACTTCCACTGGAAGCTTTTAGAAGCAATAAAATGTGGCCAAAACTTAGTAATAAATCAGAGTACCAAAAAAAAAAAAGACAAGTGCATTAATTCAGATCTCAGCAAATCTCAAAGTAGTACATCAGCTAAAAATATAAGTTCCTCTCTCCTGCCTGCCATATTCTATTTTTCTCAGAGTCTTCAAGGATTTTCTTGTTTTCAATTGTCCTCTAAAGCATCTTTCTATCAACTAACTGTACCATCTGATAAAGAGAGACACATACAGAACAACAGATAGACATGCACATAGCTACAGATAGATAAATTTTATAGGGATAAAGATAAATTGATGGTTCTAATAAACCAAAGACTAGATAACCACAAGTTTCCTATAATCATTTAATACTTTAAAACACCCTGTGCCTAGGCATTAATCTTATCCTTCAGAATAAAGAGAAGAAAGCTTATGCTTTTTATTTGCTTCATGTAGATAATTAAAATTTTATTATTCAACTAGCATACTATTGATGCCTCTGCTGATCCTTAAAACATCTGGCCCCCTGCTTAAAATTCATCGAGTGCACTGATGTCAACCCATGCTGATAATCAGAGGACCTTCAATTAAGTACCTACAAGGCAACCAATGATAAACAAGAGAAAAGACTGTATAAGTCTGCCAAAGAATTCTTTCATAGCCTGATTCTCAAAAGCAATTAGAATCACTTCTTTTGGCCTTGGAATTAATGAATTTCCATTAAAATTTAAATTTCAAATGATTCTAAGGATATCAAATGTGAGAAGTTGAGCTGATTGTCTACATAATAAATCACACCACAGGAATGTGTCAAAAAGACTAATGCAAGTTTGGTGCCGTCTTACGTTGTGTCTTTCATTGTCATCTGCACTAGAACATCTATAATTGCTTCCTTTCAATTTTAGCAAACCTAGCAAAATAGCCACTGTTATTGGACTCTTTCTTTCTCTTGGGCTAGGCTTTGTCAAATTATCATTTCACAGCTACCACGGAGAGCAGCTTGGGTTTACATAAGGGGTTTGTTCTAATAATTGAATATGGTATAAATCTTAAAACAATACCCATTGCAATTTCTTTAATTTAAGCACATTAGCATAGTGTGCATTGAGAATAAATAAGCTGACTTTGTTAAGACCCTGATTTCCTTGTTCCCTGATGATTAGCAGTAATTTTAACTGGATTCCATTGACATTCAATCTAGCTAATACATGACTAGATAAACAAAAAAAGAGGGATGTTATGATAAAAGCTAGAAGTATAAATAGAAAAAGAAAGCTAAATCCCTGGCTTTGCAAATAAATAGGAATTTTTGTTAAATCAGCAATAAAAATATCACATGGGTTGCTGTTTTTCAGTGATTTTGGTCATGTCTGATTCTTTGTGACCACATTCAGTGTTTTCTTGGCAAAGATACTGGATTGGTTTGCCATTTCCTTCTCCAGCTCATTTTATAGATGAGGAACTGAAGCAAAGAGGGTTAAGGGACTTGCTCAGGATCACACAGCTAGTAAGTGTCTGAGACAGATTTGAATTCAGGAAGATGAGACTTCCTGACTCCAGGCCTGGTGCTTTATCCACTGTGCCACCTAGCTGTCCATTATATAGGTAAGGACAGATAAAAATGAAAAGCTTTCTTATTTATGTGATAAATAAGATTTTAAAGATGGTCAGTTTATCTCAGAATAAAATAATAGTGACACTGATAAAAATGACAAATATATACAAAGTTTATTTTTTTAGACTTTTGATATCCTACCAAATTGATAAGAGGTTTACCCTGTCACACTATACAAATTCCTACAGTCATTTTCCCCTAATGTCTAATGAAACTGCTCTTTTAAATACAAATGTGCAAACTAAACAAGAACAAAAAACCGATTTCCTAAATTCAGCACAAAACATAAAGCAATCATTAAAGATTGTGGTCACTTAAGAACTAGAAGGGTACTTAGACTACACCTAGTCCAGTTCATACCAAAACAGGAGTCCTTTCTGCCATGTCACTGACCACTGGTTACACAGTCAAGAGGAACCTCATTACCTTGGGAAGCAGCACATCTCACTTTTGATAGCTCTTTTAGCCAGTGTTCCCCTCACATAAAGTTCAATTTTGTCTCTCTATGTTTCCCAACCATTTGGGGGAGGAAGGGTGTGAGGAGGGAGAACAGAATAACTACAATCAAATCTTCCATTTGATAGTTCTGCAAATGCTTGAAGACAGCTATTGTTAAACCTTCTGGAATTGTCTTTTTTTCCAAAGTAAACATCCCCAGTCACTTCATCTGAATATTCTTTACCCCCACATCTTGGAAGTCTTGGTTTTCCTTAAAATCCAAATTATATTCTACCTTCTACATTCTGTGTTTCCTAATTTATCTTTTCTAAATCCCCTCAACTCCTACTGATCTCCTTCCCCAAACTACCTTGTTTTCTTCTTGTCTATATATTATGTATTATATATGCAAAATTTATGGATATATTTGTGTGTATATTTGTGTGGTTTTTTTTACACATTGTCTCCCACATTAAAAGGTAGCTTTCTTTAAAGGCAAGCACTGTTTCATTTTTGTTTTTGTATTCCAATTGCTTATCCCATTAAGTAGGAACTTAATAAATGCTTAGTGATTTATTTTGTCATTGGAGAAGATGCCTACATTGAAAGATAAGGCTTCACTTTTAATACCTAAGTATTAACGTAGGTCTAAAAACATGAACAAATACTTTTATATTATATGTGTTGATGTCAATCTAAAATGCTCTCGATTTTATGTGCATAGATAAAAAACCACATAAATTTGGGTTAAATTCTTTGTGCTTAGGTTCATACATTTCTGAAATGCATGATATAGATATCAATTTACAGTGAGCACTAAATACCAATGTGACTTATGAGTAAGACATAATTTCTGTGAATCTCAGGCCACACTTCAAGCTAAATTAATGAAAGGTTGTGATCTGTAATTGTAATCTGTACTGTAAAATTTGTAATCTAGAGGGAATTTCCAAACTTCTGAAATAACAGAATCTTGAAATATTATAATTTTTCAAAAAAAACTGTTTTCCCAACTAATTTCCCACTGTAACTATATATTTTTCTTTTAAAATACCAAAATGCCTTTCCAGGCTACATAGAAAGTGAATGTTTACTTCCTTCTGGCTAAAATAGGGGGAAAAAAGAGGTAGCTCATTCCTCAGCATCAGTCCAGTTACCTTTCATCTTTGTCATTTCTCTTTATTTGTCTCTATTGGTTATCCCGACCAGCTAGCTGATATAGTAGATAGTAGATGATTGAAGACAGCTATCGTTAGCCCTTCTGGAATTGTCTTTTTTTTCCAAAGTAAACATCCCCAGTCACTTCATCTGAATATTCCTCAGCCTCCCATCTTGGAAACCTTGGTTTTCCTTAAAATCCAAATTATATTCTACCTTCTACATTCTGTCTTTCCTAATTTATCTTTTCTAAATCCCCTCAACTCATACTGATCTCCTTCCCCAAATTACCTTGTTTTCTTTTTGTCTACATATTATGTATTATATATATATCTATATATATGCATGTCTATATGTAAAATTTATGGATATATTTGTGTGACATGGAGTTGGGAAGATCTGAGTTCAAATCCAGTCTCAGACACTTACTAGATAGGCAAATCACTTAAACACTGTCTGCCTGAGTTAATCATCTGTAAAATGAGCTGGTGAAGGAAATGACAAAACCCCTCCAATATCTTGCCGAGAAAACCCCAAAATGGGATCATGAAGACTTAGACACAACTGCAATGACCGCACAAGAACAACATTGGTTGTCCTAGGAATTAGACCTACTCATCGTCCTAAAGAGTTCCCAACCCTCTATGAAGATTCCAGTAGTGAACTTTCTTCCTCTGAACCAAGATGCCTTAGAATCTTTGAGCTTTATGGACCATCAAGTCCAAACCCCTCATTTTATTATTGATGAAACTGACTTCAGGGTGAGTGACAAAGATTTCACAGCTCATAAGTCTAAACTATGACTCCAAACTAGGTCTTTTACTTCCCAGTCTAGATTTCCTAAGAATGTACATCAGTTTCCAGATAAAAGTTTCTCTAAAGATTCATTAATCAGTGTCTTCTGGTTTCTGCTATTAAAACATACACAGGAACAACCTGAAGTTGATTAGATTATAAGTTTTCTTTTTTAAATATAGTATTATGCTTCATTGCATGTTTGTTCCCATAGGAGTTTCACAGGTTTATATAGCCTTCGGTATACTTTTCCTAGATAAATTATGTCTTGGAATTTATTATGTTGAAATGGTCTAAACTCAGTTGTACAGTGGGGATAATTAATAGCACCTACCTTGCAGGGATGTTGTGAGAATAATGTTATTAAGCACTTAGCACAGTAGGTGCTAAATAAAAGCTGATTCCGTTCACTTCCTCTACAAGTTACTTGGTGCATTTTGTAGTCATTTTAGATCGGACTTCTCTTTTTGCTTTTGCCTCCAAAAAATATCTTTCAAATGATTTGAAAATTATTTCTCTCTGTCCCTTTAAAAAAAGTCTTAAGATTTTCTGGGGGGAAAAAAAAGATCACTCTGAGCAATTATAAAATTCCAAAATAAGAAAGAAACTTCAAGATTTTGTAGTCTGAACATGTCATTTACAAATGAGTACACTTAGGCCCAGAGAAGTGAAATGACTTTTTTAAGGTCACACAGTGGATTTGTGACAGAGCCAGAACTAAACCTAACATCCCCTGACTTCTAGCACAGTACTTTTCTCTTTGTCTGCAGTATACCTAGAAAGAAACCTTCTGAAATTTCACTTATACTCAATAGATACTGTGGGCTTCCTGATAAAATGCCACTCTAAGAGGAAAATTAATCAATGTCTTGTGGTCTCTAATACTGAAATATAAATACGGAAACACGACCTAAAAATGAAGGAATTGTGGCTTTTAAAAAATTATTTTATGCCATTACAGGATTACTCACATAGGAACTCCACATCTTTGCATGATATTAGCTTATTATTGTTCCCCTAATTATGTGCAATGCTAGGTATTAACTAGAAACTTGGTTGGTTCCAGTTCATACCTTGCTCCAAAAAATGAGATATATAGTATAGATAGGCATGTGTGTATACATGTGTGTGTGTGTGTGTGTATGTGTGTGTAAGTAATTTAAGAACAATTTTCAAATTAACTCTCCACTTCTCCACTCCAAGTTGTTTTGGGGGTACCTCTCTGGATGTTATTTAATTTCCTCAATAGCACATAACTAAAAATCACAAGTTTTCCAACTTATAGGGATAACTCTTATATTAAACCACTTTTAAATTGGTAAAGATGTGAAAAGTAGCATGACTTTGATGTGAATTTTTTCTAAGAGAGAAGTAACATGTTGAAATCTGGGCCTTCACTGCTATCAGGCAATCTTACTATATCAATTAGTACTATTGAAACTGTATATACTTACTATATCTTCCTTATCAATTCACTATCCCACTCTTCACAGGGACTCTAAAATCTTTTCATTTTCCTGCAGATCTCCAGTGGCTTCCCATTTCCCCACTCGCAGCTGAGAACCTTGCTTCATGTTTTACAGCAGCAGTTCTCAACCTCTGGGTTGTGACCCCTTTGGGGGTTGAAGGACCCTTTCACAGAGGTCGCCTAAGACCATTGGAAAACACAAATTTCCCATGGTTTTAGGAACCAAGACACCATTCCTCTATCTGTCTCTAGGCAGGTCCACCCACATGCAGATACGCACACATATCAGTATTAAAGGGTTGCAACATTAGGAAGGTTGAGAACCACTGTTTTACAGGAAAAAAAAAAAAACGAAGCTATTCACAGTTAGCTCCTTTTTCTCCTCTCTTCCTGATCTCCTGTTACTCAGGTACCTCCTGCCACTTTCTCTTCCTTCACTGCTATTTCACAGGATGAAATGGCCTTTCTCATTACCAAGACCAACTTTTCTACTTGGTCAAGTGATCCCAGTCAAGTGATCTGCATCTTTCTTCAGTATTGGTCATCCTTTCTTCCTTAATACTTTCTTATGTCTAGGTTTTCAGGACACCACTATCTCTTCATTCTCCTCCTATTTATCTGACTACTCTTTCTCTATCTCCTTTATTGCATCCTCTTCCAGATTATGCTCTCTAACTATAGGTGTACCTCTGTGTTCTGCCCTAGATTCTCTTCTTTTCTCCTTCTATGCTGTGTCACTTATTTATTTCATCAGCTCCCATGGATTTAACTGCTGTCTCTATGCACTCTCAAATGCTACCTATCCTGTCCGAGGCTCACTGCTGACCCCAAATCTTCTATCTCCATTTGCCTTTCAGAAGTCTTGAACTGGGTGTTTAGTAAGAATTCTTAATCTCAATCTATCCAAAACAGAACTCATTATCTTTTCATTTAAAGCGTCCCCACCTGCTGCCTTATCTGTCACTAAATAGGGCAGCACTATCCTCCCAGTCCCTCAGGCTCACAACCTAGGAGTAAACCTGGATTCATTACTATCTCTCATTTTCCTTAACCAATCTGTTGACACATTTTGTTGGTCTTACTTTCCCCTTCTCTGATGCTGTCATCATCCTAATGCAGACCTTATCACATCACACCTACATTATTGCAATAGCCTCCTAATGGTTCTGCCTGTTTCAAGTCTCTTCCTTTTTCTAAGCAATCCTCCATTCAGCCACTAAAGCATAGGTCTAATTATGTCAGATAGTAAACTTCTTCCCTTCTCACACCCATATACTCAGTAAACTCCAGCAGCTTCGTCTTACCTCCATGATCAAATTCAAAATGCTCCCTTTGGCATTCAAACCTTGCCCCTCCTACCTTTATGGTCTTCTCACTTGCTTATATATACTTTTCCATTCAGTGACCCTGGCCTTCTGGTTGTTCCATGAACAAGACACTCTGTCTCCTTGGCTCTGGGCATTTTCTCTGTCTATCCCACATGCCTGGAACTCAGTCCCTCCTCATCTCCACCTCTTGGCTCTCCTGTCTTCCTTCAAGTCTTAACTAAAATCTCATCTTCTATAGGAAGCCTTCCCAAGCCCCTATTAATTCTAGTGCCTTCCCACTATAAATTATTCCTATTTACCCTGTATA
The DNA here is from genome assembly GCA_028646515.1 of Pseudochirops corinnae. Taxonomy (NCBI): domain Eukaryota; kingdom Metazoa; phylum Chordata; class Mammalia; order Diprotodontia; family Pseudocheiridae; genus Pseudochirops; species Pseudochirops corinnae. The sequence goes on from CM053591.1 coordinate 65,386,428, forward strand.
TAGCTTGATACACACACAAATACACATATGTATGTGAGTATATGTATATATGTATGTATATATGTGTGTATGTATGTGTGTATGTATATATATATATATATATATGTGTGTGTGTATATATAAGGTCATATGTATATCTATATATCTATATCTATATCTATCTCTGTTTATCCATATATCTGTCTATCTATCCATCTATCCACCCATCCATCCACCCATCCATCCATCCATCCATCCACCCATCCATCCATCCACCCATCCATCCATCCATCCACCCATCCGTCCATCCACCCACCATCCATCCATCCACCCATCCATCCATGTATCCATCCACCCATCCATCCACCCATCCATCCATCCATTCATCCACCCATCCATCCATCCACCCACCATCCATCCATCCATCCATCCATCCATCTATACACATCCATGTTGTTTACTCCGTTAGATTGTAAACTCCTTGCTGGTGGGGACTATTCTTTGCCTTTTTAAAATCCCTAGCATTTAGCACAATGCCTGGCACATGGTAAGTATTTAATAAAGATTTATTGTTTGATTGATAATTTAAACTCTTTCCCTTTACTTTCAAGGGTATTATAACCTGGACCCAACCTCTTGTTCCAACTGTATTTTAACTCTTCCCCTCCATTACCTTTTTACCTTGGCCAATGTGTCATAACTATTCCTGCCTCTGTGTCTGTTCACATGATTTCTTCTGCAGAGAATGTCCTCCATCTTTGTTTTTTTGAATCCCATTCATTCTTTAAAACCAACTTCAGGAATTTCCATATTCATTAAACTTTTCTTGGCAACTCTATCTCACAGTGATCTCATTCTCCTCTAACTTATACTCCTTATTGTCTGTCACTCTGATTTGAAATTTATCTATATAATCTCAAGTGTGGAAGGGGTATCAAAGGTCATCTAGTCCAACTTTGGTCTGAAAACTTTTTTTTTTTACAACTTCCTTAACAAGTGATTTTCCTTCCAATTTTCTCTTGAAGAAAAATAGTTGTACAAAACTACTGCCAAGAAAAGCTTTTCTACTTCTGGACAACCATATTTATTATAAAGTTTTTCACATTTCTTGGGCCAAGGTCTGTATCTTTGTCGTGTTTGAATCATTTGTTGCCTCATGACACACATTTTCTTATTGTCTTACAGTCTTTATTAATTGTGTGCATTTATCCCTTGCCTGCTTAATTATACGGTGATGTCCTAGGCGGCAGGGGCAGCAAATGTAGCAAAAGCACAAAAGTTAAGGTCCCAACACCCAGGTTTGGGTGCCATTTCTATTACTTTCTGTTACTGTTAGACAAATCACTTAGCCTCTCTGAAAGTTTTCTCAGATATGAGTTTTCAAAAATTCAGTTTCCTCAACATTTCTCAGGAGACTGTTACGACTCCCATGAGAAAATATATGTAAAGTTCTTTATAACTGTTAATATGAGTTATTATTCCAGTCTATTTTATTTTACATAGTACTAATGTAGCACATGCATGAGCTGCTCAAAGAATTTTTGGTTTACTTATAGAGGATATTTTTTTTTTTTTTACCAATTTTTACTAATATTTTAATGTCATTAATTTAGGGCAATATTTAATTTATTGGCCATTGTTGTTTTGCTTGTTAAGAATCTTTTTTAGAATTCTACTTATGTTTTATAAAATTTTAGTGCCTGAGAGGCATAAATGCGAACTTTCAAAAAGAAAGAAGAGATAAGCTATAGTTTTGGCAGGTGTTACATTTGTAATTTTTTTAAAAGCAGCACATGTTTTTCTTTGTCTAGTGTGAAATTGGGATAGATTTTTCCAGATGCTAGTAAATACTGTCATGAAGGTCTGTTTTACATTCATATCAAAGAGACAGAGTTATGACATCCTGAATTGAATAGACAATCTAATACTATTGAACATTCCGGTGATGGACTAAGGCAGACCAAACAAATCTCAATTGCTGTGTGTGAGAGAGCATGTAAAGGGAGAGCTGGAAGGAAAAATGACACTCAAAAAATGTTTCAGGTAATGACGTACTATAGTGTCACTTTATATACCTCCTTTGTTAATGTTTTCCTGTCAGGTATGATGCCGAGAAATGTGTTGAGAGCAGCCAAGGTGGGACTTCCCTTGAGAAGCTCTCTGTTTGAGACGTTGCCGTCTTTTATCTACTAGAGGTTGAGAAATCTGATTGACTTTTTAAGCTAACAGTAGAAGACTATGAAAAGTCAAAGACAACTATTTAATTTACATTAATAAAATCCTCTTTCTGACTTTTGTTATCCATTTTTTCTGGTTGTAGCTAATTCCATCTTTATATGAGGTGATCTTCTTCCAGGCAGTTATTAGTCAAATGATACACTGGTGATTTCATTTAAGTGATTTTATTTACTATTTTCCATGTTTATTTGCAACCTGAGAGAAGTACTAAAAGTCTACTTAGTAGACTTCTTAATAACATCCCCGCTTAAGAAAGGTAACTAACACTTGATTGAAAAGTTTATATTTCAAGATGATTTTCATACATTTGGGAAGAAACAATCTGAATAAATTTTAATAGGGATGACATGAAGCTAGTGTGTCTTCCATTGAAATGACCTGTTTTTATTTTGTGTAAATATGCACATGTTTTCTTCCCCAATAAAATACAAGATCCTTGAGGGAAGGTTCTATTTGGCTATCTTCAACACCTAACAATGAGTCTTGCATATAGTGAGCACTTGGTAAACAATTATGAATTGATGGAAAAAAGGTAGTAATAGGCAGAAGTGGGATGTGAGGTCTGGTCTTCTTACTCTGAATCCATTGTTCTTTCAATTCTCTGTAGTTTTTTTCTTTTTGTTTATACAGTTATATTTAGGAAAAAATCAAGAGAGATGAAAATATCCTCACACAGCTCATTACATTTTCACATCCCCCTTAGGGAAAGAAATGGGCACAGTGAACATTTTTTCTAACCTAAATTTCTAACCTATATGCCATTTTCTTAGCATCAGCAGTGTATCTAGTACCTCAGGGATGTGTGAGCACATCAGAAAACAGTCAGTTAGTCATAGCTTCAGAAAATACCCTTTATAAATTACTACAAGAGAATGAATTCCTCCAAAATAAATTCTAACAATAAAAATGTCCGTGCATATGGTGATGAAGTTTCTAAAATGAAAAAAACATGAATGAATCTTCTTTCAGATGATGATGATGATGATTACAGCATGAATGGAGATTGTTGATTGTACATGTGGTCCAAAGAGTGATGCGTATAGAGAATTCCCTTTTTGTCTCCCAGCCCTAAAATATGTGTGTAAAGCCTTCACTTTGGTTTGAGAATATATGTATAATATTAAGAGCTAGTGGGGTATAGTGGAAAAAACCACTTTATCTGAGCCAGAGGTCCTATGTTCAAATTCTACCTCCTACCTATGTGAGATTGTGTAAGTCAGTTAACTGCATTGTGCCTGTCTCTTCATGCATGAAATGAGTGGATTTGAGCTAGATGATGTCTGAGGTCTCTTCCAACTTTAGGTCTATCATCCTATGGTCATTTTTAAAGACTTCCATTAAAAAGTGTGGCAGTTACGGGGAGAAGAGCCATCCTGTCTTTGCTTCCATGGTTTCTTTTTAGATAAGAGCTAGGATACTTTTAGGGGGAAGATTTGTTTCAGTCTTTAATCAACGTGTTCCTTATGCTCCTCTCTAAGCACCCAGTTCATCACCTTCAAGTTTCCACATAGCAAGGATGTAAGTGTCCTGCTGCGATCTAGTCACAGTTCATATCATTCTCCAAATTGCTTTAGTAATGGAAGTCAACTAGTCTGGACATTTTAGATATCATTGTTGGTGACCCATATCTCTTTTAAGCATGGCTCATAGATGACATTTGTAAAGTCATTCACAAGTTGAATGGAACTTCTTTAACTGGGACAAGCCTCTTAGACAGTCTATTGGGGCCAAACACTTTCCACTTGTATAGACTTTCAATTTGATTAATAGTTATTGTCTTACCATATTGGTGTACTTTTGCAAGAAATTCCAAGGGACATTGTAGGCTCCTTGATTGATAATTCATGTTTTGATCTCTTTGTAAATCATATCTATTCTATTGATGAACCTTTAAATATCAGCAGGATTTAAAGAAAAGGAATCCATGAACAAACTAGCTGGGGAGCAGCCTAGCTGGGGAGCAGTCTAGGTGTACCCTTGTTGAACATAACACAATTCACATGATCAGGAGTATTGCAACTTGGGGGGGAGGAGAAGCTATAAACCTTGGATGATTGGAAACCTATAGAAATTCCCTTAATCGGTGTTATGTCCAGTATTCATGGAGAAAGAAAAACCTTAGCTCTAATCTATAGACAAGGGACTTATTAAAATGGGAAAAAAGCCCTAAAATAATAGAGGTGGTCAGATGAAATCAAACTCCTTTTTTTTTTTTTTAAGGAAAAGGCTATAGATTATATAACAGAATATGAAAAGCTTAGCGATCACTTTGTTCATGGGTTCTTGCCCTGGGGTTTCTGTGTGAATTGTATATATATATAATATATAATAATATTGATTAATATATAATATTTTAATATATAATTATATAAATTATATATTATATTACATATTTATATATAATGATATTTTAAATTTTATATATATATAAATACCTTTCCTGTCAGGAGAAATGCATAGAGAAAAATAAGAAACCCTCCTAGCTCAGAATACCTCCTACCAAAGACACTAGATGACCACACACTCGAGAATAACTAAACAGAGCTGACATTTCAACTATGATTTCATTCATTTAACTGCTATTTATTGAGATCCTGTTAGCAAATTGATTCTGTACTTCACATCGTTCATGTGCAAAGTGTCAACCTTGCTATTCGCTGGACAAAGGCAGGATATAAAGCTCGACAATAACAAAAATAAGGATGC
>CM053591.1:65391850-65408647 GCA_028646515.1 Pseudochirops corinnae
CCATCTACCTATCTTTCCTTTCTGAATCTTCACCATTGCCATGTCCACTAACTAACTGTTTGTGAAACAGAAGACTCTTTCCTGGACTCTTTTTCTTTTTTTTTTCTCACTAAGTGAATCTCACTTAATTAACTTACCAGTTCCTGAAAAATTATTAAATTATCATCTCTATGCCAATGATTCTCTTATCTGTATACCCAGCTCTAGTCTCTGTTGAACTCCAGTCCCACATCTCAAACTAAGCATCTCAGTAACAGAATGCATTATTTATCCCCCAAAACATTTTGCTTTTCTGAAATTCCATATTATTGTTGAGGATAAGACCCCTCATGTTCCTGAACTTCAGGCATCACTCTAGCACTTAACTAAATTATAAGAGTGCATCTGAGTTTGGTAGAGGGAGTTCCCATACCCTTGAAATTATAGGCCCTCAATATAGTAACACTATTTTATGATGTCTTCATTGACCCACTCATTACTTAAAGTATAATACCATCATTTTAGCTCTGTTCATGTCTTGGTATTTTAAGATTGTTTCTTATATGCAGCAAATTATTGGATTTTGTTCTGTAAATCATTCTTCAATGCATTCCCATTTAATGTGAGTTTATATCATTAATATTCAAGCCTATAATAATTAAGTTTTGTTTTTCCCTTAATCAGATCTTTATATTACTTGATATTTATATTTATATAATTATATTTATATATTTATAGTTATATAAGATTACATTTTTATATATTTTATAATATTATTAATATAATATAATATTTATATTACTTTATATTAATATAAATTACTTTATATTACTCTTGTCTGCTTATAAAACTCTTTGACACTGAAGTTCTATTTCCCAAAATCTGTTCAAACCATCAGTTGTTTGGTCTTACTAATTCTTTAAGAGTTCATCTTAAATATTCCCTCATTGTATTATCTTTTCACTCCTTTGTTAAGCTTCTCATCTTTTCTGGGGATACTTGCAATATTTCATTGTCATTTCTTAAGTAACTGATAACTGTAATTGCAGTATTCTTTTCTTTTGAAAATCTCTCCTCTTTCTTTCACCGTATATGTTCAGTATATGAAGACCTCTTGTGTGTGACATGTATATATATATACACACACACAAAGCTGACTTTTGTTTCCACCATGTTAACTTTGTTTGACAGCAGCACTATTAAAATCAACATCCATTTATTAAGTGCTTACTAAGTGCTAGACATTATGATAGGTGCTGGGAACAGGAAAAAAGCAAAACATTTGACATAGACCCTGCTTTCAATGCAAATAGAAGTTTTCATTCATTTGAGATAAAATTGATATAAAGTTTTCACTTTAGCCTAGTTAACAGATTTATGCTAATCAAGCTAAAAGAGCCATCAGAGGGAAATAGAGCCAAGATGGCAGAGAAAAGGCAATGATTCTCCTGAGCTCTCCCCCAAACCCCTCCAATCACCTTTAAATAATGCCATAAAACAATTCCTGGAGCAGCAGAATCCACAAAAGTATGGGGTGCAATAATTTTCCCACCAAAGACAACTTAGAAGGTTAGCAGGAAAATCTGTTGCACCTGAGTGATGGTGGAGCATCGTCCAGCACAAGACTGTAGCACAGCGTAGCCCCAGCCCCAGCAAACCAGGAACAGGCCTTAGGAGCCACTGAACCAGCAGCAGTAATAAGGAAGTTGAAAACTGATCAGAAGGAGATTATAAGAATCACTTTGCTGACATTGAAGGAGTGACTGTCGCTTTGCCCATACTCAGATCTGGATGTAGATCTGGAACCAGGGTGGTGGCTGTATAAATAAAGAGACAGAATTATATGTGAGAGATCTTGTGATGGTATTAAGCATGGTTATTAACAAACTGAATCTGTGGAGTGAGTGAGAGTAAGGAGTCAAGGCTAGCATCAATGTTGTAAGGAAATGATTAGGAGGCTAGTGCCCTTGGCAATAACAGAAAAACTCAGAAAAGGAGAAAGTTTCAGGAAAAAAGTGATGAGTTCTCTTTTGGACCTGTTGAGTATGAGATGCTAACAGAATATGTGTTCTGAGGTGTGGGACTATAGCTCAGGAGATACACACACACACACACACACACATATACACAGACACTCAATATAGTCAACTATTATTCTCTATGCAGATGATTCCCAGATCTATTTATCTCTTGATCTTTTTAATCATATCTACCTATAGGTCTATGAATCTACATATAGTAATTGAATTCATGGAAACTAATGAGATCCCCACATAAAAGACTAATCATTGGTCAAAAAAAAACCCAAAACATAAAACTGTTTTAGAAAAGATTTTATTCAGTTGATTTGGCAAAGTAGAGACCCATGGAAAGGTTTCTTGGAAAGGTCTCTGTCATGGAAAGAGAACGATAACTCTCTTCCTCAATTCCCTGGAAGGTTTATATTATATAGAATTGAAACAAGGGTACAAGCACATAAACTGCTACACATAGGCAGTTTGCTTAAGATGTATATCAGTCAGTCAATATAAACATTCAATAGAATTTGGAGAAAGCCAAAACACAAGCTATTGAGAGGGACCCAAAACACAAGTATTTGGGGCGGAACCAAGACCTGAGTGGACCCAAAACCTTCTTCCCAGTCATCTCCAGTTTTCCTGGAGGGTCACTGAAGTCAACATGACATTCTGGGTTGAAATGATCTCTAGTCACAATAAGCTAAATTTAAATAATTTGATAATAAATAAGGGCTCAGGAAAGAACATTAGGAGATATCCATGGTTATTGGACCTGACACAGATGAAAAACCAGCATAAGAAACTGAGGAATTAACAGACAGCAATGAGGAAAGAGGGTATCACAAGATTCTGGAAAGGAGTGTGATCAAAGGTATCGAATGCTGCAAAGAAGTCAAAAAGGATGATGAGTGAATAAAGACCATTAGACTTGACAATTAAATTGGAGATAGCAGTTTCAGATGAATAATGGTGCCAGAGATGGGGTTGATGAACCCTGGACATTCAATTATCTCCCATAGAACCTGTACATGTTGCATTCACATTCATTCAAAGGAAAATACATGAAATACATAAAAAGCCAAACTATTGATTTATGTAAAAAGAAGAGTTCTGGAAAATTAAAATTCTTATAAAGAAGCCAAATCATTTTATACTTCTGGGTATAAAAAAGTAAAATTTTTACCTAATCTCTCATGTGCTCTAATGATACAACCATCAGATTGAGTAATTTAATTCAACAAATATTTAGTCGCTCATGGAAAGTTCTATAAATAACTATTTATTCCTTGCATACTATGTGTAAAGCATTGTTTAAGTTGTTATGAACATAAAGGCGCAAAATAAAAGAATTTCTAACTTCAAAGAGCATTCTATTAGGGAGGATCACCATGTTCCAATTTATTAGCAAATACAAAATATATTCAAAGCAAATACAGGGCAATTTGGGACATAGGCACTAACAGCTTGGGTGTTAGGAAAAAGCCTCAGGAAGGAGGTGATATCTGAACTGAGCCTTGAAGATAGGATCTTGAAGGATTCTAAGAGATGGAGGTCAGGAATCAGTACATTGCAAATAGTGGGCGCAATTTGTGCAAGACAAAAACAAAACAAATCTTGCCCTCAAAAAATATTCTGTTGGGGGAATATAACATATACACAGATCTTCAGTAAATGAATGAAGGAGATAGTTCCCAAGATGAGCTTTAAAAGAAACTTATGTTCTAAAAGACAGAGGGGAGAGGGAAGAACATTCTAGACATGAGGGAAAGATTGTAAAAGTACTAAAGCTGAAAGATGAAAAATTATATAAAGGAAACCAAAAGTAGGCTAGTTTGACCAAAATGCAATGTGTATAAGGGAGAGTGATATGAAATAATCTGGGAAAATAGGTTGGTTTGTGAAAGCCTTAAATGTCACATATGGGTATTTTTATTTTGTTGTTTTGTTGTGTCCATCTCTTCATGACCCCATTAGGGTCTTTCTTGGCAAAGTTATTGTAATGGTTTGCCATTTTCTTTGCCCATTCACTTTACAGATGAGGAAGCTAAGGCAAAGAGCATTAAATGATTTGTCTAGAAACACATAGCTAGTAAGTGTTTGAGGCTGTATTTGAACCCAGAGCGTTCTGACTGCAGGCCCAGTGTGCTATCTACTGCACCATCTAGTTGCCCTGTTTTTATTATAACCCAGAGGAACACTGAAAGCTTCTTAATCAAGGGAGTGGCAAGATCAGATCTCTATTTTAGGAATATTAATTTGACAGCTGTGTGGAAGATGGAGTAGAAAGGAAAGAGACTTGTAATAATGAGACCAATATAAGCTAATAGAATACTATAAAAGAGAGGTGATGAGGACCTGAACTTGGGTGGTAGCCAGGTGAGTGGAGAGAAAGGGCCACCTCCAAGAGGTGGCAACATTGGCTCCTGAAGGTTAAGGAGAGTGAAGAATTGGGGATAACTCTGAGCTAGCCTCATTTATCTATGTTGTATGGAAATGGGGTATTCTCTTAAATAAATTTACCAAATGGTTAAATCTAACCCTTTTAGGTGCCCAGATTTTACTTTAATTATTTTGGTACCTGGATATTAAATCTTTCTAAAATTGACTTAGCCCCTTCATGGCCTTTATAAATGAAATATTCAGAAAAAAATAAGTCTTTTCTTGATGACTTGGGCTCATTATTCTAAGGTTTTGAAGTGTGTAAGACTAAGTTTGTCCCTTACTTGAATACTTCTTCCTTCTCTAGTAAGCTGGTCATTCTTTTTTCTCCATGATTTTCAATAGTCCTCTCCTGATATTTACTGATATACCCCACCCCACTATTCATGTTGTATATAATCTTCTATAATCTAGAAGAATTAAAGGTTACCAGGACATTGGTGATAATATTAAAAAAAAACAGTTTTGTGAACAATTCTAGGTCAATAGATTCATATATATGGCCCTGAGTATTTTTATATCTAGCCAACTAAAATCTATTAAGTACCTGTACTGTATGGAGAATTGCAGAAGATGATCCATGACAAATTTGCCATTAGTATATTTTCTAGTGGGAAATTCTGTCTGAGTATAAAATAGCATTTTTGAAAAACTGGGCTTCACAAACAGAAATTAAAGGTAGCAAGATGCATTATTTGCTATAGTACCTATGGCAAATTTGGATTTGGACATTTATAAATTGGGAAAAGAGTGTACTGCTCTTAGTATTTAGAAACGGGAGAGAAAAGAGCTTAGTAATCATTTGTTCCTTTAAAATACCATTACCCAAATGCTATGTGCATCCACAGAACTGACCTTATCTATCTAAGAGACAGCTTATTTGAGGGAAAAGAGTACAGGACTTGTCAGACAACATTTGTTTGAGGTTCAGCATCACCATGGCCTAGGTGTGTGCTCTTAGATGCATTACTTGACCTAAGCATCACAGGTCCTCAGAATTTGAAGGCTCCTCCAAAGCCACATAGCCTAACCAGAACAAGAATATGCTGTACAACATCACTAGATAGTCATCCATTCTTCACTTAGAGACAGAAAATGAGGGGAAATCTACCACCTGCTGAGCCAACCCATTCATCTTTTGAACAGTTCTAATTGTTAGAAAAATTTCCTCCCATATCAAAGTTAAATTTTGTCCTCTGAAGCTTTGACCCTTTGTTTCTAGTTCTACCCTTTTTAGCTAAACAGAATAGGTCAAATAGCTTTTTAAAGTGTCTATTACACCTCCCCATTCCTGAAGCCTTCTTTATGATTTTATGCAAATTAGCAAGTAATTTATAAAATAATAAAAAATGTAGTTCATTGTTGGATGCTGCATGAAAAAAACCTGCATATTCCCTTCTAATCCCTATCAGTATACGTGTCCTGGATTCATACATAGATAATAAACATGAAGACTTTTCAGACATGAGAGGAAATATACTTGTCAATAGTTACTGAGTAATGTTTTCTGAGCCTCTTATTTTTTTGGTAAGATGTTAAGAAGATCCTAGATTTTTCCCACATCTTTGGTATCTTTCCTTCTAATACCTTGCATATCAGTCTGCCTTAATGTGTATCTGAGATAGAACAATTGGCCAACAAGTTGAACCCAGAATTTAACAGGAAAGTGGGCTCAATTGCCTTTGGGAAATTGCTAAGTTCCTTTGGTGACCTCAAATTTCTCATGATAGCAAAGCCCCCCCAAAACAAACAAATAAACTAACAAAAACATTTACTGTTCTTGATACAGAGGAGTGAAGTATGAAATAAACTGTCTCTGAGATTTGTTTTAAAATTGATATATCACTAAGAACAATGAAGAGATTCATGGTGGGTATAGACAGACTGCAATGTATGTCCAAGGACTGACACTGAAGATGAGAAAAAAAAATGTCATCAAAGACAGAAAGACAGGGAAAGAAGACAGAAAAATTACAGGGTAACAGTGAGAAATGCCAAGTGGACAGTCAGAGGTATCCGTTGGTATCCTTGAATATCAGGAAAAGCAAAAAAGGCCTTCAGTATATAGGGTGGATCACCTGTGACCAACCTAGAAAACAACATGGACAAGTCACACAAAATGTGCAGGGATGAGTGGGTTATAACTTGCATGGTTATAGGGAACTTCTGCATTAGTGAAACTATAAATGCATTGGAGTATTACAACAGGTAATTCGCACTTTGCCCAGTGAAATAAAGTTCTCCTCTTGATATTCATAAAACCATTTGTAAAAGAATTTAGGCAGATTGTCTTTTTTTAATAATGGTTTAGTAAATTATTAGTAATCATGTAGTAAATATGCTTACAACTTATTAACAACTTTTTAATGCACGTAGAGCAATCAGTTATTTTGGTAGGGGTCGTAAGGTGACACTAGACAGTTTTAACAGGATGGGTTATGCTGTACAATGAGCACTTATTTATTTAGTCCATTACTAAAATGCGTAGTTTGCAGGTTTGTTGACTTCAAGATCTCTGTGCTACATTTTTATGTTTTCTTGCTTGCCTTACAAATCAATCTTATCACAGGGCCAGAAGAATATGATTGTTTTCCTACACTTAGTGCAGATGAGTCTGCTATTTTCAGCAAACCACACTTTAGTCTTTGGCTGGATTAAGAAATAATAACTTTTTTTTTTTCCTGGAATCAATCAAGGTGAACTAAGAGTTCTTTTACACATCACAGCATGAATAAGGCCAGTCTTTATGTTGATTGTGTCAGTAAAGTTGATAAACACTGAATTAGTCTTCTGTGGTTTCAAAAGAGTTCCTTAATCAGGTGAAGGAAATCTTTTCATTGTATGGTGGAAAATCTTTATAAACCCATGTATATTTCTTATTTATTTTGGAGATAAATACACATATATGCATAATTGATGTTTGGGTATTTATGTTATTGTAACTATGGATAAGGAGTAGTAAGACAGATCTGATAAATGAGAGACACAGTATGGTATAATAAAGAGAGTAATAAACCTTGGAAGTCATAAGATCTGGATTATAACAGCCCTGATATTAGCACAACAATAGCATTTTAAGATTTACAGAAACATTTTATCAACAGGATCTCCCTAAAGTCTTATGCACCTTTAAGCTACTGAAACTGTTTGTGTATTTATTTTATTTAAGCTATTAAAAATTAAAACTTCTCTAAGACTTGTAGGACCCTATATATCCAGGTCTGTCCTGGACCCAAGTCTAGTGTTCTTTTCACAGCACTACACTAGGTCTTTTATGACTGTGCCACTAACTAGCAGTGTGGTTTTGGGAACAATCATTTTTCTAAGATTTCATTTCACCTCTCAAATGGAAATATTGAGTTAGATAAAAATTTCTAATAATACCTATATTTCTATCATTCTATGAGGGATATTTTGTTTATAGCATCATATGATTATTTTTCTGTCATTTTCTTTCTGTCATTTGGATACCTATTTCATTCATTACTGGAGGGAAAAATAAGTACTTAAAGGACGGAGATAAATTCTTTGTGTATGATTTTGCTTCAGTTGTCTCAGGTAATATCCATCCTACCTTCTACCCAAAACTCTATTCCCCACTAAACCAACTTTCTTTTTTGACTTAATTATTTCTAGCGACTTCTGACTTAGTTATTTCTTTTCTCCTAGTCCTCCAGGATGGAAACCTCCAAATTATTTTTGACTCTTCCCTCTCTCTCATTCCCAACTTCCACTCAGTTCTTAAATTCCAGTAATCTTCCCTGCCCTTTGAATTTTATATCTGTCCTTTCCTTTCTATCTCTACTGGCTCCATTGCCTTCCACCTGTCTTACCACAATATCTCCCTAACTAGTTTACTCACTTCCAGTCTTGCCTCATTCCAATTCATTCTATATACGGCTTCCAGGTTAATATCCTTAAAGTACAGGTCATATTTTGTCACTTCCCTGCGCTGAGAGATTTAATGGCTCCCAGTTGCCTACCAAATTAAATACAAACTACTTAGCCTGGCATCTGAGGCTTTTTATGCTCTGACCCCAGTCTACCTTTCTAGATTTATCTCTTATATTTCCGTAACCTATGTTTCAGGCAAACTAAACTACTGTGTTGACCTGTATTTTCCCACCTCTATGCCTCATTGTTCATTGTTCTTACAGTAGAAATTGTCTCCTTCTGCCTCACATTTCATCTTCTTGGAGTCCTTAAAGGTCCAAGTCAAATACCATCCCCTTTATTTTTCATTCCCTTATTGCGCCCATTTAGATGTGATTATTGCCTCACCAAATCTAACCTAACCTAATGGTTAGGAATTTATAGATAGCTGAATGGAAACCATTCCACCACAAGCAATCTCTTAAAGGGCTCCACTGAAGGGAACACTCTATCTACTGAGAAAGACCATTACAACTTTTGGAGAATTCTCACTGTTGGGAAATTTTCCCTTGCTTTGAGTTTAACTCTTGTTCTCTGCAACTTCTATTCACTCTTTCTCAATCTTCTTTCTCGTTCTAAAAAACCATTATTTTTCCCTGTGGAAGTCATTCAAATACTCAATGAGATATAATACCACTGGCATCCTCCAAAATCTACCCTCTTCCAGGCCATGTTTGTTCTTCTTGGTCTCCAATCTCCTCACTGCCAAACTCACTTAAAGCTTTACATGTTCTATCTCTTCAAAGTCCACTTTCCAACTCCAACATCATTTTTTGTACTGCTCTGAATGTACTTATCACATTCTGCCCGGCAATTATCTGTGTGCTTCTCACTAATAAGGATTATCTCAACCAGATTAAATAATTCTGTTAGGTCAGACAATATGTTTTATTTATCCCTATATCAGCAAGCATACATCATGATGCCTCCTTGTACTTAGTAGGACTTCAATAAATGTTTGTTGAATAAATACTAGAATGTATTTATTAGATCTCAGAGAAAAAAGAAAAAATTGTTTTTATCTCTGACTTGTCATAGTTAATTGCGTTGCTCACTTTAATTTACAGGAGAAAATTCAAAATTTAACTTTTTTCACCCAGTTGTAAAACTATTCAAACCTGCTAGGTTGGTTAAATGATATCCTTAAAGTATCAGTTTGCTTTATCTCCATTCAGAAGTATCAACTTCAGCACATGCCCCTGGCTGATGTATGCTTTGAAATAAATGTATTATGATACGATTTGGAAAAGATACCCAACTTAACCTAGCATTTAAGAATTCATATTTAACTGGCTTGACGATCAAAAGTCCATCCGATCCTTTCTGTCCTGTTCTGGAGGATATCCAAGAGACTGGGTCATTTGGTGTGCCTGGGGCCTCAGGTGTGGAGAGATTCCCAAGAAGTAGGTTTGAAAGGGGGAAGGTGGTTGTGGAATTTATCATGAATGCTACATGTCTAACACAATATCCCATGTGCTGATCTGTATTTTTAAGAGAGCAACTTTGAGAGTAGAATAAAGGGGAAAATGTGCCTTTTACTTCTGGGAGAAAAAAAGGTAAAATGATAAAACTGGAAAAGAACAGCAAAAAAAAGAATTAAAAGGCATGCAAATTAAGCGAAAGTACTGTTTCTCTTTAAGTGCTTTTTTCTGACAGCAATTTGCAGTGTTTTCTAGTGCAGCAGACTTTTTAATTAAGAAGATCTTTCAAAAATGCTGGGTGGGGATGATATGCTTTCTGATTTTCACATGGATTAAACTGATCTTATAAATGGAAAAAAAAATAATTTCCTAAACAGATTATTGAAATTAAACCAAAAGGGCAGTGTATAATTGTACTAGGTATAAATTGTGGATTTCTATAAAATACACAGTGAAAAAAGCATTGAATCTTCTTACTGGAATATAATAAATGTGTAGTTTACCTGACTCCCAAACCCCCTCTGCCCCCAAAATGTTACCTAGCAATTTCTTTCTAGCAAGGCTTCGGTTCATTCTCTCATACATTCTGTTGGGAACACCTTATCTCCAAACCCCTACCTAACCAAAACATTTTTTTTTCCCTCTTAACACCTTCTATAGCAGCAGTTTTCAACCTGTGGGTCGTGACCCCTTTGGGGGTGAAACGACCCTTTCACAGGGGTAGCCTAAGACTGTCAAAAAAACACATATTTCTGATGGTCTTAGGAACCAAGACACCGATCCTCTATCTGTCTCCAGGTGGGTCCACCCGCATGCAGATACACCCACATACAAGTATTAAAGGCTCGTGGCATTAGGAAGGTTGAGAACCACAGTTCTATAGGTATCATGCTTTCTAATAAGTAGATGAGCCTGATCGAGGAATACTAACAAAGATACTTTAAGCTAAGCCAATAGACAGGCATTAGAACTTTGAGGGAAGATTCAAAATAGTATAATCTTTGTCTATTGAAAACATTTTCTATATGAAGACACAAGAGATGTATTCGTTCAATGAGCCAGCTTAACTGTATTTGTTGTCATCCTTATACCCAAATAAATGGGTTAAGAATGTTTAAGTTATGTATATAACATAAATATGAGTTGGGAAGTGAGATGAATAGGTTTGCTAAGCATAGATTATATATCTTAAATAAATGATTTGGTTAAAATACTTACGAAGCAGTTTGAACACATCAGGGTTAATTTTATAGATCAATGCAAGAAGTTTTCTTTGAAATTCCAAGCTAATCACAACTTGTCAGTGCTCCAAGCAATTGTCAAAAATTCTTAGTTGTGGAGAAGTTGTAGGTCTTTAGATCAGTGACAGGAGTTTCTGAATTTACACTAATAGAATCATGGGTTCAATCCAAAAATGTAAACAAGAGGAGATAATCATCTTGTGTAAAAGCTGCAAATTTGGTAAAGTTGCTAGAGTTAAATTTTGTTAGACCTTTGGTAGAATTATCCTAAAAGATTTGAAAAAATACGACAAAATTCTATAGCCTTTTAGATACATTTCTTAGAAATATTGTGTCATGAATTTTAAATATACTCATGTAAATATTATCAAAACAATCCTTTGCCTTGATATAGCAACTTCCCCTTGAAGAACTACAAAAATACTTTGAGTAAGATTCTTCAAGTGAATTGTCAACAATCAGAAAATAAGCTGGAATCTTTTTACTGAAAATCATACCAATATTTTCATATCTGCAAAATACATGTTTTCCTTCCTTTCTTTCAAAGTAATTGGAATCTTATGGAAAGTTTGCTCTTGAAGATTACAAAATTTAAAAAAATGTGGGAATAGAACCTCAACAACCATATAACCCAACTCATATAGGAATGGAATTTCCATTATGACCAACATAAAAAGTGGTCATCTAGCCACTGCTGAGATTCACATTGGCCAGTTCCTTAGTACTTCAAGACAGAGTTCATATGGATCAGGTAGACTGAATTTATTTAGGCAAAGTAAGTACTCTCATGTTATCTCATTATTCTCTTGGTTATCAGCTCCCTATTAGCCTTCATTGTCCAGTCATTTCGAAGACAAAGGTTATTCTCCTTGCCAGAGAAAACAGCAAGAAATTAAGAATTAAACCTTTGCTTTCTCTCCTTGGAATCAGTACACCTCAAATATCACAAGCAAAAACCCTATCTGTTTTTTCATCCTCTTTGTTAATCGCTCTTCATTCAAGGTGAATGAATTCATTTTAGTATCAGAGTACAGTTATTTAAGCAGTTGAAATCCTAGGTCATGAATGTAATTTTAAGAGATCTCACTTCACACACTTAAATTTGTTAAGAGAGTTTTTCAGCCTAATTTTGTATCTAAAAAATAAGCCAATTCACCAAAGATTTTACATCATGTTGTGACATCATCTAACATATTTATAAAGCTTTTCATAGAAACAAACTTCTAATCTTCCCTTATTATTTTGTTGTTGTTTAATCATTTTCAGTCATGTCCGATGCTTCTTGGTCCCATTTGGGGTTTTCTCGCCAGAGAAACTAGAGTGATTTGTCATTTACTTCTCTAGCTCATTTTACAGACACAGAAATTGAGGCAGACGGAGTTAAGTGACATGTCCAGAGTCACACAGAAAGTATCTGAGGCCAGATTTAAACTCAGGAAGATGAGTGTCCCTGACTCCAGACCTAGTGCTCTACTCTTTGAGTCCCTAGCTTCCTGCCCCCTCTTATTATTCATCTTCAACTCCTCCTTCTTCTTCATTTCCCACTTTTAATTCTTTGAACTCTTTCTTCATAATATCTCTTTTATCTAGCACTTTTTGTCTCAGCTGTTCCCATCCCAGTGTAAGTCCTTATCATCACATTTCTAAAATACTCTGTTTTAGATGATTTCCCTACTCTCATTCTCTTCCCCTTCTCTTCTATCCTATGTGCTATTTTCAGATGTCTTCCTAAAACACCATTTTTGTCAGGCTGTTCCTCTGCTCAAAAATCTTCCATACTTCTTCATTAAGTCTTGGTTAAAGTCCAAACTTCACTCCCATTTTCAAAGAATTTCAAGACCCATATGAGTGACAATTCCAATTTTTTTTTCTATGACTCCACTATAAAACCCCTGTAATTCTAGCTAGATCAGTCTATTGAAATCCTCAGAAATCAATACCTATTCCAACATGTATTTTTTTTAAATCAAGCAACCAATAAACATTTATTAAGTGCCTACTATGTGCCAGTCACTGTTTTAAGTGAAACATGGAATCTTTTCCTTGCCTGTCCTCTCTTACTATACAAATACCACACACTTTTCAATGCCCTGGTCAAAGCCTATTTCATCCAACATGCCTTCTCTGAACATTCAGTAATCCTGTTCCTTCCAACTCTCTTACCATTGTGATCATGGGCAAATCATTTTTACCTCCATAGCCTGTAACCATCCTTTTCTGCAAAATGGGAAAAAAAATACCTTTGGTTTCTACTTCATGGCATTATTGTGAGGCTCAAATGAATTAATGTATGCTAGCAATTTGTAAGCTTTAAAGCTTCATATAAATGTTCAGATATTATTATTAAATTGTAACTAATCAAGTAATTTAAATTATTGATTTCCTCAGTCATCTCAGTTATAGAACCTTTATAGATAATGTCTATTTAAGGTCTACTCTATCGGTTACATTTTATTTTCTATCCTGCTAAATTGATGAGGTTCTTTCTTTTCAGGTATAGAAGCTTTGCTTAATGCCATCTTCACTCGCTGTAAAGAAAAAAAAAATCCTGCCACATGGTAGCTTCCCAAGCTGAAGGTACCATTTAATGGAAATTCTAGCAAGGTGGTGAAGATAGAGCAACCCTCTGAAAGCCAGAGACCAAACGAAAAATTATTGGGACCATCAAAGCTCTAGATTCAGTTTGCAGCTGGAAAGTATGGTGGATAAGTGTGCTAGACTTGGAGTCAGGAAAAATCGAGTTCAAATTCTGTCTCAGATACTTACTAGCTTGTGACCATGGGCAAGTCATTTAATATCTCTCACTCTCAGTTTTTTCATCTGTTAAATGGGGGTAATAGTAATGCTTACAACTCACAGAGTTGTTTAACTAATTAGCTTTTTATAAGACACCCTTTGTTAAACTCAGGTTGAAATGACTGAGCACACTGAATTTTGCTTCACTTGTAACAAATAATGTTGTTATTATTATTGTTGATTTGACCAGTTTTCCCAGGAATGTTTACTTCAAGAGCTTGCCTTCATTGAAAACTCAAGATTTTAACTCCTTAAATGCAAACCATGTGGACAACGGATAAACCCTCTGATTGAGTAGTCAGGAGGCTCTGCTGCATTATACATAGTTCTTCTGAATCTTATATATTTCACAATTTCAGTAGACTCAACATAGTTGTAGTGAGTCTAAGAAAATAGGTTGTGATGACATAGAAAATATGAGGTTTTAAATAATACCAACTGAAGCTTATAAATTCCTACATGTGAAATGTAGGAATTGGTCTAAAATATTATTCACTGGGACAGTCTACTTTGCTATAACATTCTCTTTTTCCTACAAATCCCATGGAAACAACCATCCTAATCCGATTATTAGAATAACTTTATGTTATTATCTGACAATGATCTTAACTGTTTTTTTTTCCTTAAAATTATAACCAAATTCATTTCTCTGTTCTTCTTAGTTCCACTGTAGTTGTTGTGATGATTGTTTACCTACATCTTAAACATCAAAGTTTTATTTCATATTTCAGTATCTTTAAAAATATATTGTTGGCATATTAAAGAGCCTTGGTGTCTCTCTAGGTTCTGGAATTTAAACCAAGGTTTTATTTATTCCTTTTTTTTTTTTTTGAGACTGAGTCTGCCTGTCTTCTAGGATAGCCAAAAATGGAAGTGTAGCAGACATTCACATCTCAGTCCTACCAGGGACTGGCACAAGAATTTTGATTTACTCCATTTCTGACCTTAGGCAGCTTGGTGGTCCACCTAATCCTGGAAGCCCAACACATTGTTGCAGGCCTTAGAGCAAGCATCTGACCAACTTAGCTCATGCCAACTCAGAACTCCACAGCTCAAGAGATCCATTATCTTTATCCTACCTTCTTCCTTTCTGAACAAACGGATTACAGGCTTGGGCCATCATGACTGGTCATTGTTTTTACTAGATGCCTAAAATGGCGCCTGTTATTTCACTTTGTCTCCTCATTATCTCAGCAACACATCTGTTCAGATGAAGGAGACATCAGGGCCAGAAGGGGAGAAAGTTATTTTTTTTTCTAATACAGTATTTAAAATAAAACTGCTTTTGGCCTATGAGGTCTCGGTGGGGGTGAAGCAAAATTCAGTGTGCTCACTCATCTCAAACTGAGTTTAATAAAGGGTGTCCTATAAAAAGCTAATTTCTTGCTGGTAAATTGCTTTTTAAGTAATGCTTGCTATTGCAAGAGAATCTTTCATAACATCGAACACAGGAAGCCATGTTTGAACTGTCCAATGTGTTCTCTATGATAAGGTATTACCCAGGTGGAATTCTTCTTCTTATGGGATGACAACATGTATAACTAATATTGCCCTTTGAGACTAGTTTGCATGCAGTTGCTGGTATGGCACTGTTCAGCAGCCTGCTGTAGATAAGAATGAGTGATGATGCCCTAGATTATAATGGAAATTTTAGAGTGCATGCAGCAGTAGGGTGCAGTCTTCAGTAAAGAAAAACGAGCTGACTTGCAGGCATGAGAGGTCATCAAGAAAGATAAAGAAATAGGACATCCACTCTAGGCTAGGCAAGGCTTTTTAAAGGATATTATGGAAATGAGCAAGAATCAATTTAATTTTTATAATGCCACTCCATTTAACTTTAAAATACAAGGTCAAGATACTATGTTTTTCATAATGATTAAAGATTTGGAAATGCCCTTTCTGTTGAACCTTGCTACATTTGTTTAGTTGAGACTGAATGTGACAAGGAATTCAACAGAGATCAGAAAACAACAGAAATGTGTTCAGTTACCTCCCACAAGTTTTCAAGGAAAGAAAGGTGGATTTTGATTGACATCTTTATTCTTACCTTGACAGGGAAATATATTTTCTAAGGTTCTGCTCTTCAAAGTTAGTACTATCCCCAGACGGTAATGCATGCTTTTAGATAGATAGGGAGAGAGAGATACACATACATATATTTGTGTGTGAATGTGTGTGTGTGTGTGCGTATGTAGACACATAATATTTTACAAACCCCATGTACAGAAGTATAAATGCTATAAATCTTCAAAAATGGCTTGTAAATTTGGGGTTTTTTTGTGCTTAGTTTTGTGGGGTTTATGTATTGAAATTTTAATTTTTGTGAGTTGAAATTTTAATTTTCTTAAGATGAGGCATCCTATAATTATGCACTATGTGTGCAACAGTCTTTTGATGACACTTTCTCAGACCAATGGATCTGTAGAGGGGACTTTCTTGTTTGGCTGCATTGGTCACCTGTTCTATTTTCATTAGATTGTTCTTTGTGGGGGTCACATCATAACTATTATATATGCATCAAAACCTCATTCTTTGGATAAGTCTAAGGCTAGGATTATAAATACAATCTTTTCAGTCACTGGTTATTATCCAATGAGGGATTTTATGAAAATCAGGTTTTATGAAAATTCATATGACAATCAAGCTCTGTATAGGGTAAGATGGTGATTATGTTGCATTTCAATAAGAATCATTAATATTTTAGAGTTTTAAATACTTAACATTCTAAATTTTTTGTAAGATTAAAGATTTTATACTTCTGAAGTAATCAAATCTTAAAACTATAATAAAATGTTTGGGGTACCTAATATATAATGCAGATGTGTTTGTGTATTCTGATAGAAAGAAAGAGAAATCATTTATACACATATACCAAACAGTATAGCTATTTGAATAATTAGTATTTCAAATGTTGTTTCTAAGCTTGAAGTCTTTACCCCTGAAATTTTCAAAGTATCAAAGCTTAAAACT
>CM053591.1:65408747-65422253 GCA_028646515.1 Pseudochirops corinnae
ATACACATATGTGTGTACACACACACACACACACACACGTAATCTTATAGCTGTGTAGTACAGTAGATAGCACACTCGGCCTAGAATCAGAAAGACCCGAGTTCAAATATAGCCTCCGACACTTACTAGCTGTGTGACCTTGGGCAAGTCACTTAACCCTATTTGTCTCAGTTTCCTCATCTATAAAATGAGCTGAAGAAGGAAAAGCAAACCACTCCAGTGTCTTTCCCAAACAAACCCCAAAATGGAGTCAGAAAGCATTGGACATGACCTAAACAAGTCTGTAACATATTTTATATGGGTTTAAGGGAGAAAGAGAGAGAAATAGTCAATATAGATAAACATAGTAGTACATATTACCAAGAACTTGAAAGAGTTTTTCTCTAGAGATGAAATTTGGATCCTTCTATACCAAAACTAATTAAATAATTTGATATCAGATTTTTATGAACTATAATTTCATAAAACTTCATATTTTGGAGTAACATCTCACAAAGACTAGTATGGCGGTAGGGTAAAATTACTAAAGTTGCACTTTATTTTTTTTTTATTTAACAAAAGTACGGCCTCCTACTTATTCCAAACACATGAAATTTCTTTTATAAACAAGCAAGATATTGCAGGATTAAAACAGATTCATTTTAATAATGTGTCATTGTGTATCTTTGGTAGTGCTACTTAGCTTAAATCTGGAAGTTTCTTTAGGACCATTTTCTCTTGTAACAGCTGCTTCTATAGATGATTCTCTTATAAGCAGATAGATGGATTTAAGTCAAACTTGTTTATGTCTTCAAAATCCTAATTTATGTCTAGGTCATTCTGTATCAAAGGTTAGGTTTTCAATTTACTAGGTAGTGTTGAAAAGATTAAGGGTGAACAAAATGGATTATATTATAATACCTTGAAGAGAGAAAACTAGAGATTGTAGATGGAAGCAGAAAACACCCAGTTGGACCTCTGAATATTGTAATCTTAATTTTGAAATTATTGAACCAGACAAAATGTAGAGTGCTTGATTCTTATGAGATTTTTGCCCACAAACACTTTGAAGAGTCCTTTAAACCAATAAGATAGACGACCTCAAAATGTTTCTTCAAGAACAATATATTTGTTATTTTTCTTGTTTGGTCATTTCAGTAGTATCTCTTCAGTAGACTCTTCAGGAACCCATTTTTTTTGGGGGGGGGGGCGTTGCTTGGCAAAGATACTGAAGTTGTTTGCAATTTCCTTCGCCAGCTCATTTTATAGACAAAGAAACTGAGACAAACAGGGTTAAGTGACTTGCTCAGGTTAATACAGCTGGTAAGTGTCTGAGGTTAGATTTGAACTCATGAAAATGAGTCTTCCTAATTCCAAGCCCAGTACTCTATCCACTGTATCACCTATCTGCTATACTTGTCATTACTTAACTGTTTATTGTATTTGCAATGCTCATACTTATTTTTGTCATATTCTTGACTATATTGTCTACATCTACTTGAAAGTGGATTACTTGCCATTCTAAGGAAATAGCTCACAGTCTCCCCCTCTCTGCTTTTCTTAACCTTGTCCATGTCTAGAGCTATCTCCCCTAACATCTTTTCCTCTTGTCTTATAATCCATTGTTTAAAACCAAGCTAAATTATCCATCTTCTACAAAAAGTCTCCCTTTATACCCTCAGCCAGAAGCAAAATAGCCTTCATCTGAACACATAATACTTTATTCTCCCTTTTGAATTTGTCACTTTATATTTTCATATTACCTCTGTAAATGTCCTGTTCTGATATGCTATTGTGCCATAGAGCTGACATAGGTTTGCCAAAGGTCTATTGTCAGTAGAAAACAAAGTCTAGCTCATACTATCATGCTGCAGGATCTTTAAATTTGGACTCGTTTCTTCTGTCCAGGGTAAACAAAGAAAAATTTGACACCATGAAGTTAGATGATAATATTGTTCGTTTGTTTATCATGGCAGCACTTGGTACAGAGGGGAAAAAACATTATTTTAATCAGTTCAATTTAATAAAAAAAAATGCATTTGTCTATTCTAAGGCACTCGGCTCTGCTAGAGACAGAAAGACAAAAATATTAGTCTCTGCCCTTAAGGAAATTACATTCTATTTGGGGGATATATGAACACAAATATATAAATCCAAGATAGTTAAATGAGATAGAGCATTAACAGTGTGTGCTGGGTGTGTGGGGGGGAGAGGGAGTGCATCTAAAATAATTTCATAGAAAAACAGACATTTGACTCAAGGTTTACAGGAAAATAAGCGTTCTCAAAAATGATTTCCAGAGTCAGAGATGAAGAGAAAACGTGTCACAGGCAAGGCTGATGGCCTGTGTGATAGAGGCAGGAGAAATCACACTGAGTAAAGGGAATAACTAGTAGTCTATTTTGCCTGCATGAGGAGGAGTGATGAGAAATATGACTGCAAAATCAGGTTGAAGGCAGACTGGGGAGAGCCTTGAATGTGGAGCTAAGAAGCTTGGATATCTCCAATCCTATGTGACCGATTTCTGTTTCCATAGTTAGATTAAGGAATTATTATTTTTAAATGGAGCAGATGGTGCTAAAATAATGCAATTCTTAGACCATCTATAAAGATTATTTTGTTAATTTAGTCAGTTAACCGATCTTAGGGAACAGTTTTTAAAATGAAGATGATTTACCCCTCCTCCCAAAGAAGGAGAGACTAGATTCAACAACTACAAATTAACGCACCTGTTTTATTATCATCACTCTGAAGTTTTTGTTGGAATGGACTATGTATGCATAGATGTAGCATGAATGAAAACATGAAATTTGTACAGCAGATTGCATCTTTATAATCATGAAAGAGAGGTATAGAATTAGGTCTTAATGTGTTTATTGTATTGTCTGTTAATTTCAGAAGTATGTGACAATGGCACAAAGAGTAGCCTTAAAGACTATGCTTAAAGGATTTTTCTTACACATATATGTTAAATCATGCAAAAATTCTATGTCAGATCAAATATCCTTGTTCATTGATCCATTGAGTATCAACCTGAAGTGAAGCAGAAAGCAGGTGAAGTTCACCTAACGTGTTCTCCTATGTACTAATTGTGCTGAAATCCAGAATACTGCAGAACTTCTTTGCCATTTGAAAATGATTAGTCTAACTCACCCCAAAATAAAAAGAAAAAAATGTATTATCTCACAGACTATCAAATAATCAGACAGTCAATAATTGCATTAGTACATCTGTACATACTTCTTGTACAACTGTGGTTGATAGAAAAATCGTCTGGGTTGAATGGTGAGCAGAAGAAAAGATTGGATTACATTTTAGGAGTTACCACTCTCTGTGATCTCAATCTGGTCACTGCAGCAAAAGCTAGTCTTTTAAAAAAATTTTCTTAACACCAGTATTCTATGGGTGCCATTTAACTATGAATCATGAGCTAGCATAATCCTAGAGGCATCATGATTGCCCACAAAAGAGCAGTTGAGAGACACCTACACAATTTATTTTAGTTAGGCTGCAGTTTAATAGCAGTGACAACTTATGAGCATTGCCCTGTTACCCAACAAAAGTCTTTAAATAGTTAGAGGAAACCTTCTAGTCTGTCTTATTGAGGATTTACCAAAAAGTGTATGAACAATAGTCACACAGCATAAGAATACACCAAGACATTATATATCCGTTTAAGAATACTATCTTTGTGTACTGATTATAGCATCATAGGATAACAGAGGTAGAGCTGAAAGGGTGGGACCATAAAGAATATCTAGTCCAACCTTCTTATTTTACAAGTGAGGAAAAGCCCACAGAGGGTAAGTAATTTTCTCAAGGTCACAGAGGTAGTATAAATGATAGAGTTGTAGAGATTTTGACTTGTCTTTTGGTTAACCCAAGGATATTATGCATAACAGGAAATCATTATATATTTTACTAATATGTAAATTGTAATTCTGAAATTTAAATTGGAAAAATAGAATGTTCTGAAAGCATCATCACCTGAGCTGGTAACATTTTTGTACAGTTATGTGATTTCATCTAATAGAATCTAAAATTGCTAGAAATGGGAGAAACCTAAGATCTCACCTAGCTCAAACTCTTTCTTTTTTAGATGAAGAAAGTGATAGAGGTGAAATGACTTGCTCCAAATCATAGAAGACCTAACATTAAGATCTTCCATTATTAAGTCTGATTATCTTTCTTACTGACATGCATGCATGATGATCAGATGCCATTGTGGATGGCAAAATTTGGCTAAGGAGGACTTTCCCTCTCCCAAAAGAAAAAGGAATTGAACAAGCCTGCTACTAGGACATCTCAGGTTATTAATACAAATCATCATAGTTCAGAGTTTGTAGATTAGAGCTAAAATCTAATAACTAAAAGAGAGTTGGTTGGTCACCTATGTAAATTGTTGTTTATTCAATCTAGCCAGTGGCACCCCCTCCCCATTTTTGATCCTGTGTGCAATTTAAAACACCCAGAACTGATTCATCTTATTTTTATCTGAACAGAACTGATTTGTCAGTAAACAAAGAAATTACAAATAATAGAAAGCCCTGAGTTTAACTATCAGTTCTTTTGTATGAAAAGAGAGAAATGTATAAAGGAAAAGATTCTTGGGCAGAGTATAATTCACCAATGATGAAGCATATCTTATATTCTGGGATCAGTTTACTATCCACCCCTGCTTGACAAAGATGCTGACTGCATGTAAGTAGCCCAGAGGCACTATTATCATTCTTCTCTGCCATCTGCCTTTCAGTGAATGCCTGTCTGTTTGTCCAACCTCAGAAGGATCTGTGTCCACTTCTTGGTATGTCTGTGCATTTTGGTCTGTTTTTGCTTGTCTCCACTTACCTGGAGAGTTATTCAAAAGATCAATGGCCAGTGGATACCTCCCTAGTCACTCCTCCTGTAGTGAAAAAAACTTTCCTGTTCAAACCCAAGAGTATAATCTCTTCTCAAACTGGGAAGATTACAAATCCCAGAAATTTATGTAACTTTCTGAAATCTCTTTGACCTGAAGGAATTGGTCCCAGTACAGGCACGTCACATATTATTATCTGTAGACTTCAATATAATGCCTGATTGTTGAGCTAAAGTGTTATTCACAGTAAAAAAAAAAAAATTATGGAACTGAATTCACAGTAGGTCACGGAAAAGCCTTAGGGAAACAAGAGAGATTTAACCTTCAGGAGAAGTAAACCATGATGCATTACATATTGTTTTTTTTTTTTTATTCCTGTAGAAATAAATATTTTTTTTAATTATCAAAGACAATAATTATTGCTAAAGGCAAGACAAGTATAGCAATATATTAGCCTTCCAGTTTGAAAGGAGGTGAAAGATACATGGAGGGAGGTGGGATATTATCTCCTTTGTATAAAGACGTTGTCATTAAGACTGCATGGTGAAATTCTGTTTAGATGGAAATATGTCCACTGAAGTTACCTTCACTATCTGTGTGCTAGAGCTCCATTCCAAAGAACAATTCCAACTTCCCTGGCATGTGTATTGGAAAATATTGCGTTTCATTCCTGGGGAAAAATGTGTTGTTGGAAGTGTGGAAGCTAAACTATATTTCTCAGGTATGAAAGATGCAGGAATTCCTTAAAATATGAGGTTGAAGAGATAAACCATCATGATAGATGTTACTTCAAGGTATAGTGAAATTCGGAAACAATTTATAACATTTGACAAGAAAGACCAGTATTAACCCTATTCTGAAATACCAACGTTTAGAGAAAGTAGGGGTGGGAAACCTGTCAGATGCGTTTCGAGGCTGTAGGTTCCCCACTCCTGAGGCTTCTGAGGTGATTTCCCATACAAGATAACAATGTGGTACAGTGGGAAAAGAAGTGATTTGGAAACATAAGGACCTTGGTTCTAATCCCAGTGCTTGAGTGAATCATTTAATCTGTTATGGCCTGGCTTTTTTTTTTTTTTCATCTGCATAAGAGACAGGAATGAGATGAGCACTGAGGTCCCTTTTAGCATTAAATCTGATCCTGTATTGTCCTTTCAACAACTTTAGCACATTCTATTCCATTAGCTTTTAAGAAGTCCTATACATTGCTCACCCTACTGAAGATATGATTATTTTTGAGGCCTTTTAAAGAAAAATTGCTTCTTGTGAGTTAAGGTCAGTATTGTATAGGGCAAAACAGTTCTTTGTAATTGGTTCATTATATTTCTAAACATGTGTCCTTTATGCTAAAAAAAATAACCTCAGTGAACAAACAAAATAATGACATTGAATTAAAATATGTAAGAGTAGGCAACAGTGACCAGCATATATTAAAATAAAATGACAATTTAAAAAGATGTATCTTGTATCATGCATGAAAGGTTAGTAGATTGGGTCATGCTTTCCTCATTCAGGGTGGGCAGGAAGTCCCACAAATGGAAATTAGCATTCAAGGTCTCTGTGTCACATTAAAGAATGACTTTGCAGAAATCCTTTATTAATATTGTACATGCCAAACTCTGCCAAAACCTAGGCTAGGTTTCCAGGGAAATAATCAAGGAGTTATGAGCACAAAACCTTAGTTAATGTTCAGAATTTTTTCACAGTGATAGGGACAAGATAGATAATTTTCATTTGGCTATGGTGTGGAGCACAAATCTGTATGTCTCTCCTCTGTGCCTGGGTAATAATGCCACCAGTGTTCTCCCATTAGATTATAAGGACAGTAGTATATTTAAACTTCAACAGACAACATTCCATATTAGCCACTTTTAGCCACTGGTTTGAGACCAATATGCCAAGTGGAGTTGGATTCAAGCCTATCAAGTGTGACCTATTATCAAGTTATTTAATCAATAGTCATTAACTTTTATTAAGTACTTACTGTGAGCTAGGCATTGTGCTAATTTCTGGGGATACAAATACCAAAAAAAGAAAAAAAAAAGATAATCCATGCCTCAAGGAATTTACAATCTGTTGGCAGAAGACAAAACACAGAAGGAAGCTGAAAATCTGGGTGAGCAACCAGAGAAATTCAAGGTAGTACAAGTAGCTGACCAAGTAGCTGGACCATTGGATTGCCCCACTCAGATGTTATCCTTCCAATCAGCCCTTTGTAGTTCCATGAGTTGTATTAATAAGTTTAGTGGTTCATTTTTTTTTTGTTCATTTATGTCTACATGATTTAGCTAGTGTTCTTTTTTCATGAAAGATGTCTTTTGATACATTTACTAACCCAATCTTCCACACAATTTTTCATTTTTCATGTAATCACATAGGAAAAATGTTTTATATCATCCTTTCCTTTGTATGCAAGATTACTGCATGTTTTTTATCTTTGAATCTTGTTCTGGGCCAGCCTTCTGATGGTTAGATCATTATGGCAGCATTGTTGAGTCAAATATTTCTACTTTGATATTCAATTTCTTATCAATTTTTTGTTGTTGTTGAATGCAACTAAGATTGAGCCAGACTGCGTTATGTCTTCTCATGCATTTTGTTATCTGAAGTTTCTGACCAAGTTCATATATTCCATTTCCTACTCAATTTCCAAGCCATTTATATATGCCTTGCCTTGTGCACAGTATTCATTTCTCATCCACTTTGTTTTGTCAGGGTTTATCCCTAAGCCTGTCAGCATAGCAGCACTCGACAGCTGCTGCAGATTTTCTTGGAGCTCTGGAATGGTTCTTGTAATTAAGATGCAATCATTTGCAAAAAGCAAATGCATGAAATGTTTGGCATCAATCATGACTTCATTTTTCTA
Organism: Pseudochirops corinnae; assembly: GCA_028646515.1. NCBI lineage: Eukaryota > Metazoa > Chordata > Mammalia > Diprotodontia > Pseudocheiridae > Pseudochirops > Pseudochirops corinnae. The sequence goes on from CM053591.1 coordinate 65,416,451, forward strand.
GTCAAGGAATCAGAAAAACCCCTTTGAGATAGCCATGAATTGTTTAAGGGAGATTCTATCTCTTTATTGAACTCTTTTGTGAATGATTATTTGAAAGGCTCCTGAGAATAGTCTGATTTCAGTGTTGTATCCATTATTTGTCTATTCAATAATGTTAAAAGTCACAGGATTGCTCAATTGTTCTGCAGCATGTTCAAGACTGCCTTTATTTCTGCCAAATCAGTGCCTTCTTCTAGTCTACAAATGCCTAACATATACGTGGAGACTTGATGATTTTGACATTTTCTTGACATAACCAGACTTTGTCTAGATGATGGATCATTTAAAAACTGGCACAAAATTTTCTACACTCACAAGTGGTGGAGGATGAACAGATGGCATGACAAAAAGTGATTAAAGATCATCAGTGGGGGTTGCCAAGTATGACCTCTTAGGTTCTTCATTGATTGATATATAAAGCCACTCTCAATTATTCCACTTAGTTCACCTTGAGCTACTTGACATGCCAAGATATACTTGACTACTTCACTTATGATTAGTAAATTTTCAAATACATCCATATGACCTTGGTCCCTTAACTTCAAGTTTCTGCATTCATAAACAAAAAAGTTGGACTTAGATTCAGAGGATCTTAAGCCCATCAGCTTGAGCTTGATGAGGTTTTGTTTTTTTTTTTTAAAAACATAGTTCTTTGACAGTATTTAAGTATAATTGGTTTCCTTTGTAATCTTGAGTATTTTATTTAATGTAGTTAAATAATAATTTTGAGAAGAAGCTTCCTTGACAGTGTTCTGTGACTCAAAAAAGACAAAAAGGCAAGAATTCCTGGACAAGGTAACCTTTAAAGTGCTATCCAACTTATAAATCTATGATTCTATGATCTAAAGATTCTTCCAAATCATCTTTCCTTTCTTCATTTCACCAGGAAACTCTAGTAGCTTCAAATCTATGTACTTCATTCACCAGACCCATGGACCAATCATCAAGATCATGTTTAAGAAACAATGTCACATTTGAAAATACTTCCTTCTAGACAATGAATAGGGTTTTTCGCTATAAAGAGCTTCACTCTTTATAAGACCACACTTACTTATGAATATGCTCTTTGCCTTTAATTCTCCATTGTAGTTATTGTGCAGCATAATTTCAAGAGTACTTCCTTGGATTTATGTTTAATTATATATGGGCAAATGTAAAATACATAAAATAATGTATGGTAAATACAGCTCAAACAAACAGGAGTTGCTTAAACTCTTTAGGCTTTATTATAGTAATATACAGACCCCCTAAGGTATTCTTTTGCAGTTTCTCAAGATTTAAGAAAAAGACTATATACATACATATACACATATATATGTATGTATATATTATATCTCTAACTACCTGAGAACATTCCATAAATGGAAACCTATTTTTTTCCTGTAATTTTTGTTTCATCTTTTTTGAATGATATATTTTTGTCTGGATACATTAAACTTTAATGTAGCTGCTTGAATATTATTATATCAAAGAAAATAGTGAGCTAAGCCCTGGAGATACATGGAAAGGCAAAAAAAAAACCAACCCAGTCCATCCCCTCAAGGAGTTTGTATTCTAAGGAAGGAGCAACAAACAAATAATTACTTATATCAAGATCTAGGCAGAGAAAATAGAAGGTAGTCTAAAAGGGAACAGGGGAGCAATAACGTCCCAAGAGGAGGAGAAAAGAATTTTACAGAGGTTGATTTTGAATTGAGTCATAAAGGAAGGCAGGAAAACTAAGAGGCAGAGGTCAGGAGGCAGAGCATTCCAGGGATGGGGGATAGCTTGTGCAAAGCTATAGAAATGGAAAATGGAGTGTCTGCTTTGACTAACAGTAAGTAAACCAGGGCAGCTAGATCACAGAAAGTGGAGAGGAGAATGAAGTGTAAGAAGACTGGAAAGGTTGGAAGGGGGCAGGTGATGAAAAGTTTTACGCGTGAAAACAGAAGACTCTATTTGATCCAGGAAGAAGAGCAACTACTAAAGTTCACTCTACAAGGGAGTGGCTTTGTCAGATCTGACCTTTAGAAAACCCCAACAGCAACAACAACAAACTTTGGCAAAGGAGTGGCGTCTGAAATGTTTTCCTTTCTCACTTCTGCCACCTGGCTTACCCAGCTTCCTTTGACATTCAACTTAAAGTTAAATTTCACCTCTTGCAAGAGGTGCCGGCTTCTCACCACCCACATCTTACCAAATGCCTTCTTCCGCAAATACCTCCCAATTAAATTGTATATATCTTGTATATTTGCCCACGGTTGTTTACATATTGTCTCTTCTATTAGAAAATGAGCTCCTTGATGACAGGGACTGCATTTTCACCTTTCTTTGTATCACTAGCACTTACCTTAGTGTTGACACCTAGTAGGTATTTAATAAACACTTGCCAACTAACTGACTAGAGTATGGATTCAAATGGGAAGAGACATGAGTTAGGGAGGCCAGTTAGAAAACTAGTGTAATAGTCCAGGTGAAAGGTGAAGGAGGCCTGAACTAGGGATGTGGGAAAAATCTTTGTTTTCTTACCTCTGTGTGTTACTGCAAATTAGCAAGTTTCTCAGAGGGGAAATTACCACCATTTCTTCATATAAGAATTCAACGGCAATCTAAATCTTATGAGATTTTGTATCCAACAGATGAACATTCTAGAAAGATGCACATTTAACAGCAATAGTTATGCCTCACATTTATACGTCTTTAAGGTTTACAAAATATTTCCTTAACAACAGTTTTATGAAGCAGATGATTGTCCTTGTTCCTGTATTGTAGTCATACTCTCCCACAATAATATCACATAGACAAGACCCTTATTGAAGTATGTAACTCAGAAGAGTTATTTGTCTGTTTGGCCTATCTTTGCAGGTATACAGCTCTCTTTCAGGCTCCTTCTTTGAATAGAAGTTTGGCAACCTTACATCCCTCCCACCATGATTCAGTTCTTCCAGATGCTCTTTTCACAATAATTATTCTACCCCACAACAGTTATTTTTAATTTGTTACTTTTTTCTGCAAATTTATATCATCCCATGCTTTGTTGTTTTTTAATTTATTTTTATTGTGAACTTAATCATCCACAAACACAAACAATTCAATATACAAAAAACACAAAGACATCCCAGAATATTTTTTTTTTTCAGGGAATGGCTGTCAGAAAAATAGCAAAAATGGGTCTTAGCACTGCTTTTGTTGACAAGATCCTTTCATGGACATTCAGTTGTTAGTGGTAGAAGAATTTTTTTGATAGACTCAGGATTGTTCTGTCGTCAAGGAAGTTCACATCTCATACTTCTGTTTAACATTTAAAAAAAATTGTTATTCCATTATTTATCTTTAAGTTAAAATACATTGACCCAAAAGCAGATGCACTCTAGCCCTCCTCACAGTGATTTCTGGATTCCTGGGACAGAATGCAGGATCTCCTTATAGAAGCCCTCTCTCCCTTATAAGTTAATTTTAAAGGCCACCATCCCTATAAGACTGCCTCATGCATGAGAGGAGACTGACCTGTGCCCTAAGCTGCTAATAATTTCATATACCTTGGTGTCCTGTATATACTTAATATATATTTATATTTACTTTAGGCACACATGTTGTTTCCCCCTATAAAATGTATTTTTAAAGTCCAGGGGCTTTCCTTTTTTGTTTGTCTTCATTACAATAGAAGGTACTTGATGAAAGCTTGTTGAATAAATGAATGAATGACCTTCTAGAGCTTATGTTTGAAAGGTGTAGTTCTGAGAGTTCAGTGTCTGTCACCCTCACACCAGGATGTGACATCAGAGTAGGACTGTAGTGGTGATGACCACTACTCGTTTAATACAAAAACATCCAGATTAAGAATAAAAAATAAATCATTGCTATCACTACAGAAGTTTGAATGTAGCACCATGGGGACAGAAAAGTGCAGGTGACTGACCATATATACATATACAAGTTGTGACATATGATTGTGATGGAATACTATTGTATTATAAGAAGTGATAAGGAAAGTAGTTTCATAAAAAAGAAAAAACATGGCAAGACTTATATGAACTGATGCAAAGTGAAATGAGAACTGAAGATCATTGTGCACAGTAACAGCAACATAATGATGATCAACTGTGAAAGACTTGGTAAATCTGATCAATTCAATGATCTGAGATAATACCAAATACTCGTGATGAAAAAAATGTTATCCATATCCAGAAAAATGTACTGAGTCCCAATATAACTTAGTCACTTCATTTTTCTTGCTTTTTTTGAAATGTGACTAATATAGAAATATTTTTTGCATGATTTCACATGAATAATTGATATATTGCTTGCCTTCTCAATGGTTAGGAAGGAAGGATGGAACTTGGAAATCAAATTTTAAGAAATCTTTGGAATAAATAATTTTAAAAGAAAAATGTTTATTTTTCTTTCTGGAGAATTATCTCTATTTTTAATGGTTAGCTATATAATTGATTCATTAGATAATACTGTAACTCCATTTAAACTGTCCCTTGGTGTCCTTTGGCTTTTGACAATTACTGTGAAGATTCATTTGATATCTTCTACAAAGTACTTAAAGCTCTTTAAAAAAAGATACTATCTGAATAATTATATTTGAATCTCAAGTATGCTTATGATATACACTGCTATAAAATTATTTAAGCATTTATTTAAAATTAAACTTTTCTATAAAAAGAAGGCTGAATGTAGAGCCTTGAATATACTTGAAAATATGTATTTTAAAGGTCCTCATTTGAAAGTATATGAATCTTTAATTTTAGAGAAAGGCCTGAAAATACTTTCCAGCACAAGTTACATAGTTTAAATATAAATATGTGCATTTTATCACGATCAAAAATTTTCTTTCTTTAGAAAGTTATTCATGCATCAAGTCCATTTAATTATGTACTGTTATTTTTTATTTTTAAGATAATTTTTATATATTTTTTTACCAATTACATGAAAAATAATCTTCAACATTCTTTTTAAAAAATTTTTTGGTTTCCAAATTCTCTCCATCTCAACCCTCCCCACTCATTGAGAAGGCAAGCAATTTAATATAGATTATACATGTAGAGTCATGCAAAGCTCTACATTCAGACTTCATCAGTTCTTTCTCTGGATGTGGATAGCATTTTTTATCATAAATCCTTCAAAATTGTCTTGGATTATTCATTATATTGCTCAAAAATAGTCAAGTTATTCGCAGCTGATCATCACACAATCTTGCTGTTACTGTGTATAGTAGTCTCCTGGTTCTGTTCACTTCCATTTGCATCAGTTCATGTAAATCTTCCTGAGTTTTTCTGAAATCATCCTGCTCATCATTTCTTATATCACAGTAGTATTCTATCATAATCATATGTTCAGACAATCCCCAAATGATGAGCCTGCCATCAGTTTCTAATTCATGGCCACCACAAAAAGAGATGCCATATCTCTCTATCTTTATCTCTATCATCTCTATCTCTATCTTTATCTGTCTCTCTATCTCTCTCAACCTGTACCTGTATCTATATATCGATATCTATAGATATTGATATGTACAGATATATAAATGTGTATATTAATATATAGGTCCTTTTCCTTTTCCTTTTATTTTTTTTGTCCTACAGACTTAGTAGTGGGATTGCTGTGTTAAGGGGTATGCATAGTTTTATAGCCTTTTGGGTATATTTCCACATTGCTTTCCAGAATGGTTGGACCAGTTCACTACTATACTGTCTGGCAGCTCTCATTTTCCTTTTCTGTCCTATTAACCAATTTGATAGGTATGAGGTATTCAACCTCAGAGTTATTTTAATTTGCC
>CM053591.1:65422353-65506130 GCA_028646515.1 Pseudochirops corinnae
CACTTTGTTTTTTATAACTATGAAATTAAACTTTGCTTCGTTTATCAGTTAGCCAGTGGACTACTATAAAGAGTTAGGAAAATGAATTCTGCAAAACCATGTTGATTTATTTAAATTTATGTATATAAGGCATATACCTTTTTTAAATTGTGAATTAGAAAATTATCAAAAGTTATAGAAAGTTCAATTTACAAAGAAGAGATATATTACATTGAATATGGTAGTCTCAACACTGCCTAGCTTGCCTGTGTCCCTTCTTAATGTCCTTTTCCTCTCTTTGTTGTATTTTGTAAATGTTTCATTGACACTTTTTTCCTTTCTTTATTTTTTTATGATTTTTTTATTTTAGACAAATACTAAAACAAATATTATGAAAAAGAAACATATTATAAACTTAAATATAAAATAAGAAAAAAAAACATGCCATGTGCACAGGAGATTGTAGGAGAGGATTCAGAAGCAATAAATTTCCATTTCAAGAAGTCCTATATATTATACACTGCACATTGTGTTGAAAACTGTCTGGCTTTTTTTTTTTTTTTTACTTCCTTGTAGGTTTTCTTTTGCTTTTGACTGTATACTTTTTATTTTGTTTCGTTTTCTGTTCTTTCTAACCCCCTCCACTACAGTTATACATGGATATATTTATATATAAATATTGATATAGACATAGACATATAAATACACACATACATATATATAATATATATATATATGAATATATATATATAGGCATATTCTTTCCCTAAGAGATTCTACTCCTAATCTTTGTTTTTATGTTTGTGCATATTTCTTTTTTTCCTGTCTCTCCTGATTCCTCTTCTTTATTTCTACTCACTACCTTGCTTCCTATTACTTAAGCCTCCCCGCTAACAACAATCCCTCCCTTATCCTCCCCTTCCCACAAATCAAAACACTCTTTTGTATAACCTTTAACCTATTCCCACACCCTCAACTCTCAAGATCCATCCCTTATCCGCCCAGGAATTTCTCCCTTATCTTCCCATTCCCACTGATCTAAACATCCTTCTATATCCCCCTTTTAACCTATTCCCTCACTTTCCCCTCTAAAGATCCCTCCTTTATCCTGCCCCCCATACCCTTAGAGTTTTATTTCTTTCTAAATTTAGAAGACTTTTATACTGTTCTAGATGTATATGTATTTTCCCCTCTTGAACCCATTCCCAATGAAAGTAGGTTTCCAGAACTAACAACCCTTCTCTCCCATATAATTCCTCTGTATTAGTTCTTCCTCTCCTACCTCATTTGTATAATGTATAAGATCATTTCTCTTTTAACTATTCTTTATGGTTTTACTTTTTGAATCCTATCATATTCAGGTCTACCCCAATCTTTCTTATAAGCTACCTAATTACTAATAACAATCTTAGACATAGGTTTTACATTTTCCTTATATAAAAGGTAAATAGTCTATTCTAATTGAGTCCTTTTTAATTGGTCATTGGTATGTAGCTTATATTTCTTCTGGCTTTTGTATGTCAAATCTATTAAGTTCAGTTTTGGGGGTTTGTTGTTGTTTTAATAAAGTCCTGAAAGTCTGACAATTCATTAAATATCCACTTTTTTTTCATTCAGAATTATGCTTAGCTTTGCTGGTTATGATATTTTCGTACAGAAACCCATTTATCTTGCTCTTTTGCTCTTCAATTTTTTAGTGTTGCCACTTGCTAAGTCTTGTCTGATTCTAATTGTGGTACTGAGGTATGTAAATTTTTTTTTCTTGTTGTGCGTAGTATTTTGTTCTTGAGCTGGGGGTTTCAGAAATTGACAATAATATTCCTGTGAGTTTTCCTCCATAGGATCTCTTTCAGGTGGTAATCAGTGGATTTTTTTTTTCTATTTTTATATTCCCCTCTTGCTCTAATGCTTCAGGACAAATTTCTTTATTTCTTGTGTTATTGTATCAAGATTCTTTTTTTTTTTTATCATAGCTTCCAGGTAGTCCAATTATCCCTGTGTTTTCTCTTTTTGATCTGTTTTCCAGATCAGTTGTTTTTCTTATGAGATGTTTTACAGTCTTTTCTATTTTTTCTTTCTTTCTTTCTTCGTGTGTGTGTGTGTGTGTGTGTGTGTGTGTGTATAAATTCTTGAACTCATAACTTCACTGGCTTCCTCTTGCCCAATTCTGATTTTCAAGGAGGCATATTCTTCCCTAAGATTCTGGATCTCCTTTTCTAATTGATTAACTTTCTTTTCATAATCTTGTTTTTCTTAGATTCTTATTTTTCTTTTTAGTTTTCCTTACTTTCTCTCATTTGATTTTTAAAGTCTTTTTAAAGTTCGTCAATGAATTCTTTTGGGGCAGGTAACCATTTGATATTACTCTTTGGGGTAGAAGGTTTCTATGCTTCAGTATCCTTCTCTGAAGACGAACCCCAGTCTTTCTATTCCCATAGTAGTTCTCTATAGTTGGATTTGTTCTCCTTTGCCTGTGATTTTTTTTGTAATAGTTTAGTTTTCATGATTCCCCCTTAATCCTTGGTATGGGGAATGGTGCCTGTGGCCTCAGATCCTTTTCAGTTCTCCCCTCTGACCCTGAACTCAAACCAAGACCTCTAGCCTCCTGTCGGTACTCATATCTAGGGGTGTCCTGGCCCACTGCTTCTGCACTCACCCAAAACATGTTCTGCTTCCTTCTAGCCCCCACCACATCTCCACAGCACCATTGGATCTGGCAATACTTGTCAGCCGAGGTTCCCTCAATTTTCCTGGGTTCAGACACCCAACTCCCCTCATGGTCCCAAATGTAAAAGTTCATGTGGCTGGAGCCGAGGCAGCCTCCCAATCTAGCTAACCCCAAGGCTTGTAGCTTGTTGTTTAAGCTGTTCCTAGCCAGGGGGTGTTTCCCCTTCATAGGAGGAAACTTCCTCCTGAGATTTTTCTTCAGATCTTCTCCAATTGTCCCAGGAAGACCCCCCTTTTTTTTTTTTTGCCCCTACTCTTATTTATTTTCACTGCTCTAGCCTTGAGGCACTATTTTACCTGTTTTGTGGAGGGAAATCTTGAAAGCTTGAAATTTTCTGACCTACTCCACAGTCTTCCCAGAATCCTCTTCATTTTCCTTTTTTATAACATCATTCCTTCAAAATCTCCCCACCCTGCCTAAAATTCTTCCCTTATAACAAATAAGTAAAAAAGAAAATAATTTACGTTGTATTGGTTATGTCCAAAAATGTATATCTCGTTCCACCAAGAAATGAGAGGCCTATTGCATCATCAGTCTTTTAGAGTTGTTATTGGTCATAGCATTAATCAAAGCTCTTAAATCTTCCATAGTTATTTTTCTTTATAATATCTTTGTATAAATAATCCCCTACTTCGCACTTCATTCTGTAACAGTTCATGTCTTTTCTAGTTATTCTGACTTTCTTTCTTTCATAATTTTTAAAGTGTAAAAATATTCTGTTATACTTGTGTATACCACAATTTTGTTCAATCAATCCCCACCAACCCCCGTCGTGATCATCATCTACTTTGTTTCCAGTTCCCTTCCTCAACAGAAAGTGCTCCTATAAATATTTTTGTATCTACAGATCCTTCCTTTCTTTCATCACCATTTTAGGCTATATACTTGATGAGGGCATTGCTAGGATAAAGGGTATGCCCAGTTTATTGGCTTTCTGTGTATAATTCTGAATTGCTTTCCTGGTCGGATCAATTCATAACTCTGCCAATAGTGCATTAATGTGCCTGTCCACACAAATCTTCACAGACAACTATCATTTTCCGTTTTTGTCCTCTTTGCCAATCTGATGAGTGTGCAGTAGAACTTCAGAGTTGTTTTAATTTTCATTTACCTTACTCTTAGTGATTGGGAATATTTTTATATGGTTGTTCAGAGCTAGGATTTTTCCTCCAGAGAGTTGCCTGCTCAAATCCTTTCACCATTTATCTGTTAGGGAATGAATTTTGTTCTTATTTATTTGAATTACTTCTATGTATCTGGAATATCACACTTTTAACAGAGAAATTTGCTGAAAAGATTTTTTTTCTGATTATTATTGCATGACTTTTGTTTATTTAGAAACAAATTCAATTTTCATCAATCAAAATCATTTATTTTATCTCTAGTGATCATCTCTTTATCTCTTGTTTTGCCAAGGACTCTTTATCTATAATTGTTAAAATTGAAAAAAATATATTAAAAAATCTCCTTTGTATCTCCTTTTATTTTTTATGAGCTTTTATATCTAGGTCATGTTTTCCATTTGGTGCTTATTTTGTAATATGGTTAGAAGTATTGATCTAAGCCTAACTTCTCTCAGACTGCTTTCTAGTTTTCCCAGCAGTTTTTGTCTAATAATGAGTCCACACCTCAGTAGTTTGTGCCCTTTGGTGGCCAGGAATCTTTTCATTGGAAGTTTCCAAGTTAAACTTGATTCCTTTAAGGAACAATTTATAGTTTAATAGCAGAGATAGGACAAGTGTATACTATAATTTACAATGAGATAAGGGAGATTACAGTATAAGATGGTAAGAAAAATATGACTTGAACTTAACTTAAAAGCAGAAAAGGATTTCAGTACACAGAGAGGAGAAAGTAGTATAGTCCAAGCATGAGGGATGGCCTTTACAAGGACATGCTTGTTTCTTAAATTTTGAATACAAAGTAAAATGATATTTTTGGAATCTGTTGAAATAGAACCCACTTTTATTTATTTGAAGGACTGAAACATGGTTTTAGATGTTTTTTAACTGTCCTTTGCTCTTACCCACTAAGAGTAATTTTTTGAAGTCCGTTATTTCTTAAACATTTTTAACAGGGATATAAATGCTGACAACAGTTGTCCTAAAAATACGGGTCTAGGGGATGATCATGGATCACAAGTTCAACATGTCAGTCATATAATGAAGTAGCCTAAAGAGAAAATGTAATCTTCGGTTGCATTAAGGGGTATAGCTAACAGGAATCGGGAGGAGACAGTCCCACTATTTTTTCCCCTCACATAACCTTACCTGGAGTATTGTGCTCAATTCTCAGCATCTTAATTCAAGAATGACATTGATAAAATGAAGAAGGGCCAGAAGAGGGCAACCAGGATATGTTTTGAGTTCATGTCAATGTGACAGTTAGTAAAAGAAACAGTTATGTTGAGCACAGGAAAGAGAAGCTTCAGAAGTGAAGTGATGGTTCTCTTCCAGTTCTTGAACGGCTGTCAGATAGAGGTCAGCTTCAGAAGAAACAGTAGCAGTATAGTAGACCTTGCAAATAAGACTATTTAGGCTTGATATAAATTTTAAAAAAACAGCCTTTCTAAAATTTTGAGCTGTGCAAAAGTAGAATGTATTACTTTGAAAGACAGTCGTTTCCCGCCCTCCTCCCCCTCCCCCCAGGTTTTTAAGTAGATGACCATTTACTAGTTGTGTTAGAAAAGAAATTTCTTTCTTATATGAGTTGGGCTAGATGGTTAGTGAGGTCCGTTCCTAATCTCAAATTCTGTGATTTTGTGATTATATGAATTTTAATAAAAGAAATTAAGATGATTGAATCAAGTGATGTTTTTTTATTAGCTCTAGTTTTAAGTTCTCCTTGTTATTTCTGTCTCTTATCATAGGTAATTATGGTTTCTGAAAAATTGTGCAATAACAACTTAGGTCTTGACCTTTAGATAAATTGAAAATATGGAATCTTTCGAAGGGTCATAAATGTAGGACTGAAAAGGGCAGGCTGACCAGTCTTCATTGTACATATGAGAAATCAGACACAAAAAAGTGAAATGAATTACCTAAAGTGGCACAGGGACCAGGATTTTTGCCCAGCTCTAACTGTCAGTCTAGCTCTTTCCATTGATTTGATCTGATTTTGTATAAACCTCCTTGTTCGTAAGTACAATTGCTTATCAGCTTTTCTCCACAATAATCTGTTATGGATGGAATCTTAGTATTTGACTTTTAGTAGGTTGCCTTATATTTGTATCCCCAAAGAAATTTCTAAAATAAGCAGTAGAAATTGGTCACATTTTTTCAGAATAAAATATATTTTATCAATGTTCTCCAAATATTCAGTGCACGATCTATCCTGAGATAGATTAACAATTCCATATTAGCCCTCTGTTTCCCTCAGCCCCAAGCAACAATCTAAAACCGTAAATCTTCCCCACTATCTCAATAAATTTCATTTATATAATACTAGAAAGTCCGTAAAATGCTTTGCATGCCTTTTCTCATTTGAGTTTCATACTTTATTGTGAAGTAGATACTAAAGCTTAGGGCAGCTAGGTGGTGCTGGGCCTGGAGTCAGATAGATTTATCATTCTGAGTTCAAATCTGACATCAGATACCTACTAGCTATGTGACCCTGCTCAAGTCACTTAACTCTGTTTACCCCAGTTTCCTTGTCTGTAAAACAAACTGGAGAAGGAAATGACAAAACCCTCAAGTATCTTTGCGAAGAAAACCCCAAATGGTGTCCCAAAGTGTCAAACACCACTGAAAACAACTGAACAGCAATTGATACTAAAATTATAAATGTGCTCATTTTGCAAATGAGGAAATTGAGACTTAAGTTAAATAGCTAACATGGTCTCAGTTAAATATCAGAGAAAAAAATTTGAAACCAGATCTTCCTAAGTGCAGGTATAGCATTCTAGCCAGTGCATGGAGCAGCCTCTTATCAGGCAATCTAAATCAGGCTTACTGTTGAGATTTCCACAACTGCTACCTGCTCCCCCAAATCTCAAATGACCTATGAGGAAATTCAAGAGGAGGTCCAGGGTATGGGGGCCACTTCACATTTTTCAGCTCTGTCAACCTTTATCACTATGTCACCCAATAACTAGCCAAAGTCCCACAATTCAAACTTCTACATATTCCCTTAATTCATTCTCATGTTTTTAGGACCCCTTTTGGACAAATGCTCCATTAAATACAGAAAAGACAGGCCGGGTCCATAAATTTTTTCTTTCAAAACTTTTAAGTCAGGTTTTAAGGTCAGGAGACCAGTGAGTAGAAATTTAAAGAGATGGCTCTGGAACTAAGGCCTGTCACTACTGGAAACAAAACAGTTTGCTCCAGTTCAATGATGGCCCAGTGCTGTTCTGCATTTCGCACAACTACAATGTCAATCTTATTTTGTTTGAATTTGTCTGAGCCAATGGGAATGCCATCCCTGGGGAATCAGCCTTGGCAGGTGCTCTGCTTTCAAAAGGTTAATGAGAAAAGAATTCTTCTCACCAGAGCATTTTCTGGATGATTCATGAGCTTATTGGTTTTGTCTCCTTAGGGAGAGTCTTCTTACCTGTCCTACCAACTTAAGTGCAGTTTTATTGATGTCAGCGAGCTAGAGTAGGGAAGTATATTTAAAGAAAAAAAAATAGTTATGGGAATTTTTGTCTAATCTCTTTTCTCCCAGCGGAACAGCAGCAATTTCCTCTCTTAGCTTATCTACTTATTTTGAGATAATATGTGTAACATCCATTTCAAACCTTAAAGCACTATATACAAGTCAGTTATTATTCTAAAAATAGCATGGTGTTTTCATTTCTCACTTAAAGATAAAATTATTTCATTTCTGCTTGAACTTTTTGCACAATTAGAAGGAAACCTTGCTTCAAATGCTGTGGATATTCTTAATTCCAGTATCATTAGAGGAATTAGGTGAGATCTTAAATTGTCACCCATTTCTATTAAGCATTAGATAATCTACAAGGCAGTTTGCTAAGTAATTGGCAGATAAAAGCAGAGTCTATAAAAGTCTGCATTCTGTTCATCTGACTGCTGTCTGTTTTTGTTTATAAAGTCCTTCAGTTTCCTTCTTTAGTTTACCTACGTCCCAGAGAGCTGTAGCAGATTTTTAGCTAAAATTGTTATAGAATAGACTTGGGGTCCCTAGTGTTTCTTGAAGAGTTTGCATTATCTAGCCAGGATGGGTTTTCATTTTAAATCCTGTTGCTTAGTTGCATGTTATCATTCTTAACAAACCCTTCCAGTCAGTATCCTGGTTTAGTCAGCTTGTTCCCAGCCAGCTGAACAAAGATTTATGTGGCTTTTTTTCAAATAAATCCTCTATCAGTTCCTGCATTCTGCTATCACCAGTGCTTCCTGAAATAGTTACGTTTTACTTTTTACTACCAGATTTTGTACGGCTACTATTATATTTTGCAAGTTTTTCTCTTTTATTGAAACTTAAAGAGTCACCTCATAGGCCAAGAAAAATATCAGGAATCATTGCCACTTGAAAGCCATTAGTAATGAGATTTTAGCTACCATTCCTGTCTGAGAATTCTTCATTTTACATGGGAGAGACTCAAAAGACCTCAGTGAATTCAGCATCCCTTATCTCAGTGCTGCAGGTGATTGTTTCTCTCCTTACCAGATCCCAGTCTAGCTTGCTTGTCCTCTAAGAGTCTATTTGATTTCCAATCGACATTAACATATCAAAAAGATAGGAGATTGACAAGCAACAATGTTCTTATTAGAGAAATAATCAAGGTTTGGAACATGTCTGTCATGTAAAATACAATGCTTGAAAAGCCACTCAGGGTAGCTATCATTGACCCAAGTGCCTGTTTAAGATTCTCTGAAGTGACAGGGAAAGTAAAGTGATTAACATACTGATAAGATTTTCTTAAAATAATCTATTTATTTCAAAATTTTTCTTTCAACTCTTCAATGCAGCATTTGGGTTTCCCCCAGAGATATTTTTTTTTTCTTTGACAATACACTTTGATTCCCTATGTACTACCCTTAGATGGTTTTTGTTTAGTTTGTAACAATTTTTCAGTGGTCATTTATTGGAAGAATGGCCTTGAGTGTCATTATATTCAATAAACATCCATTTTGACAATCACATCACTAAATTCCACAGAGATATTTTAAAATCCATGTTCTTCCTAGATACAAATACAAATCTAGCCTTCACACCTTTGAATTGTATCTAAGAAAGCTTTACCATATTAATTCCTTCTAACAAATAAAGTACAATTAGGTTTCCTCCCAGACTTCTTACTCTCTCCTCAAGAAATACATTGTTACTGTTGTCTTCATCTAAACATCATGTCCAATACACAGTTTTGTATATTAGTGAGGTGCATCATTTTTTCTTATGCATTTCCTAGTTCTCAAGAAAGAAGTATAAAACCCAACACACACTTGTAAGAAAGCAAAATCTAAGGGGGAAAAATGTCAAGAGGATTTATTTCCTTTAAGTTTGTCCCATTTTATACATCTAAGATATATATATGTTTATTTTAAAACCATATGCATATATGGTTTTAAAATAAACTTAGTTACATTATTTCTATTAGAACTAGGGACTATTTCATATTCTGTAAGATCCATTCTGTCTGAGTCTGTGATTGGAGCCTGAAAAAAGATCTTAGGCACTATCCAGTCTACCCTATACCTTTTACAGATGAGGAAACTGAAAGTCACATCTGTGACTTACCCAAGGACACACAACAAGCAGAGATGGTATTCGATATAATCCATGTTCTCTGCCTCCATATCCAGTGTTTTGTTCTCTTTTGTTTTTTCCCACTGAGTCCCAATGCCCTCTATCTAAATCAGGAATTCCGACCTTGTGTTTCATGAACTTGGGTATAAGGAAATTATATCTTTTTCAATATGATTCATTTATGAATTTGATTTTATATATTTAAAGTCATTATTCTCATAAGGGCTCCATCATCTTCACCAGACACAAGGTTAAGAACCCCTAATTCTAGATAGTGCCCAATCTTTCCTCCTTATCCAACAGGCAAATCCATCTTTTCTTTACAAAGGAATTTCTTCAAATTGTGCATGGTGATGGTAAATTTAACATTTCCTCTAAGGACAAGTACCATGTTTCATACTTTCTTTGCCACTAGACCCATTGCTTTTTTTCCCCCCAGTATTTGTTGTAATTTACCACTTTGCAGCATTTGACAGTATAAACTATCCTTTCCTTTTTTGTATCTTCTTGTTATCCATAATATTTGGTCTTCATAACTGTCCTGCTATTACAAGATCATGAGGGAACAATTATTTATTAAGTACCTACTATGTGCTCAGCACTGTGCTAAGCATTTTACAGATATTATCTCATTTGAACTTCACACCAATCATGATTGGTAGGTCCTATTATTATATCTGTTTTACAGATGAGGAAACAAAGGAAGGCAGACATTAACTGACTTGCCCAGGGTCACACAGCTAATAAGTGTCTGAGGCTGGATTTGAATTCAGGTGTTCTGACTCAGTCAAGGCCTTCTATCCACCATGCTACCTAACTAACTGCTTTACCATGTATCTATCTCTTTTGCGGGTTCCCAATACTATTCCCAGGCCTTAAATGTATATATCTTCCAAGGTCCTATCCTGGATTTCTTGTTGTTGTTTTTTAAATTTTCTTCTTTCTCTATATTCTCTACTTTGGTTAGCTCAATCACATTCATGGTTTCAGTGATCTCTGCTATGCTGATAATTCCTACACATACATTTTTACTCCAAACTTCTCCCCAGAATTCCACTCCTGTGCTTCTAATCTCCTGCTGGTATCTTCCTAGAGCATTAAACTTAACACATCTAAAACATATCATAGTTCTCCTTCCCCTTCACCTCTCCCTAACTTCTTCATTAGGAAGTAGCAAAGCATAGTGGGTAGTATGTGCAATTGGAGTCAAGGAGATGTGAGTTCCAATTCTACTGCTAAACACCTCCTAGTTGTGAGACCACAGGCAAGAATTTTAGATACAAACCTAGAAGCAATCTCAGGATCCATTTGGTTCAACCCCAAGGGTGAAGATGCTGAAATCTAGGAAAGTAGCTTGCCCAGGGTCATAAATGCAATACCTAGTAAGAGAGCTAAGATCTGAATCTAGATTCTACATACTCTCCATTGTATCACGCTTAACTTCCTTTGCCTCAGTTTCCTCATTTGTAAAATGGAAATAAGAAAACCTGTAGTTCCAACCCCATAGGATTATTGTAAGACTCAAGCAAGATGTGATAGATAGATAGATAGATAGATAGATAGATAGATAGATATCGATATATAAATTTTAAAAGCATTATAAAATGTTAGCTGTTAATAAAAATCATCGTGTTCTCAACCAACAAAACTCAAACTCTAGGGCCATCTTTAATGCTCTATGGTCTCTCTGTGACTTCAGTTGCTAAGTCCTTTCTTTTTTTTAGTTTTATTTTTAATTTATGGAATAAAACAAGCATTTCCATAATGTAGTACTACAAAGAATACAATTGTACATGAAACTGCAAATCTACTAGGCACAACTTGATATTCCTTTCAAATATGCAACAAAATTATCATGTAAATTTCTTTTATTGCTTCCCTCCCCACTCCTGCCCTAGAGATGACTACCATTAGAAACAAATAAGTACATATATATGTAAGATTATTCTATATATAATTCTATTTATGAGTTCTTTCTCTGGATGCAGATAGCAACTTTCTTCATATAACCTTTATAATTAATTTGGGTATTTATAGTAGTCAAAATAACATTCACTCACAGCCAGTCTTTCATTTGTACTTTTGCAGAAACAAAGGCAGACAGAGGTTAAGTGACTTATTCATGATCACAGAGCTTTTGAAAATATCTCAGACCATATTTGAACTTGGGTCTTCCTGCCTCCAGGCCCAGTGCTCTATCCACAAACTGCTTCTGAGGATATAGACATTTAAAAAAATAGTCTTTAACCTCAAGGAGCTTCAGTCCTATTGTAGGAGTTGCAAAAATCTATGTAAGTAAACACTAAAGTGTTGGACTTTTGGATAGAGAGGATAGAAATATGCAAGAGATGCTACTAAAGGCAGGAATCATAAGATAAGGCAACAGATTAGATAGATGTTATGAGAGTCAGGAGGCAAGGATGACCCTGAACTTGAAAGCTTGGGTGACTATGGAAATGTAGGTAATTTTGAAAGTATTAGGAAAGTGCAGAAGAGGAGAAGTTTTTTTAGGGGTGGGTAATAAGTTCTGTTTTAGACATGTTGGTTTGGACATCTGGTTGCCAACCAGATATTCATTTCAAGATATCCAAAAAGACAGTTGGTGGTGTGGGACTGCAGCTCAGGAGAGGAACTATGGCTAGATGTAACACCTGAATGTGAATCTCCTTTATGGAATCCCTGATCAAACAGCTTTAACTTGAAGAACTTTCATGATAGGAGATGCTCTACTTTTTTATCATGAATTTCTGCAGTTGTCTAGAGGGTCAAATTATCCATGTTTACTGTATCATCCTTCCATGCCATGTCTGTGATGTTTCTCAGACTCCTACTCCAGTTCATCTTCCTGCTTGAACTGTTTATAACATATTCCCATCACATCAGTATTTTTTTCTCCCTCCAATGATCTTACCTGAATGCTTTCCATTATGCTTCTTCCTTTTAGTTGCTGAATTTCCTCAGAAAAACAAACCTTTATATTTAAAGAATTAAAAAAAAAGAATTGCCTAAAGTGTCTGAGAAAGAACTGTAAGAGCATTTATTACTAATATCATATTTGTGGTAACAAATACACTCATCCAGCCAGATTGTATTCCTATTTTCTTTCCTCAATTGCTCAAGGGAAAGTTTTTTTTAGGAAAGTCTTAATTTTCCTATTTTTTAAGGACCATGGAAACCTCATAGTTAAAAATGTAAAGTAACTTGTCATCTTGACTATCACAGTAATTCCTTGTAACAAGGAAACCACTTTCACACGTTGAATGTTGCTTAGGATAGATTTACTCTTTTATTACCTGCTACAGTTGAAGCCAAGTCAATAGAAGCAGGGAGCACTGGCATTTGGCCCAGGCCTTTTGGGCCATTAATTTTCTTTATTAGGGGACACAAAGTGATTACCTTAGTTCAGCACTGACTTCTCCCTTTTATCTAATAGAGGAAAGATTTTGCTTTTTTTACAGAAGAAATAAACAGATTCTGAGACATTCCAGATGTCTGTCAAAAAATCACCATCTAACATTAGCGAGATAGGACAAACATTGCTTATCCAGTGTGAACATTTTTGATGGAAAAACTATGTCAGAAATCTTAAAGTGTTAAAATAAAAGCCAAGTATCTCAGATTTACAAAAGAGATTTTAGAAAGGTAATGACATTTTTTTATACTCAGAAAATGATTGAAATGTAATAATGCAAGTATGACAAATATGTGGGTGTGAGTGATGTTCTGTAGGCAATTGTCCTAAATCCAGTAGATATGAGTGACAGATAAAAAGATCATTGATCATCTATGACCATGTTTACCTTGTATTTCAAAACAGGTTTATGTCTACCTTTGTAACCTATGTTTTCAAAATTTTGCACGTGAATTAACTTTTGTCATGAATACTTTAAATAGTGGGGAAATTTCTGAACATAGCAGGTGTTTAAAATACTTTATTGGGAATAATTCTATCACTTTCCACCAGAGTGACTTTACACAAGTCATTTGAACTGTGAAGCTCAGTTTCTTCACATATAAAATGAGAGGGTAGGAATAGAGGATATTTGAGGTACCTTCTAGCCCTAAGTCTATGTTCTACTCTGCTCCAAGAAATGTCTTATGCAAATTAATGAATAGAAATATACATTTATATGATTTTTTAAAAGTTGATCACATATTGAAGGCAAGAATTTTTATTTTTTTTTTGTTTTTGTAACCCCCACCTCCCTTAATACCTGATAGACATGAGGCAGTTGGTAAATGTCTTATGATTGATGTTTTCAATGTCATTAAATAGAGACAGTGTGAAGACCTGGGTTCAAACGCGCTGCTTACTGACTATATTACCCAGCTCAACCATATGAGCTCCACCTGGGTGAGGCAGCTCTCTAACAGATCCTCGAAAGGCTGCAATCTTCATCTGTACCATACCTCTTTCAACCTTGTTTCTCTATAAAATTGGGAATAAAAAATTACCCAGACTCTTTCTCAGAATTTTTCTGTCACAGAATTGTACTGTAATTACATTGCATGTTATAAGGGAAAACACTTCAAAAACCACAAAATTGTCTGCAAACAAAGGTAACACATTATTGTTATTTCAGTCCAATCCATGTTAAAGTGTTCAGTTCCTTACATATATTTCAATACTATCAATTTTAATTTCAAAATACTTGGGACTGGTTTTGATTCTTGTTTATCAGCATATAAAGACTAGACTTATAATTTCATTGAGATATATGTCATTGATGTATGAAACTCCCAGAGGAAAGAAACACTCTCAACCAGTGCAGAACTTAAACCAAAACCCTCCAGATCAAGTCTCTATCCACTAGTACACTATAATTTATTATTTAAAGAAACTTTTCATCATTGAAAAGCAGGAATGGGAGATTTTAAAAGTAGCTTTGTAAAAAGAAAGGACTAAATTGTTCAAATATACTTACATACATGAGAAAATGACAATGGATGAATCAAAGAGTAACTTTCAGACAAATACACTTAATTGGTAATATGAATAAAGACATATGATCAGGAATATTGAAATCCATGCATGAATTATTAAAATATTTACTGAACTTTCCTGTCTTATAGGCCAGTTAGTAATTTTTGAAAATTTTCTACGCACAAATTTCTACTACTGAAAATATAACTTACGTAGTCCTTTACCATCAAAAGCTCACTGTGTACCAAACTAGTAAAATCTTGCTCTAATTAATATTTGATAATGCAGAATGCTTTTACACATGCACAAACATACACACACATACGTGTGTGTATGTGTGTATAATTTAACATTAAGATTTGTATTGGGTTCCTTTTCTCCTTTATTTTTAAAATGTAAGCCATTTCAAATAAGCATTTATTTTACTTTCAAAATATTTTTAGATTACCAAGTCCTTGAAAAGCAAACAAAGGTTTTCTACAAGCAGTTAACTTTTATTTGTTTGCTTGTTTGTTTGTTTGTTTTAAATGGAAATAGGACAATGTAATAGAAGGAACTTAAGAGTGACAGGAAATCCAAGCTTTTCCTCTTACTACTAATTGACTGTGAAGTTTCGGCCCAGTCACTTTACCTCTCTGGGCCCAAGTTTCTTCATTTGTAACACGAAATCTTTAGATGATATTACCTCTAAGATCCCTTCTAATACAGCTTACGATCTTTATCTTTAATGTTCTCTTTTGTTTTTCTTTCTTCCTAAGTAATTTTGTGAAATATCTCCCTTTAACAGGAAACAATAGTAATATATTTAGCTGTTTTTGAAAATTTTCCAAGTTGGCCAATGACTAATAAAATAGATATATAGACTTTAACTACTGGGATATGGAAAATTTTCTGGCTTATTTTCAGTAGAAGCTTTTATGTAGTTACTAGGCAAAGAATTAACCCCAGAAAAACAAGTATCTAGTTGAATAGATGAGATACATTTTCTTACATACTTCTTGTCTAGATTTGACTTTCAGTTGCTACTGTTCCTCCTCCTCGTTTTCCTCCTCTTCTTCCTTCTTGTTTTTTTCTTCCACATGTTCTTTCTCCTTCTCCTTCTATCATTGTTATTACTGATAGCTAGCTAGCTAGCTTTAAGATTTTCAAAGTCCTCACAGCAACTCTGTGAGGTTAAGTGGTATTGTATCTTCCTTCAGTCTTATTTTCTCCATGATAAACATATCCTATTCCTTTCACCAGTTCCTCTAAACCTCCTCATGGAGGTGTTCAGCTGGTGGCCAACCTTCTGAACTAAATAGGTCTTCTGATGACAGGCATTCTCTCTCTCAGCCTGTACTCACATAGGACCTGTCATAGGATGAATGGCTTAGCTTTCAAGAAGCCAGAGTGACCCTTTACACTAGGTTGAGGTATCAGAGTGGGATTTATATAGAAGATCATACATTATATATCTTTAATAATAATTCCTTCTCCCCCATACCATGTATATCTTGAAAGAAATTAGAAACTTTTTCTATTATTTCATCATGTTAGTACAGGACTTTTCAATAAAAAAATAAATTACTCTTGAGCATATTTGTTTGTACCACAAAAAGAAGCAAGATCTGCTTGATTGATAGTAGACAGATTTTTCATTAAGTTTAACAGCAAAAATACCACAATTGCATCATTCAACTGCTTGTTTCCAAGGAAAACAGAAAATTAGATGCAACAAACTTCTTAAAATGCTCAATGTGCATTCTTTAACTGTTAAATACATTATCAGGTATCATGTCAGGATGACATTTTAATTTAGATACTTCAGGACAAAAAAAGCATATTAGTCAAGTCAGGGATATTGTGTTCCCCTTATCATGTACCCTAAACATATTCCTTATATTTTCTCTTCTTTCTTTTTATTAATTAATTTTATACATAATGATTGCATTTTGTAGCATAGGCAAGCTTTGTACAAATGGAAAGACAGAAATGGAAAGGTTAATAGGAAAGGACAATACCATTTTTAAATCAACTTTTTCTGACTGAGGATTAACTGTCTGTTCTCTTTTTATTTTTCAGAGACATTTTAGAAACATTGGCCATAAATTACTGAATTATATGGTTTTTAGTTTTGGGTGACTCCATGCAGTGACAAAATACAGAGTTACTTATGTGACTAAAAACGGCATAATGGACTAGGAGTCAGAAGACCTTAATTTTAATCTCTCCTCATCTTCTAGCAATCTGACCTTAGATTAGGAGTTAATCTCACTAGTCCCCTGTTTCTCCATCTGTTAATTGGAGTTCATAGAATTGCTTAGCCTCCATCCCAGAGTTTATGTGTTGCTGTTATTCAGTCACTTCAATTATGACTCACTCTTCAGAAAACCATTTGGGAGGGTATTGTAATGGGAATTTGAAGATCTTTCCTGCTTTGAAGATCTTCCCTGCTCCCTAATAGGCCAAGTGTAATCACATGGAGCCTTTTGTGGGAGGAGTTTGTTGAAGGGTAGAGCAGAGCCCATAGGAAGCTGCGAGTCAGAGCTGGAGGGAGGAGAGGATGCACCCAAACATGTGAATGTTTGTTTCTGGGAATGCTAAAGGATGGTGTGGCTCTTTGCTGTGTTATGATGTATTAGCTTCTTTGTTGCTATGATGGATTCAGTTTCCCAATGCTGGGATTTGCTTTCTGGTATCTGAATAAATGTTTTGCTTCTGTCTTCTATATGGAAAGTCCAATACATTTTGCTATTCAAAACTGCACCAAAATATTCATAGTCGCGGTTGGTGCTGTGAATATTGTGTTGGCACTACAGAGGGCCAGCTAAGTGGCACAGTGAATAGAGCACTGGCCCTGGAATCAGGAGGACCTGAGTTCAAATCCTGCCTCAAAAACTTGACACTAGCTGTGTGACCTTGGGCAAGTCACTTAACCCCAATTGCCCTGCCTTCCCCCCTCCAAAAAAACCATTTGGGGTTTTCTTAGCAAAGATACTGGAGTGGTTTGCCATTTTTTCTGTAGCTCATTTTACTGATGAGGGTCTGAGGCGCAGCAGGGTTAAGTGATTTGCTCAGGGTCACACAGCTAGTAAACGTCTGAGGTTGGATTTGAATTTATCAAGAATAGTCTTCCTGATTCCGAGACTATCTACTGTGCTACCTTGTTTCCCATTATGTTATGACTACATGAGATGATGTAATGGAAAACATATCATAAGATACACAACAAAGGCAAGGAAGTAGTTATTCCCAATTAATAAATGTACATTATTTGGCTGATACAGCATGTCTTTGTATACATGTAATTTGAAAACTGAGACAAAGGAATAGTAACAAATTAACAGATCAGGAAAGGTTGCTAGTAGGGACTGGAACATAAGCTAAAACCTGAGGGAAGCTAGAGATTTTTAAGAAACATAAGTGAAAAAGAACGACATTATAGATATAAAGAACCTGTACCAAGGAGTAGAAAAGGGAGTTTGAGAAAATCAGCTAGTTTAGCTGGAACACAGTGAATGGAGAGGAGTAACATCCTAGAAATAAACCTGGCAAAGTAGATTAGTGATAGACTATGAAAATCCTCTGTTGTCAAGCAGAAGAATTTGTATTATTCATGGATGGGTGAGGCCAATATAATAAAAATGGCAATTTTACCTAAACAAATTTATTTATTTGATGCCATCCCGATTAAATTAACACAAAAACTATTTTACTGAGTTAGGAAAAATACTAACAAAATTTATTTGGAAGAGCAAAAGGTCAAGAATATTCAAAGAACTAATAAAAATTGGAAAGGAAAGAGGTTTAGCAGTACCAAATTTTAAACTATATTGTAAGGTACTAATTAGCAAAACTAACTTGTACTGGGTTAAGAAATAGAAAGGTAAAACAGTGGAACACAGTAGACATACAATTTGCAGAAGCAAATAAATATAGTAACCTTGTATCTGACAAGTGTAAAAAATTTAAGTTTTGGGGATAAGAATTATTTTTTTTTAATATCAAAACCTGTTGGAAAGTTGGAAAGTGGAACAGAAATTGGGTATAGACTAATATCTTATACCTTTTACCAAGATAAGGTCAAAATGGATACATGACCTAAATATAGAGAGATATTACAAGAAAATTTGAATGTGGAACATATTACCTGTCAGATTTATGGATAGGTAAAAAATTTGTGAATAAACAAGAGGTAGAAAGCAGTGTGAGATATAAAATGGATAATTTCAATTATATTAAATTAAAAAGGCTTTGTACAAATAAAACAAATTTGGCTAAGATCCAAAGGAAAGCAGAAAACTGGGAAAACATTTTTATAAAAAGTGTCTCAGATAAAGGTCTCATATCTCAAATATTTAAAGAATTTTGTCAAATCTGTAAGAATACAAGTCATTCCTCAATTGACAAATGGTTAAAGGATAAGAACAGGCAGTTTTCTGATAAAGAAATGTAACAATAATGCAATATTCACAACACCCATGGTGGTTATGAATATTCTGGTATAGTTGTGAATCACAAAATGTAGCAAACTTTCCACATGGAGGACAGAACCAAAGTCTTTATTCAAATACCGGAAAACTGAGTCCCAGAACCAGAAAGCCAAAGTCATTACAGTAGTCATGAAGTTGATACACATGGTTAATGCAATGAACACCCACATTCCCAAGCCTTCACAATAGAACAGGCTCTCTCAAGCAGGAATCTTTCTCTCATTCAGGGTAGCTCCTCAACCTGGTTCTTGGAAGTTCTTTGCAAAAGTTGCAGAAGGGGGGTCTCAGCAAAAAGTTCCCAGAAGGAGGGTCTTGGCAAAAGTTGCAGCCTCCAGGTGCTCACTGCTGGTTCTCTTCCTTATATACAGTATAGCTCCTCCTCGTTCTGCCCCTTCCTGTTACATCAGTAACTTCCTCCCAAAGTGTTAACTATTTCTGTGCTAATTAAATAGCTTAAACAAGGTGTTAACTTTTGAAACAAGGTGCTAAGTGCGTGCTTATTTGCCAATACAAGGGGGCATGGAAGATCTTCAGATTCCATTAACATTATAAGAAATCAAAACAATTTATACTCATGTGAAAAAAATGCTCTAAATCATTATTGACTGAAGAAATGTTCATTAAAACCACCTTGAGATATCATTTTACACCTAACAGATTTGCTAAAATAATTGAAGGGGTAAGTTGTGAATGTTGGAGGGAAATGGGAAAATAGGGATACTAATTCACTGTTGGTGGAACTTTTAACTTATTCAACCATTTTGGAGAGTTACCTGGAATCATGCCCAAAGAGTTATTAAACTTCTTATTCTATGATCTGGCAATGTCTCTACTAGATCCGTCTCCTAAGATGATTAGCAGAAAAGGAAAAGGAACTATATGGTCTAAAGTATTTATAGCAGCTCTCTTTATGGTGGCAAAGAAGTGGAAATTGTAGGGATACCCATTTTTAAAAAATGTGCCATGCAATTCCTCCTCGGTTCCCCAAATTTCCACATCCTTCAACCTCTGCCCCCAGTAGTAGTTGGTTTCCTTCTCTTCCTGGCTTGGTGTCTGGAAGGTCACAATAGCTATCTTAGAGGTACAAAACCACTTCCTCTGCTGAGAGTTCTAGGTAAGTAATGAAAAAAGGAGAGGGAGGGGAGGAGCAGAAGAATCACAAGGCCCTGGTAATAGATTTGGAGACCCAACTTCCCAGAAACCCTTGTTTCCAACTCAAATTTTCAATGTGTTGTGATTCCTTGTGGCAACAAAAAACAAACAAAACAAAAAAGTTTCAGAAACACTAATCACTTTATGTCATAGTATTCTTCCTTAGCTGTTTCTCACAGAAAGCTGCTGATGAAATAGTATTTGACTACCAAAGAAGTGTTCATTGATAGAGAAGGTTTAGAAAAGACGTTTATGTTTATTTAACAGTACCAGGAAGGCATAGAAGTGACAGGATAGGGGAAAATAATTGCTCTCTCCTCTCTCTTCTCCTCCATTAAAAAAAAGTGAATAGAAAGAATTTGGCACTAATTTGCTCCTCAGGCAATATTTCCAAAAGTTTATAGAAGTTGTACTACAATATCATGGTGTAATGCCATGTATGAGCAGCTTTGCTACTGTGAACAGCTTTTAAGGTTTTGATTACACAGTATAGAGAACATTCTATCTATTCCCTAACAAATCAGAACAAAACATTCACAGAAAATGAAGATACAGCATTCACAATGTTACAACTTATGACAGAAAATCAAAATACAGCATTCGCAATGACATCACTAAAATGGCCACATAGTTTTCACCAAAATGGTCACAATAGTTTTCAGCAAAGTACAGTCATTTAGTCAGTCATTCAAAATCATCCTTCAGGAGGCTTGCCTCCTTACTCAGTGATTCAACCATCTCAAAATACAATAGTCAGTCTTCCATTCATAGGGTACATTAACTCCATCAGTCTATTATTCAGTAATCAATTACTAAGTATCATTAATCACTAAGAACAATCATTAGAAAATACACAGACCCTCCACCCCTAGGTTATTAGTAAACTACAATTTCATCATTACTCAGTCCCCATGGAGAGGTCTTTTCATTTTGACTCCAGTCAGACAGCTCTACCTGAATCCATCAAACAGTCACCTGGATTCAAAGGCAGACAGCTCCCCATTCCTTGTTCAGCTCTCTGTGTAGGTGCTGCTCCACACTGAAGTTCACAGCGTCCAGTCCATCTGAAATCCTTCATAATTTCTCTTCCTGGGAATTCAAGGCTCAACCAAGCCACAAACAGACAAAGTATTAATATCCTAGTCATGCTTCCTCAGTCTTCTGCAGCATAGTTCAAAAAAATCAGAATCACCTTATCCAGGTGGGGAGGGGCCTTTCCTCTTTAGCATCCTGGGCTACGCTTCAGAAGAAGTCACTATGAGTTCTCAGGAAATTCAGCTTCTGCCACCAGGTTCTTGTCTCAAGAAATTCTGACTGTCCCTTCCTGGGGCTTTTCCTTATATACACACAGCATTAGCTTCCTGTTTCAGCCAACAACTTTCTGTTAGGTTAGTAACAAGAGACGGGAGTTCATATCTTCTGTTTCCCCAATAGAGGCTTGATCAGTTACTAAGTGTTAAGTATCTGCTACCTTTGCTTAACTTGAAACAAGGTGCTAACATGTATCCTTATCTGTGATTGGAATAATATGGATTGTGGAATGGGATAAGCATTTGAGTTCTTCTGTTCATATAAAGATGTTGTTTTGAGTATCCCCGTGTCCACCAGTTCTACCATTCTGAACTATGTATGCTACTAAAAGTGATTTATTGGGAAGCATTTATATTTGATAAATTGACATACTTCAGGAAATGATTTGCATATTCCTCTAAAGAATTTGTTTTTTCAAAGGTCATCTAAAACTCAATCCAATGGGATTTTCTGTCCTCATCCCTTTGACCTATCTATAACATTTATTACTTTTGATTATTCCCTTCTCCTCTTTCCTCCTTTGGCTTCCATGATGTTATACTCCCCTGGCTCTGTTCTTGTTTCATTAAGCAATCCCTTTTTTCCTCCTTCACTGGTTCATTTTTCTTATTTGGATCCACCAACACCTCAGCATTAATATGTGTGCAACAAGAATTATCTTTTCCCTGGAGTTAACTTTACTAATTCCAGCAATGACTCCATATTTCACAGTGCTTGAAACCTCTGTGCTGTCTTTGATTCCTACCTTTTGTTCATCTCTTGTGATCAAGGGTCAATTATTCTACCCCTTATTTTCTCTCAGACATGTTCCCTTCATTGCCACCATCCTAGTGTAAGTCCTCATTACCAGATGGCTGTGCTGTTTGTTTATTTTAGAAGCAAGAAAAATTGTAAAATCTTAGAATAGGAAAGGACCTCAAATACTTAATGAGAATCCCCTCTACAATGTCTTCCCCCACCCCGCCCAAAAAAATAAATGTAGTCATCTAGGTTCTCCTTGTGTCCTTGCAAACTATTATGAGATTTCTGGTGGGCATTGCTGCCAAGGTGCATGATTTCTCTCATCTCTTTTATGTAACTCATTTCATGAAAAAGTATTTGCTCTGTGAGCAAATAAGGAGATCAGAAAGTGAGAAGACAAGCTTGAGTGAATAAGAATAAAAACATTGAGCAGCTTATATTTAATTTCTTTGTTACTTGGCAAGTAATATATATATAATTTTAAGGTTTAGTGATATCCAACATGTACTTAGATGTGTAAATTATCCTGGGAATCAATCATTAGAGCTAGCATTCCTAAAATGAAAAAAGGTTAGACCAAAAAAAATCAGTTTGTTAACTATTATCGTTAGACTTTCATGTTCCCATATTCCAGTAGAATCAATCAATCAACAAGCATTAATTAAACATATTCTGTGTTCTAAACAGTATACTACATGCTCAAGATACAGAAACAAAAATGAAAAAATCACTAATCTCAAGAACTTATATTTCATCATGAGAAATAATGTATATGCATTATACAATATATACATATATGTGCATACACAGACATGTATAATTATATAGAATAAATACTAGTGTGAGCTAGAGAGAAAGGGAAGGAACTATCATTAGAGGAAGCGGGAGAGGGAATAGAGAAAGATTTTATGTAGAAGGTAGAGTCTGCACACGGTTGTAGAGAAGTGAGATGTTTTATGAGGGAAAAGTGAGATAGGAGTACATGTCATGTGTGGAGGACAACAGAGAAGAAACATGGAAATAGGAGATGGAGTGTCATGTATGAGAAATAGAAAAAGCCAATTTGGCCAGACTATAGAGTGTGAGAAGGGGAGGAATGTGTAATGAATCTGGAAAGACAGGCTGAGGTCAGTTTGTGAAGGGCTTTCAATGACAAACAGGGAGTATATACTTCAAAGAAAACATATATTTTTTTGGAGTTGTGACATTTCTTTTTTAAGCTTATTTTTAAAACATTTATTAAAATCCTATTTGACTGCCTCTCTTCTACCACTCAGGTGACTGTGGGTTTACAAAAGCTATAGGATTGGAATGTAGGCTCCGGCCAGTCCTTCTAAGCTGAGAAAGGCTTTGAGTGTGAAAGACCTGTGGTAAAGACCAACCTAACCAAGTCTGGAGAGGATCATCACCAACTTAGCTGCAGGAAGATGGCTTTTTCTATCACAGCAATTCTTAGGCACTATTTCATCAGTTATAGAGGGGTTGCAATTTTGTACTGGTAGACTAAATCCTCATCTAGATGAAATGATAGGTCCTTAAAATGTTAAAGGCCTTTTTTCTCCTAAGGAAAAAAAAATTCTCTTGTATTTAAAGTATTTATATTATTATAAATTCACTTAGTAAACATTTTAATACCAGTGATCATTATGGATTTATATAGTGCTTATTTTATAAGAAAAATACTTCCAAAGGAAATTATATTATGATTTGATATTTAGTAAATATCCTATTAAAATTAACTGCTACTGTATATCATTTTCTTTTAGTTCATTCATAGAGTATTTTCATTTGAAATGGAATATTATACTTCTAATTTGAGTAGGTATTTTTATTATTATTTTATAGCCTCCACCTTCAGGAACAGCTGGGGAATTTGACCAACAAAGAGTTTAAATGTTGTACCACACATGTAAAAAAAAAAACCAAACTCTAGATAGAATAGAGCAAAACCTATTTTAGTTCTATTAACCAACACATACACACAAACTTTAAGAACTTTTATTATTATTGTCTTGTTTCAGTCATGTCTGACCTTTACTGACCCCATTTGGGGTTTTCTTGGCTAAGAGAATGGAGTGGTTTGTCATTTCCTTCTTCAGTTCATTTTACAGATGAGGGAACTGAGGCAAATAGGGCCAAGTGACTTGCCTATGGTCACACAGTTAGTGTATGAACTCAGGAAGATGAATCTTTCTAATTCCAAACCCCGTGTTCTATCTGCTGTGTCACCTAGCTACCCACACCCCCATTCCCTGAAAAGGCTATTTATGATAGTTGTTCCTTTTTTTTCCTCTTTTGTTGTTCAAATTGTCAATGTTCAAATCTCTTCATAACCCCATTTGGGGTTTTCTTGGCAAAGATACTGGCATGATTTGCCATTTCCTTCTGCTGTTCATTTTACAGAGGAGGAAACTGAGCTAAATGGGCTTAAGTGATTTCCACAGAACACACAGCTAGTAAGAGTCTGAGGTCAAATTTGAACTCAGGTCTTCCTGACCCCAGGCCTCACAATATATTTACTGTGCCACCTAGCTGCCTAGTAGGGAATTAGCCTATCCTTAAAAATTAAAAAGTATATGGGTATAGCTCATATACTTAGAGCAACCATAACAATTTAGTGTCCTAATTCATAGCTGTCGGCTTTTAGCTAGGAGTGGGGCAACAGTACAAATTCAAATTTTTGGTCTTCCTTTAAGTTCAAGTTAAGAAAAATCCTTCTTTTTGCAGCTTTTTATATAGTTTGGCAAATATTCCAATCTCTCTGTGTGTATGTGTGTTATACATATATAATATACATATATACACATACTCTGAAGATATATATATATATATACATTTGTCTGTATCTTTGTATATATGATGCATGTACATATGTGTACCGTAAGTGTTTGTGTATGTGTATATATGTAGAATGATGTATATGTGTATATGTTACATATATATGCTTTTATTATATTATATTAAAACTTTAAAATGCAATAAGAGTCTTAGTACAACGTTATATGAAGAAATATAGAAAAAAAAAGAGAGAAAAAAAGGGAGAGTGCCAACGTGCATTTATACTTCTGCATTGCTTGTAGCAGATTTCTCAGTTCTCTCTTACTGCTAATCCGAAAATATCCTGGTTAATAGTATATTTAGGACACCATAATACTTAGATGTACCCATTCCCTGCTTCTGGTCTCCACTTTCTTTTCTTTGCAGTCACATTCATCATTATCATAACTGGAGCAAGGCCAAGTTTGCCAAATCAGCCTTCCTTCAGTTCTAGAATTCTACAAACACTTATTAAAGACCTACATTTATATAGACTGTGAACTTTAAGGGTGAAAGATTTTTTTCACTTCTAAAATGGTATTATAGTATAGCTGAAATACTTTGGGTCTGGAAATGAGAAAAATTCAGGTTCTTCCACTTCATAACAGGTAATTTCAGGCAAAACTCTTAACTTCTCTGACCAATGTTTCATTTCCTATGAAGTGGGGTTAAAACTAATTCAACAGGATTGTGTTAAACATCAAATCTTATTAAATTAAATGCTTTACACACTCTTTAAATGGTAAATCAATATGCAAAAGTAAGGAATTATTAGAAGTTGGCAAGAAGTGAATTCACCCACTGTGGGTTACTGGGTAACTGTTTAAGACAAAAGATTTCTTCATAGTCTATGAAAAATTTTATTACCTGGGAAAACACATAGCTATCTTCTATTCAAAACTCAGTTCTTATGCACTGTAGTTTTTATACTTTCACGGTCTACTCATCCTGATTTTATTGGACTCATATCCAGATATGGAATTCTTTAAGTACCGATCTTAATAATAGCACGCTGAATACCTAATCATGAAGGTTTAAGAAAATCTCATTTCATTTATCTTTGCACAGCGTAGTAAGGGTGATCTTTCCGATTCCTTGAGTTCTGGTAAGTGACAAAAATGATTCAACAGGAATGTTTGGACCTTCTTTTTAAAAAAGAGGAAAACAAGACTGGACTGGAAAATGATACATAACATATTCATGGATTGCAGTTTATTTTATATCAATCTCACTCAGTTTTATTGCTCCCTGGGAGGTAGCTCTATTGTTTCCATTTGACCTATAAGTAAACCACATATTCCAGGTCCTAAAGTATCTCTATGGAAAAATGAGGACTAAATTCTAAATCCTGATTCATCTTGGTCTGTTTCATCAACTAGCTCAGTGAAGGTTAGATTTCCTTTCCACCCACTCTTCTCCATTTTCTCTGCTTATCTCATTTTTCCATTCTCTTTCTGTAACCTTTCATTTCCCTATTTCTGCTCCATTCTGTTTATGGATATTTACCAATTTCTTTATCTACTACACAACTCGTGCAATTTATCATTGCACAGCTTCCAAGCGTTATTCAGCTCCTTTTCTTCCTTAACTATATTTCATTTCCTTCTTACTGTCCATTTCTGCAGTTTAGAAAGTTTTACATTTTTTTATTAGTTCAATGTTTTTTGTAGTTTTTCTTACCATAAATAATAACAGTTTGTGTCCTTTATAAGCCTCTACCTACCCATATTGAATCCTTCCAGACAAAATTGGACAGTGTTGATAAGCTAAAAAGTACATAAGGCAAACAGGTAGCCTAGTTTGTGAATGCTTTGGGAAGGGAAAAATGAAAACCTTTAAATTAAAAATTTTGCTAAGCTGATACCACAAAATATAATAAATCACTACATGCCAACAAACATTTATTAAAATCTCTTACTAAATACAGGATGTTTCCAAAAGTTGCAAAAATACTTTTGGGATACCTTGTACCATGCACCATGCTAGACTTTGAATATACTGAGATAGATACAACACAAATTGAGCTCACAAGAAGTTTATACTAATTAAATGAAAGAAATATGCACAAATATATGTGATACAGGAAGAGGGATAAATGGAAAAAAGATCTAGGCAGAATGATAGGAGAAATTTGAACTTAGAGAACTCATTTTTAGTTGGGAAGGATGAAGAGGGCAGGTGGATAGGCAAAATGTAAGGGAAAGCTTCAAGAAGGAACTAATATCAGGTAGGCATGGGGAGGAGAAGGACAAAGTAAAAGAAGTAGTCCAATATAGCTAGAATT
Organism: Pseudochirops corinnae; assembly: GCA_028646515.1. Classification (NCBI taxonomy): domain Eukaryota; kingdom Metazoa; phylum Chordata; class Mammalia; order Diprotodontia; family Pseudocheiridae; genus Pseudochirops; species Pseudochirops corinnae. The sequence goes on from CM053591.1 coordinate 65,449,470, forward strand.
TAGATAGGGTAAGTAAAGGATAGTAGATATAGATGGGAAAATAGATTTGGTGGCGACTGGGGAAGAGGACCGTGAGAGATGAAAATCAGGAGTTTATACTTATTCATTAGGCAATGGAGAGCTTACTGAATTTTTTTTTTGGAGGGGGGAGGGCAGGGCAATTGGGGTTAAGTGATTTGCCCAAGGTCCCACAGATAGTGTTAAGTGTCTGAGGCCATATTTGAACTCAGGTCCTCCCCACTCTAGGGCCTGTGTTCTATTCACTGAACCACCTGGCCACCCCTGAAATTTTTTGAGTAGAAAAATAACATGAGATAGTTATGCTATCAGAGTTATGCTTTAAGAAGATTGCTTGGTGTGGTGTGAAACATGGATTGAAAAGAGGGTAGAATAAAGACAGGAATGCTGATTAGAGTCTAATTAACTGTAGTGAGGTCCTGTTTATTACAAATAATTAATTCCACGTGGCTACATTGTTCAAATTCTCACTGCATGTTTCCATTGATTTGGAACCAATGACAATTTTTTAAAACATAATTTAACCCCAAATAGTCTGAATTCAAATGCATGTGATCCCTGGGTTCATGATTCACACTAATTGAGACCTGGCTATAATATAGTCAAAAAGGACATAAGGATACAGTTGCATTGGAAGTGGAAAGGAAAGGCCATTTCCTGAAATATAGAAGAGTAAGTACACCTTGATAACTATCTAGATAGCAAATCATTATTAAGTACCTACTATGTGTTACAAATATACTCTCATTGACCCTCAATTGTTAGTATCCTCTCTGCTCTCAACAATGGAGTTAACTAATTATTTTCTTTATATCATCACTCAAACCAAACACTGATTTTCTTTCTCTCTACTTTACTACAAACCATCACAAGCAGTTTTCCAAACACTTTCTGTGCCAATGATCAGCATTAAGAAAATGTCCTGGCACTCTCATCTAGCAGTGAGATTGAGGGTGGATTATTGTTGTTCAGTTGTTTCAATTGTGTGTCCTACTCTTTATGACTCCTTTTGGTTTTTTTTGTTGTTTTTTTTTTGACAAAAATACTGGAGTGTTTTGCCATTTCCTTCTCTAGTTCATTTTACAAATGAGGAAAATGAGGCAAACAGGGTTAAGTGACTTGCCCAGGGTCACACAGTTAGTAGGTTCAGAGGCCAAATTTGAACTCTTTTTGACTCCAGGTCCAGCACTCCTATCTGCTGCTTCACCTAACTGCCCTTGAGAGTGGATTGCCCATTCCCATGGGTACCTGTAAGGTTTCCCTTCAAAGTCTAACTGAAGAGATTTCAGAAACCATCCAGTCCAAACTATATTTAAACAGTAATTCCTCCTATCAATTCTTTGACAAATGGTCATCCAGTCTGTGAAAATCTCCATTGATAGGGATGGGACTGATATTCTGGTTGAGGTTGGTGGTCATGGAAATCACCTCTGTAAACATGAAAATTGAAGCCAAAGGAATTGATGAAATCAATTGATTAAAATTTAATTGATTAAATCACAGAAAAGCTAATAAGAATCACACCCTAGGACCTCAGATTTCAAGGTAAGAGCTATTTCCACTATATCCAGTTGTGAAATAAAATAATAAAGAGCATGAGAAAGCAAGAAAGTTGTACCTTATCAATGTATTGTCTCAGACCAGGGTTGGGGAACCCAAGGAACCTTCTTTTATTAAAAGGATTTGTTCTGTGAAGTTTTGATTCAGTCAAAGGGCCTAGAGGTCCATATATGACCTTGAGGTGGCAGGTTCACCACCCCTGTGAGACTTGGGGTTCACCAGTCTCAGTGGTCTCCTGGGAGTGTTTCCTACTTTCCAGGAGAATATAATAGTAGAGATGGGCTACTGTTTCATGTGTTAAGTATTTGTCAATGCACACTTAAGGGTCTTTCATATATAAGCATTTATTTCTGTGATGGAGAATATACATGGCTGTCTTGTGTATTAAAAATTAAACTAGGTACTGAAAACAAATTATGTCTGTAACTTGAAGGAGAGGAGACCAAGAGCAACTTTAAGAAAGAAAACAATTGATTACCAAATATTATTTAGTCAGCTGGGAAGTAGTAGCTATTTTGAATTACCCACTATTTTGAATAAACCAGATTGATAATGTTGTACCAAATTTCACTTTATAAAATCCAAAAGCCCCCATATTTAAAAAAAAACCTCATCATCTCTAAACATTATCATCTTCCAGTCTCAGGAAATAACTCTGGAACATCCAATACATAATTTTACTTTTGGTTTGATCCATTATTTTGTTGTCATGCTTTCTGTCTCTAATAGTTAATCTACTATGCCTCTTATAGAATATTAGTATGCCCTCCAAAACATGTATTATGCAAATTTGCATAGAGAGGCTTATTATGCCTTGCTACCTAATCTTCCCACACAAATGTAATAAGTTAACAAATTACTCTTTCACCAAAAAAAGGTCCGAATTTGGAACTTTATATGATTCAGCTTTTAATTATTCCTTTCTAATTGATTATTCTTGCTTATTCTAATTCATTTTAGAAATAGAAATATCCCCTAGTTGATCCTTTGATTAGATGGTGAAAGATAGGTTCATAGTAAAAAGGACACATAGGACTTGGAATTAGGACACTTGGGCTTGAATTCCACCTCTGTCACATACTATCTTGATGATCAAGGGAAAGAGACTGAAAAAAATGAGGACAATAGTATTTATGTCACCTATTTTCCTTGTGAGGAAAATGCATGGAAAACATTAGAGTAAACAATATATTGATAATAAAAATTAAAATGGCAGTGCCATGGAAGTTAGTGCATTTGTTGATTAGAATTTTGTTTGGAATCTAAACTCTTCACAACCTGACCCCTTCCTACCTTTTCAATCTTCTAATATATTACTCTTCTCCATGAACTCTATGGTCCAGCCATACCTACTTACTGACTTACCATTCTTCACACACAACTGTCCATGTCTGGTCTCTGTGCCTATGTTCTGGCCATTCTGACTAATATCTCTCTTCAGCTGCATCTCGTAGAATTCTTGTATTCTTTTAAGATTCAGCTCAAATGACACCTTCTTCAGGTAGTTTTTCATAGTTCAGCCCCACCCCATCCTCAGGTGCTAAGGCCTTCACATGTAAGGTTATCTTCCATCTACTCTATATGTATCTTGTAGGTATTTATTTATCTTCAAGTTGGCTCTTCCACTCTTTCGAATGGAGCTATTTTTTTTTAATATATAATACTTCTAGTTTCCAGTAATTTAACATGTATCTGAGAATATGGTAAAAGTTTAATAAATGCATATTGATTGATGATAATATAAGATTTTCCTATATGACTATATTCCTTATTATTTGTGGATATATATACATATAATTATATATGTGTACATAGATATGTGTGTATATATAAGTACATTTGAATTTCATGATCAAAGGAAACTTTCTTATTTTCGAAATCAATGATCCTAATAGTTCATTTTTCTAAGCTAATTCTATTTTCTGACTCCTTACAAGTTAGTTTTATTAGGATAAAAGATACAGATTGTCTGAGTTCAAAACTACTTCTGTTAAAAAAAATAGATTAAGCATTAATACTTAAATATGAATACTGAGTTCCTAAAGGATTTTATAGAGAACTGCCACCATAAAGCAATTAGATCTAAATTGTATTGTTTTATGCAAAAAAAAATTGGGGAGCATATAAAATGACATTCTTTCAAAAATGATTTATCTGATTTATTCAATTCAACAAACACTCGTGAAATGCCTCATATGTAAACTGTTGTACAAGGTTCTGGGAAGGAAAAAAATGACATAATCCTTCCCTTTAACAAGAGTACAGTCTATTCAGGGAGATATAACCTATATAAAAATAGGTATGTAGCCCACAGGATTCCCTTTCATTCCCGGATTCATCCTTGGGGCAGTGTGACCCTCAGAGAAGGGAGCCAGCCTTTTCTCGTACTTTCTCTGCCTCATTATGCCCTGTGCTGGAATAGAACTCTGGGGGAAAACATCTACAGCTAAATTTAAGCATGACTCTTGTTTAAGGTCTCTCTGAAGGGTTAAACAGAATCCTTCTAGCAAAATTTCTCCATGTCTGAAGTAAATATCAGGTGTAAGACAATGATTTCCTCTACTGCAGAGGCTATATTTGAAACAGAAAACGCTCATAAATAACCATTAACAAATACTTAAAACATAAAACAATAGTTCTTCAGATTTATTATGAAGCAATTAAGGCATGAAAAGCCTGAAACTGCACGAAGATTCTGGGATACCTTGTGTTCTCTCTGAAGCTAAAGAGAATTTCATAGGACTGTAGAAAAGTTATTTCATTTTCATCTTAGATATATCCAAGAAAATCACAAAAACAACAACACAAAAAGAAACACCAGGTTGTCTGGCCAGTCATGTGTGTCATAGTCCATTTTGTCCCTTTAGGTTCAGAATGATTGTGTCAATGATTATCTCCTCTCAGAGGCAATGTTGTTGAAGGGCCTGCCTCCTTCTCAAAAGGGATCTAGCTAGCTGGCACAATGGATAGAGCTGTGGATGTAGAATCAAGAGGACCTGAGTTCAGATTTAACCTAATGTTCAATTGTGTGACCCTAGTGACCCCTAAGTCATTTAACCTCTTTTCTCTTCAATTTCCTCATCAATAAAATGAGGGTACTAATGGCATCTACTTGCCAAGGTTGTTCTGAGGTTCAAATGAGAAAATATTTGTAAATCACTGTGCATCACAATTCTTGGCACATAGTAGGCACTTAATAAAAGTTTGTTTCCTCACTTCCTTCTGGATACCTGGCCAGATTCAAGAACTCTTTACCATTAGAACTCATGAGGTTAATGCCAGGGTTGGAAACGTCCAGTTCTCAGGGTCACTGTTTAATGACATTGGCCCAGGAAAAGAAACATGAAACAGAAGAGACAGCCAAGATCTTGAGATCAAGTGTCAGGCTCAAACATATGTTTTCAGTGCCATAATCTTGGAGTCATAATCACTATTTCTATTGGGTAAATCCCTTCCGCTTCCTTTTCTGAAAGTCCAGAGAAGGGCTGGTGGCAGATCTATCCCCAAAAGAGGGTGTTCTAAAAGAGAGAGGGGTCAAACCCTTTCCATGAACCTTACAGGAGGGGTTGTGGGGTGGTGGGAGTGGTAGGTTGTATGATGTACTTCATCACTCAGATGCCAATCATCTTTCATATAACTCCTCAGCTTATAAGGACAAAAGGATCACCCCCAAATATAGTACATATCTCTCAGCAAGAAGCTATTGTTTATGTCCATCCCCTCAAAACCAGAGAGGACCCAATAAGCATGTCCTTTCTTATGTTTCACCTCTGTTACAAGCATAACAGCAACATTAGCTAGCATTTATGTATCAAAGTGATTTCCAGCTATTATCTCTATTATCAGCTATTGTGCACAAGTAGAATGTATATATGTATATCATATATGTGTCATATTTATGTATTACACATATGCATATTATATGCTTTCTAAGGGTGCATATGTAAATGTGTGTATACACACACAGAAGCACACACTTTCCATTGGGGATTTTATTTGTTTTGTTCCTCAGCTGCCAAAGACCTTATTCCACATTTCCGCTCCTCACCCGCCAAAAAAGTAGCATTTCACATTTGTTTTGTTCTGGTTGTTTTGGTGTGTTCCAGGAGCTCCAGGATGGCATCAGTCGGCAGCAAACTGTTGTCAAGGAATTAACTGTAACCGGAGAAGAGATAATCAAACAGTCTTCCAAAGGAGATGCTAGTATTTTAGAGGATAAACTGGATTACCTGAATGTTCGGTGGCAAGAGGTCTGCAGGCAGCTGGCAGAGAGAAAAAAGAGGTAGGAAAGCAATAAATATGGACGCTTACAATTGCCAATAGTCAATTTAATCTATTGAGAAATGAGAAGCTTAATTGAAAGAAAACCTAATAAGGCCTAAAACAGAAGATCATTAATCCTTTGGTAAATAATCAATAGGAATCAAGAAGTTTCCATTAATTTCCTTTGTATATTTTAAACTTGTAGTTACCACTAACTAGGTGAGTTGTATGTTCTTTTACTAACAGTTTTTTAAAAAAATCTTTTATATACATACTTTTTCAAATGAGAATGTTTTCAGGATATTCCCATTTCAGTAAGTAGGATCACATTTTTTTTTAAAAAGGTTAATAAATGCAATTATTTTTAAGGAAAAAAAAACATTAGCTTTTCTTTTGCCAATTTTTTTTCTGCTAATTTTTCATAGCTGAAATGATGATAGTAAAAAGATGATAATGTTTTAATACAAGTGCATTTCTTATTCTTACCAATTTTGTAAGGATGTGTTCTTTGCTAACTGTTAAGGTATCATGTAAATAATAGCTTTGCTCACCTACAGTTTCATTACTGTACTTATAATTAGCTTTTCTTGCTGTAAATTTTGGAAGAGGGAATAGATACATATATTTGAAAGGAGAGGAAACAATCCTAAAAGGTTATTACTGAATTTAATCATCATTAAACTTTTCCTTGGAATGTACTTAAAGTTAAGAAAGCCAACTGTAAGCCCTGGTATTAGGAGCCTTAGACAATGTTATAGATGGATTTTGTGTTAAATTTCCTGTTGTTAATGTTAATATTTCTTGGTTCATATGGGATGGTTTGGCCTTTATTTGTCAAATGAGATTATCATTATGTATATTTAATGGGAAATCAGCTCTCTTTCTAAGCTCTTGCCTCCTACTTATCATTTACATAAAAGGTGGTTTCTGATACTCTGAAACCTGAAACAACCCTCAGAGGGAGGCCCTGGGTTCAGAGAAATTAAGGATGGGTTTCAGAAATATGCTCTATCCTATTTTTTCCACCACTTATTGCCTACACCAGCAGTTCTTAAATTGTAATCTTCCCAGAAACCCTTTTAGGAGGTCTACAAGGTCAAAACTATTTTCTTAACAATATAAAAGTGTTATTTGCTTATTAAAATAATCCACCCTTTCCCAAATGCATATCTTTATGAGAAATGACTTTTTCACATATATTTCCCAAAACTACATAACAAAGAATAGACTGAACACAGAAGTAGATATGAGAATCCAGCTGTCGATAGACATTAAAGAGATTTGTACAACTGTGTAAAATAATGACATTCTGACTTTTATGGTTGTTTCAGAAAATAAATTTATTTTTAATAAAATGCATTAATATGCAATATTAGTATTGTATATTCTATGTCATTATGATATGTAAATAATATTACTATAATATATAAAATTAATATAGCAGTAATATATAATAAATGTGAGTATTATTGTTATATTATGTGAATAAATTACTACTTTAAAGCTTTTCTGATCAAGCTTCCAATATGGTGAATGTCAATAGCCATAACTCACATAAAGAAAAGATCTTTGAAGTCTCCAATAATTTTTAAAGAGGGTGACAGGTTCCTGAAACCAAACCACTGACCTACATCCTTCATAATGACTAATGCAACAAATTAGATTGCATTATATCTTTCTCTTTTTTATTCTAGACATGTTATTTCATTGGTATAAAAAATTTCTGAAGAAACTTCCTCTGTTAATACACATTAGCATGTGTTGTGAAATACATACTTTTAGAGATCAAAGGGCACTGAGAGGTTGAATGACTTGCAATGCGGTCAGAAGCTGGACTTGAATACAGGTCTTCTAGCACCAACAAGGGCTCTGTATCCACAAAGCCATGCTATGGTACCTTTACATTGATAACCCTGAACAAAATATGTACAATGGCCTTAAAAAAAAGGTTAAATGATATTAACATTATCTAAAGATATTTCCATTTCAAATCTCTATTTTGCAAATTCTGGAAGAGATTTATTTCTGATTATAAATAGCTATATTTAAAAAAACAACTTGTTTTTTCTCATTAACACACTTCTTTTGAAGGGCCATGAAATTAAACAGAAATCATTCTATCTGACACAGAAATATTTCTTTACTTTAATAACAAATATATTTATACTCCTAACAGGCTTGAACTTGTATGATATCAATTTTAAGCTCTGTCTAAACTTGTTCAAACTAAAATACTAAAAAGCAAGAAAATTGAAGTAAATGCCATAGCAAGTTTTTAACAGTTTGGTAGATGGTTTTTTATAATCATTGCAAATTAAATGTTTCTTTTTCATTTTTAAAAAAATCAAACAACTCCCATTCATTGAGTTGTTATGGTTCAGTCGTTTTTAAGTCATGTCCAAATCTTTGTGACCCCATTTGGGGTTTTCTTGGTGAAGATACTAGAGTGGTTTGCCATTTCCTTCCTGGCTTCAGTTTGCCATTTCCTTCCTGTTCTAGCCACTGTGTCACCTAGCTGCCCATTTATTAAGTACCTGTTGCTATATATGTGCCAGGTACTCTTCTGGGCACTGGAGGTATAAAGACAAAAATGAAACAGAACTTGCCCTCAAGGAGTTTGCTCCCTATCAATGGAGATAACATATACACAGATAAATCTATGCAAAACAAATATAAAGTAATTTTATTTTTGGTGGGCGGAAGGTACCAAAAGATGGAGAGAATCAGAAAAGATGTACCATAGAAATGAACCCATTATTAGAGTTTTGAAGTAATTTATAGATTTCTTAGAGGCAGAAGCATAAGAGAATATGTTGCATACATGGAGGACAGCATGAGAAAAGATCAAGAGAAGTGACATGTATGAAGGAGATTTATATATATACACATATATGTACATAATCATTCTCACAGCTCTTTGAAAGGCAGATTGGAAAGGGGAAAGATTTGAGATGGAGAGACCAATTAGATTAAGAGATCATTGCAACTGCCCAGGTGAGAGGTCACAGGGGTTTGATCAAAGGGGTAGCCATGTCATTGTAAAGAAGGTGACAAACCTGAAAGTTGTTAAAGTAGAATCAACAAGAGGACAACTGAATTGAGTATATGGGGTGAGAGGGAGAATAAAGAGTCAAGAATGAATCTCTGACTGAATGGACTTTACCTCACTCTAAGTGAGAACCAGAAAAGGCCTGGGCCTAAAAGGGCCAGGGTCTCCCATTGCATCCTGGACCATCTCCAGTCATCCTGATGACTATCTGGTCACTGGATCCAGATGGTTCTGGAAGAGAAAGTGAGGCTGGTGACCTGGCACAGCCCTCCCTCACTCAAATCAAAGTCAACTTCGAGTTATTTCATCATTTCCCTTACTCCATGGTCCTTTTCAAAAATGAAGAACAAACACAACAACAACATGTGATTATAACTCATTTTACAAGAATAATGCTCAACCTTAAAATAACCCTGTGTAGTAGGCAATACTAATATTCCTACTCCTCTTTTACAACTGCAGAAACTGAGTCTCACAAGTTTAACTACTTATCCACGGCCACAGAGCTAATAAGGGTCTGAGCTGGAATTTGCCTCTCTTCACAATGCAAATGGAGCAGCAATTTGTTCACAAGTTCACAAGTTGACTTTAATGTCTTATTCCCACCAGTTTGCAGAGAAGCAGAGAATATATCCTGAAAATCCAAAGTTAATTACACGTAGGGGATGCAACAGTAATTCATTAGAAAATTTTCCCCCATTTTAAGATTTTGCTCTGTAAAGAGTTTTAAACAGCCTTTGAAGTAACTTTTTTAGAGTCCTACAAAGTAGAAAAAAAAATGTTTGTATGTATAAGTTCAGTCAAACCAAAGTCATTTGTATTTTTCTTCATAGGCTGTCAGAAGCTGTTGTCATGACTTATGTCAATGGAAATTTGTGAAGTGATAATAATAAACTCAATGTCGGGTCTACTAATAGGCTTATGCTTTACCCCAGAAATGCAAACGTCAGCTAATTCCCCATGAAAACAAATATTTCATAAATGATACATTAAGCTAGCAAGTATAAGACAATTATAATCATGAAGCTATCGTTAATCAATGATACACTCCTCTCACAATCTAAGCACGAGTTAGAATGAAATAGAAATTTTTTATTCTGCAAGTAACAAACAAGATATTGAATTCAAATCTTCTATAAAACTGCCACTATACTTTCGGTAAATTGAAGAAAAAGTACATTAGCCTAAATCATATGGAGTTATCCCTATAAAATCTTATGTGCATCTCATTTTTAATAATAACAATAATGTGTTGAAAACGTGAAAGGAAGATTTCCAGAATTTATTAAGTGCTACTGGACATTCTCTAAGACTGGCCTATAGAAACCAAGGAAATGGAAACTTGAGCCAATTAGTTGGACAATTCAAACTAGAGAATTTGAGGTTGCCTCAATTACCTGGCAGAACTGGCTTATATAATTTTGGCATAATAGAAATGAGTTCCAGAATAGCTGATAATCACCAAGAGAAACTTTGTAAATGGAGAGGTTGAAAGTGAATGCATTGGAGAGGAATTAAATAGGAAAGATAGCGAGTTGTCCAACAAATCAATAGTAGATCTCAGTGGTTTCTAATCAGCAACCTATCTGTCGAGTCTCTGTCCTGTTATAATATCTTATATAATGCACAGTCAATTCAATTTGTTTAAACAAATCCAGCAAAATAAATATCGTATACAAGTTGCCACTGCTGCTTGCTACTTTTCTGTTTGTGTTTTGTTCTAGAAGAGGACAATGACATCAGGGAGGTGATGCCACAACATGCAAATGAATTGGATTTAAGTGAGGAAGGGCTGTGCAGGGTCAACAGTCCCACTTTCTCCTCTGGAGCCATCTGGGTCCAGTGGTCAGATAGGGATCAGGATAATTGGAGATGGCCTAGGATGCAGTGAGGGACCTTTTTAAGCTAAAGTCTTTAACAAGTCTCAGTTTGACTGAGGCAATACTCATTTAGTGATTAAGGCAAGACTAAGCACTAGATTTCCAGTTACACTAACACACAGCCCAGAAACCCAGAGTCAGAAGACCTGCATCTGGAGTCCAGTATAGCCCATTATTAATCATATTACCTTGAGTAAGTTGTTAAACCATAATTTCCTCATCTGTAAAATAAAGATTAAAATATCCCCATTTCCTCTATTGCAAGGCTATTATGAGGACCAAATGACAATCATGTAAAATAATTTGTAAGTTTTATGTGTATGTGTGTATGTCAAGTTTCAAAAATTATAAACTAGTAGGGCAGAATACAGACAGAATTGAAATGCAAATTAAAATATTTTTGATATAAAAAAGATTCAGAAAACATATTTTGTGCAAAATTTCCTTCCATATTTCTTCTGATTTCTTTCTGGATAAGTTTTTTTGGAAAAACCAATTCAATGAACCATACTGACTTTCAGCTAGGAAAAAGTGGAGGAGAGTAAAGGCTATTTAGATTTTAGAAAAGTCTAGTTTTAATGAGAGCCTGAATGAAAATAAATAAACTGAACTCCAGGAAGTAGAACTTCTATATAAAAGAATCAAAAGGAAACCAAAAATAATCACTAAATAGAAGCAAATTGGGATTATAGCTCTCATTGTTGGATTAAAATATAATGAGGAATCTACTATTTATGAAGATTTCTCTTTTGATTGTCAGAACTTTTCATCTAGTAGTTGTAGTAGTAGTAGCAGTAATAGTAGTAGTAGCAGCAGTAATAGTAGTAGATGTAGTAGTAGTAGTAGTCATCATAGTAAAAGTTGTAATCGTCAGGGATGGCATAGTAGTAGTAAACATTTAGTTTACTTTAGGTTTTAGTAAACAGTAGTAGTGCTGTAATATTTGCTAAATACTTTATAAATTTCTTAATTGATCCTCATAACCACCCTTGGAGGGGAGACAGAAAGAGAGAAAGAGAGAGAGAGAGAGAGAGAGAGAGAGAGAGAGAGAGAGAGAGACTATTATTATCCCCATTTTACAGGTGAGGAAACTGAGGCAGAGAGCTATTGAGTATCTTGCCCAGGATCACACAGCCAGTTAGTCCTTGAGGCCAGATATGAACACAGTTCTTACTGATTCCAAGTCTAGTGCTATATCCACTGAGCCACCTAGCTGCCAATAATAGGTGTCAAATGCTTATTGTTACTGTTCTACCTTTTTAACCCCTTATTTTCTATTTTTAAGAAATGTGTTTTGTGTTACAGGGTTTGATAGTGAGACCTAAGTTTTAAGTCAGAAGATTTTAAAGCTTGATTTTAAATGCTTGAACACTTAATAATTAGTTGTGTGACCCTGGATTATTGTCTTAATGTCTCTGAGGCACCAAATGGTGGTTAAAGAAATTTGTCCTATCCTTCTCACGGGTTTCTTGTAAGGAAAACACTTTAATGTGAACTTTTATACTTGAGAGGGACATTTCATTTTAGTGAAATGCTTCTGGAATTCAAAGGTTTTATTTACTGAAGCTGTACTTACTGAGTAACACCTGTGTCTTAAAGAAATGTTGGCATGTCTTCTAGCATGCCAGGCTTGGGCCGGGTTTATCTCTGTCTTCACTGCTTAAGCAAGGGTTTACAAAGTAAATTAATAACATAAACAAGTTGACAAAAGACATGCTTAAATCTTCTTAAAAGAATGAGCTGTTTTAAAAGACTTTAGCATATTAATTATTTGCATGCAAATGAATTCTATTAATTTCAAATTGACCTTATCTAATTCATTGAAGTAGGTCTAGCAGGAGGCATTCTGCTAACAATTTCTGTTACTCTATACACTGGAAAGTAATAAAATTGCATTTAAAAATATTCTGTAATTTGGTCTTACCTGATTGAGAGGGGCCTTACCTCCAGTTTTTCCTTTTCTAGTGAGACTTTCAAATAGGGTCAACTTCATAAGCCTAGTTAAGTTCCTTTGACGTGCAAAGCACCATCCTAGGCACTGGTTACACAAAGACAAGAAACAGAACTTGTCCTTGCTCTTTAAGGAATTTACATTTTACTAGAACTTTAAAGTCTTTAAAATCGATTCATCTGCACAGATTTTCTTTAAAAGGGTTTATACCATAGGAGTTGAATTTTCTTTCCTTTTGAAATTATAAACTCTTTTCCAATATTACACTTTCAGTTCTGGGAAAGTAGGCACAGACCTTTATAACCTTAAAATTAATGATAAAAATAAGAGTGGTAATTAATCAGTTCACTCTAGATGTTCTTCAAGATTTAATACACTTAAGAAGTTAATACCATCAACTTTCACAGCGTTCTTGAGTCATAAATAAATGATCCCTTGATTAAAACTTACTGGACATTTTACTTCATTTTGCTTTCTGTCAAAGAGGACCTAGTAATTATTATACTCTTGCTAAAAGCTGAAAATGATTATACGTATAGAAATAGTTTTACAAGGAAAATGTGTCTACTTGAACACATGAACAAACAGAAAGAAGAAACCACCTACATCAGGTATCACATCAATATGATTAACTCTAAAATTTGCCAAAATTTTAAAAGTACAATAAACCATCAGAAGATTGCTAGAAAGCTCATTTTTCTTAGTTGTTTGATGGAAAATTATGAATGTCTTTTAACACTTTACCAGAGTCATCAAAGAACAGATGGGTAGAGATCTGCTTATCCACAGATAACTATGGCTAATAAAATCTGCATGGATTTTTCACTGGTATGATAAAAAAATAACAATTTTGTTAGTGCATTTTTGGTAAAAATGTATTGTAGATATAGCGAAACTCCTTGTGTTTCACAACTTGTATCTATTGAAAACAGGTGTATAGCTGGTCCTATTCTCTCAGTAACTGACTTGTCTACTTTAAACTCACCTTATTTGATAGGTAGGGTAGAATTTCTGGAATATATGTTTTTTAGTCATTGATTGTCGTTTAGGAACAGGAATTTGTATATCTCTCACAATCTAAGTAGGTGGTTGTGAATACCTTGCTTTTTAGCCCAGGTGATAAATTTGATCCCCACATATCAATTTCTTCTATGACTAATGACTCTAATTCTAATTCAGCTCCCCATAAAACAGATACTTATTGTTCATTACAAACATTGACAAGTTAAAACGTGCATAGATCTGTACAATGTTAGTTTATCTTTGTATGGCCAGTGCCTAATGTAATGCTTCGTATATTAGTACTTCCAAAGTTTTGTTTGGAGACAGCTAGGTGGCTCAGTGGATAAAGTGTTGGGCCTTGTGTTGGGGAGACCTGAATTCAAATCTGGCCTCTGACACTCACTAGCTCTGTGATCTGGGAAAGTCATTTAACCTCTGTTTGCCTAAATCCCCTGGAGAAGGAAACAGCAAACCATTCCAGAGTCACAAGGAGTTGGATGTGACTGAACAACAATCAGGAAATTTTGAATAATTGGTTGAAACAAATTGAATTGACTGTACATTGGAGAGGTTGATGTAGAAGGTCAGAATAAGCTTCTAGACAGGTCAATAGCCAGTTAGTTGGAAGTCATTGAGGTCTCTTTTGGAATATGGGTATCTTCATCCTTTTCCAGTCATTTTCTTTCTCCTCCCACCAGTTATAACTTATTTTTAGAGTCTGTTTCATCTATACTCAGCAAGCTGGAGGCAGGAGAAGGTGAAATCTCTGTGTATAGAGAGAGTAAAGCAGTGGAAAGCCTACAAGGCTGCACACTCCACAGCTCTTGCTCTCACATTTTGGCCTAGAGGAAAAGAATAACCAGATTTGCACGTTATATTACTGTGCTTTCAGTTAACAAGTTAACAAAATATAAACCCTAAAATGTTATCTTTCCTTTTTCTCTGCAACACCAAGCTTGAGCAAGATCCTAACAATTTTTCAACTTACCACATACTCTATGTGTCACTGCCCTTCTCTCTGGCTTTCCATTTACCATAAGAGAATACACAAGTCAGAAACTGCTATGATCAATCACTTTTTCTGAACCAATATACATATGTAAACATATGCAACATATACATTGTACAGGTAGACGTTAGCTTTGCCAACTACCTATGTGTATAACTATTTCTTCGTATTCTATGATGACACTGTAAATTTAGTTGAGTGACTGATCAAATAGGTATAGCTCTTCTGTGACTTGAATTATCTGGTCTTATACCTGAAGAAGATGATGACAACACAATCTATTCTTAGTCCTTATCAGAACCATAGAACTATCTTTCTAACCCAAAGCATGTTGCCTAGCACCATTAGTATGCACTGAAGGGTGTTAGAAATGCCATAGGAGTCTCTAGAGCTAAACTACAAAGCTTTTAACGGTTTAGTCTCCTCCCATTATTTGAATTTGTTTTGGGGTTATGGTACATAATCTTCATTTATAATGCATATTTCTAAGCCCTTGTCTTGTTCAGACAGTCGTTGTACCATTGGCACATGGGTCTCTTTTTCCTTAGCCTCCTCTAAAGTAAATTTCCATCAGTATACCTGTTTGTTGGGGAGTGCAAATCACTCACCTGTAAGTAATATGTGGTAGAGGTGAAGTATCTTTATGCTGTATCTCAGTCTCCCAATTTCTACATAGGTGAACTGACCAGCCTCTCAAAAGTTAGTTATGCAAGAGCTTTATAATTAACTGCTTATCAGATATTTCAGCAAAGCTCTCTCAATTTGTCAACTCAATTTGTCAATATAAATTTGGCATCATATGATCTTTTTTTTTTCTGTTAGCATTCTTTTTGACAGAAGTTATAGCTAAGTGATAAGTTTCTTTCCACTTTTCCCTTAACTGAGAGGTGTCATGGTTTAGAGCAGCAATTCTCAATCTGTGGGTTGTGACTCCTTTGGGGATCGAATGACCCTTTCACAGGGGTCACCTAAGACTGTTGGAAAACACATATTTCCGATGGTCTTACGAACCAAGACACCCCTCCTCTCTCTGTCTCCACTCACATGCAGATACACCCAGATACAAGTATTAAAGGGTAGCAGCATTAGGAAGGTTGAGAATCACTGGTTTAGAGTATCAGCAGTCTCTCTCTCTCTCTCTCTCTCTCTCTCTCCCCAGAGACTCCAAAACAGAAATCAGTAGATAAGTATGACTGATACTCAAAAGTCAGAAGGAAGGTGTAAAACCTGTGACATTGCTCATAGTAGAGTAGTACATATGTATAATAAAAGCCAGATCTTAAGTCTTCTGAAATTTTTGTTCTGTCTGCCACTACTATGTTCATCAGTGTGCTAATGGAACTCAAATCATAGGTGCCCTTGAGAAGGGTAAGGTGTAGATCTAAACTTCTTGATGCAAGCCAAAGCTAACACTTTCTTGAACAACAAGCTTTCAAAGGGACTACCTTAGTCTGAATGAATCTAGGCAAGAAATCCATGCATATACTGAGAGATTCTACTCTCATAACACTTCAGCAACTGTATGTAGAAGATCCTAGTTCACTTGATTTTTTATATTTTATATATGTATAAGTATATAATATGTGTGTGTATATATATATACATATATATATATACACACACATATATAAAATAAGCAACCATCAATAATATTTATTGCAATAACCTGCTTGTTCATCTGCTTGCCACAAGTCTCTCCCCACTCTAGTCCATAATCTGTTCAGTCAGCAAAATGAGTTTCGTAAAGCATAAGTCCAACCATTTCGTATAACAAACACATCTCACTCTTACTGGTGAAAACTGTAGTCATATTAGGCCAGTTAAATTTATTCCTGGGTAGTTTTAGATCTTCTCTTGACCCACATGTCCAAAACTATCAGTTACAATTACCATGGCCACAAGGAGATATGAACTGGTTAGCACAAACCACTTAACTGGAACTCAGGGAGGGACCACTGATAGAGCAGTCTGGTACTTCAATACATAGCTCCAACTTGTCTTAGTAGTTAGATCTCTTGTCCTAATAGTAAGTAATTGTTTTAATAGTACATTCCCTTCAAAGGGCTGAAACTTTGTTTACTATCACTGTCTCTACTTAGCATCTATGCACTCCCAAAATGCTTGAATGACTATCTTCTCCACAGTCATCTGCAGACACCTGAAACAAAGAAAGCGGATTCAATGAAATGAAGTTCACATATTCTATTGGGATACTGTCTTCTTTACTGAACTAATTCCCAAATGTACTGCCATTTCTTGTAACTCAGCTCCTTGGGTATCACATATAACATATAGCATGCTTCCTTAGTGTATCGGCAGAGCTTTGTTGTTTCGTAGCCTTTGGGAAAGGGCATTAGTATTCCCTTTCTGTATATGCTGAATTCTTAGTTGCTAGTGCTACAACTCACTGTTGGTAAGTAGCCCTTAATTTGGTGTAGTTAAGAATATGTCAGTGGATTGTTTCTTGTCCACATGCATGAGATTTTCATCAATATGCATTGTTATTGAACTTCTCAATGACAGTCTACTTAGTAGTTAAAAACTCCAGCTTATGTATTGGATAACAAATTCCATCATTATTCTAGCCTCTCCTGGCTAATTCAACTAGTTTCTGGTGACCATCCCTCTTGGTATAGAACATCTGTGTTTAAGAAAAAAACTTTCCTTGGGTACGCATAAGCCAATAGTGTACATATACGATACAGTTGACTAAAGTTTTGGAAGCTTGTTCTTAACTGTCATTTCAATGATCTCTTAAGGACTCTGTGAATTTTAAGACATTTTAGTATTTCTTGCCTTTCTGCTTTTGTGCCTTTTCTTTAATATGTACTTGAGTGAAATCTTTTAGCCAAAGCAGCAGAATCTGTAACAGATTTATTATTATAACCCACTAAGATCTAGAAAAGTGCTGAGGTCTTGAAGGTTCTTTGGATAGGGCCACATCTAGAGTGTTTCTATCTTCTCTGGGTCTATGCTAACATCATACTGAGATACTATATGACACATATTTGACAGAGATTCTGACAAACTGATGTTTGTCAGTTGAAAGATTTAGTACATTTCCCTCCAATCAAGTCCACATTTTGTTCCATCTTTCCTCTTATCTTTGATGATAATTTCAAAGATGAAAGCCTTGGGGCTTATACTCTAACAGGTAAAAATCCATTTCAGTCAAAGAAAACAGTCTTTTCCCTGTCTTCCTCTCCTGTAGCAATTTGATAAGAACCATTACATAGGTCCAATACCATCTAATAAATCATCCAAGATGTCTTGAATAATGGTCTAGTCCACTCGGTTGTTTTGGGGGTTTTGTGGTTCAAAATCTAGTAGTCTACACACGGCTGTATCTTTCCATTCTTTGATATGACCCCTTTAGGTGATCTAGGTGATCTGCTGAATTCTGTGATAATGCCATTGACCAGCAGGTTCTTAATATGATTTCTGACTTTATCCATGTTAGAAAAGGTATTTTACTAGATCATTCCCTGAATTATCAGTAATCAGTAAACTGGATCCTGTAGGGGTGCCCCTTGGTACATCCTACAAGAATAGCTCCAGGTTTTAGCTGACCTTCTGCCAACACATATTCTTCTCATTCTTATAGTACTAGAAAGTTATCAAAATCAGATTTCTCTGGATCCACAAATGGGGAAGAATGTCAGTGCTACCGATTGTTACCCCTTGACTGTCTGCTTATAGAGCACTGCACAAGTCACATGGGGATGGCCAACCCATGGACATATTTAATCATAGCTTGTTGTTTGTAGTATTTTGCTAATACTTTGAGCAGCTTGGAGCTGGGAAAAAATATAACTGCCACTCTGTTGATAGTTCTGTACACATCCAAGTGAGAGACCATTGTTCTGTTGATACCAGTGACTTCCTTAAGAAATTTTAAGGTTACTCATGTATCCCAAGTATGGGTAGTTTTTGTCAGCCCTAGTTTTGTCAGCCTGGTCCTCCCAGACCAAATCCTTACAGAGCATGTAAAGTTATTTTCCTTAAATGATTCTCATAAGATGACTGAATCACAATGATCTTTTGTGCTCTACTGTTCAGAACAAAAGTATAGTACATACACTCGCAGTCATAATAACTTTTCTATAAAGTCTTATGAAACAAGGTGAAAAAGAAAGAAACATGTGGTTTATGTATGACTATCTTCTCTGCCCTTCTAGTTTTCTCTTTATTGTGATCATGTGTCAGGTTGGAATGACCTCCATTCCTTTGTCCCATGATCTTTCAATTTGTCCATTGGTCCATATGTCACCAGGTTTTTGGTCAGTCTCTTTGGTCAGCTCTGTACCTGCAGGACAGTACCCCTGATTATTTTCCGTGACCATATAAATAAGATGTTACTGAAGTAATTAGGGTTGTAAATTCATGAGAGATGGTATCTTATTGGGCCATTGCCATATACTAAATATTTTTTATGTATTTTACTAGTTTGTCACAGGATCAAGGCATTGCACAGATAGATCAATAATACAGATGTCCTCCAACTTGAGCTAGTGTTATAGTATTTGTCTATTTCAGTGAGCCCAATTATTTCTATTTTTTTAGCCTTCATTTAACCAGTCTCATCTGATATCTTTCCACCCATACCAAGAACTGAGATGGTGATTTCCCTTTGTGTTAAATGATATTGCCAAACTCTGAAAGCACCATTCCTCCAGTAGACCAGAGTTACCAGATGACTCCAAAGATTTGAAGCATCCCTAACTCCAGAGTTTCTTTCCTTTAGATTCACAGATATCTGGAGACCTTGATACTTCCCATCAATAATTCATTATGTTTCTGTCAGCCCATTAGTAGCTCTCTTGCATATCCTGGCCTAGATATTTATGGATTCTTCCTCAGCAGAGGGGGGCTCCATTCCTGAGAAAGCTCCTATCTTGGATTCTCTTATGTTCTCTGAAAGGAGGTTATTTGTCTGGGACTGTGTGTGTGTGTGTGTGTGTGTGTGTGTGTGTGTGTGTGTGTGTGTCTGTGCACACACTCATATTAAGTAATCTGGCCTCTGATATAGTTGAACTCTGTCTTTTGACTCTTGTGGACTTAGGGCCCTTTCTAGGGCTGACATTCTTTTGCCTTATTTATAACTAATCCTCTGTCTAAGCAGAAAAAGAGCTTTGATTTTTGGCGTAGAGAATAAAGTTTAGTCTCACCAACTCACCTACATAAAGGTTTCCCATTATAATGGCTGTAGATTTGTCTTATCTTCCTATGTGTGTATATGTATATATAAACACATGTATGTATATACATACATAAATAAATATATATATGACAATGCAAATATTTATCCAAATTTGTACCTCAGCATGACTATGTCATCATCTTTACTCAGCTTTGCTAAAGCATTTTTTCACTTCCAAGGGAGGATTTTAAGCCAATTTCCTGGTACAGTCCCATACTTGGATTATTGACTTGTCATTTGGATCTGGCAATTCCTGAACTTGCTCCAGAATAAACTCTTCTACAGTATACCAATTTTTATATATATACAACATTTGCTCTAAATATCAATAATCTCTTATGGATTTTGATATCCGTAGCACAACTTTTCAAATTCCACATAGTTTCAGAATAGTGATTTAATAATGACAATTTTACATGAGCCCCCTAACTAAACAATAGCCTTCTGGTTGTCTAAACTACCTTAAATCTTTCACCACTCCCATCTACCCTTTACTCATCTGCCAAAGTAATTTTTTTAAGGGACAAGTCTTATCATCTCTCTTCCCTTCTCAGTAAACTCTAGTGACTCCCTATTACTTCCAGGATCAAACATAAAATATTGTTTACTTTTGTTACAGTCATGTCCAACTCTTTATGACCCCATTTGGCGTTTTCTTGGCAAAGATACTGGCATGGTTTCCTATTTCCTTCTCCAGCTCATTTTATAGATGAGGAAACTGAGGCAAACAGGGTTAAGTGACTTGCCCAGGATCACACAGCTAGTAAGTGTCTAAGGTCAGATTTGAACTCGAAAAGATTAATCTTCCTGATTCCAGGCCTGACACCTACTGGTCCTAATATAAAATACTATAGTGTTGAAATTTGTCCTTTCCAGTTTTCTTATACTTATTCTTCCCTGCACATTTAATCATCCAACAACACCTGCCTTCTTGCCATTCATATAAGATACTCCTCCTTGAGACTCCATGCATTTTTGAGGGCTATTCTCCCATTCTTGGAATGCTCTCCTTCCATACTTATTCCTTGTTCCCCTACCTTCCTTCAATCCTCTTCTTAAATCCATTTCACTTGCAAGTCATGGCCTCAGCTCCCTAATGTCATGGTTCTCTTCCAGAACAAAGGACAAACAAAACCAATAAAACCCACCTTCTAAAATAGGCCTTTCCCAATATGTTCCTCCCTGAGATGATCTTTCATTTACTCTCAGTATATCTTTTATATATTTAGGTGTTTGACTGTTGTCTCCCCCATTGGAAAGTAAGCTCCTGAGTGTTGGGGCTTTCATTCTGCTTTTCTTTTTATCCCCAGAGCTTACCACAGTGATTTACATAGAGTAACTGAGCTAATACATGCTTGTTGACTGACTGACCTGAGGAAAACGAACAAGTGATTTAGTTGTATATTATACAAGACACAATATAGAAGTACTCAAAAACAATTGAAATGTGGCAAGAAACAGTAGAGGAAATGTGCAAATTTGTAGCAATAACAGCAACTGCATTATACTCTCCCACCTAAATAACCATTAGCATCATAGTTAACTCCATTAAATATCAGGTATTTATATGCTAATGCAACAGAAGAATGCACTCAATTCTACTTAGTGAAGGCAGTACTCTGAAAGCTGTGAAAACCCAAACAGAAAACAGCTGGATGACAGAATCCAAAAAAATCCTTGACAGGCCAGAATATTGGGACACAATTAAGATGATGAAATTTTGTAGGGATAAATAGAAAGCCTTACACTTCGGTTAAAAATAAATCAGTTCCCCATGAAAAAGATAGAGACATAAGGAAAGACCACAATTTGTCTAAAAAAGATGTGGAGGTTTTGGTTGATGGTTAGCACAATGCAACTCAATTATGTGATATGGCAGCCAAGAAAAACTAATTTGATTTTGGGCTTTTGTTATCGTTGTTCTGTTGTGTCTGACCATTCGTGATCCTATTTGAGATTTTCTTGACAAAGATAGTGAAATGGTTTGCTATTTTCTTCTCCCGCTCATTTTACAGATAAGGAAACTGAGGCAAACAGGGTTATGTGACTTGCTAATGATCGCACAGCTAGTAAGTGTTTGAGGCTGCATTTGAACTCAGTTCTTCCTGACTTCAGGCCTGGCACTCTATCCACTGAGTCACTTAGTTGCCCCTACATAAGCAACTGAATAATGTGAAACAGCATTCCGAAAACTAAGGAGTTGACAGGCCTACTGTGTTCTGCCCTAATGAAGACCTCTCTCTCTCTCAAGAATTATATTTAATTTTTGGTTCTACATTTTAGGAAGGATATTTATAAGATTAAGACTATCGGAATGGGGAAGGACCTGGCAAATATGCTATATGAATGTCATTTGAAAATCCCAGACATGTTGAACATGGAGTAAACTTAAGGACAAAATGATAGCTGTTTTCATGTTATCTGAAGCTATCCATGAAAGAAAGATTAGATTCATCCTGTTTGCAATAAATGTTTACTCCAAGTGGTCATGGGATAAAAGGACAAAAGAAGAAGTCATAGATATAAATTTTGCAAAGTTCAAGGTTCAAACAAAACAAACGAACTTCCCGAAGTGGAACTTCCTGACAGCTCAGGAAGCTGTGCTTCACTAAGTGATCTTCTAAGACTCCATGAGCTGTTTTCAGCATTTTTTAAGCACCTAATATGTTTGTGCTAAAGCACTATGCTAAGCACTTCATCTGATCCTTAAAATAATCCTGAAAGTTGCTATTATTATCCTTACTTTACAGTTGGACAAACTGAGGCAGACAGATGTTAAGTGACTTGCTCAAGGTCTGTAGTGCCAATGCAATATTTACAGTGCCCATGATCATGATAAAGACTGTGACTATAAATATTCCTGCATGGTGCTTGATCACAAAATATAACAAACTCTCCATATAGAGGAAAAAAGCAAAGCATTTATTTAGACACCAGAAAAACCAATTCCCAAAACCAGTAAAGTGATTCCATCATAGTAGTAAGGTTAATAAGTCATAACAACACAGAAAGCCACAGCTTCCCTTAGCCTTCCCGCAAACCAATATTAGATCAATATGTACTAATGAGCTTATCTGACTCCTTGCCTGAGCATCCTCTTCCCTAGCCATCTAGTCTAGTTATGACAGCCAGGTTCCTGTGGGCTCTGCTCTAGCCTTTGGCAAACTCCTCCCACCACAGGCTCCATGTGACTATATTCAGCCTATCAGGGGACAGAGTTTACTTTCAAAGCTGGGGAGGTCTTCAAACTCCCCCTAGGCTTATTAAGGGGGCAGGGAAGATCTTCATATTCCCATTCCCATTACAAGGTCATATAACTAGTAAATGTCTTAGTCTAGATTTGAACTCAAATCTTCTTGACTCCAGGCCCAGCATTCTATCCACTGCTGCCTCCTATGATAAATGTACAAGATATTCTACATAGCTTCTGGTGGCTTTGAAAATCCATTGAAGACCTTATACATCTATTAATAAGAAATCTCTAGTCAGGTCTAATGTCCAGCCACAGTTTAAGGTTTCATCAGAAATAGATAAGAGAGCTTGTTGTGAATGAGATGCTCTAGAGTACTGTATGTGATTACTAGAAATAACCTGGTCCTACTTTGGGCCATACCCATTCACCAAAACCTACTTGGTATTCACTTAGCCATTTAATATTATTTATTTTTATTAATAGTTGGATAGAGTGCTATGCCAAATCCAAAGCCAGAGAAAATATTTATATTCAACACAGTACCTACTCTTTATAGCATAGTTGAGAGATTAATACACAAACATAGATGGCTTTGATTCACATAATCAATTAATAAGAATTTGTTAGGCACCTACTATATGCCAGGCACTGTGCTAAGTGTTGGGGATAAAAAAAAAGGCAAGGGGACCATCTTTGATCTTTGTTCTGAAGGAGCTTACAATCTAATGGAAAAGACAACATGCAAACAGATATATGCAAAGCAGGCTATATGCAGGATAAGTAGGAAATAATTGACACAGGGAAGTCGCTAGAATTAAGAAGCTTTGGGGAAAGGCTTCTTGTAGAAGGTGGGATTTTAATTGGGACTTAAAGGAGTTCATGGGAGTCAAGAGGTAGAGAGGAGGAGGAAGATCATTCCAGGTACGGGGCACATCAAGTAAAAATACCTGGAGCTGAGGGATGGAATGTCTTGTTCAGAGAGTAGCAAGGAGGCCAGTGCCACTGAGTCAAACAGTACATGGGGGTGGGGGGGGTGGAGCTTTGTAATATATAAGAAATCTAGAAAGGAAAAAGGGGAGGGGTAGATTTTGAAGGGCTTTGAATTCCAAACAAGGGATTTTATATTTGGTCTTGAAAATGACAGGGAGCCACGGGAGTTTATTGAAGAGGGGGAAGTAACATGTTAAGATAATCACTTTAGCAACTGAATAGAGACTGGCATGGGGAGAGACTTATGGAAGGCAAGCCAGCCAGCCAGCTACAGTCAAGGAATAGTCAAGGTATAAGGAGGTAAATGCCTGCACCAAGGTGGTGATGGTATTAGAGAAGAGAATATTTTAAGAAATCACACAAATGAAATCAACAGGTCTTGATAATATATTGGATATGGGGTCAGGGTGAGAGATGGAGGAGTTGAGAATAGCACCTAGGTTTTTATGCCTGGGCAGCTGAGAAGATGGTAGTGCCCTTAGTGGTAAGAGGTAAGTTTAAAAGTGGGATAGGTTTTGGGAAGGAAGAAAATGAGGTTGGTTTTTGACATGTTGAATTTAAGATGTTTACTGGACACCTAGTTTGAGATATCTAACAAGCAGTTGGAACTGCAAGGCTGGATATCAGCAAAGAAATTAAGGCTAGGTAAGTATATTTGAAAGTCATTAGCATAGATGTGAAAAGATCACCAAGTGAAATAACATAGGACAGCCTTGTGTGATACTTGTAGTCAACAGGCGTGACCTAGATGATCCTCTAAAGGAGACTAAGCAGAAATGGTAAGATAGGAGGAATATTAGGAGACAGTATTGTACTAAAAACCTGGAGAGAAGAGAATATAAAGGAGAGGAGTGTGATCAACAGTGTCAAAGGCTGCAGAAAGGGTAAAAAGGCTAAAGATTGAGAAAAGATCATTGAATTTGGCAATTAAGAGATTCTTGGTAACTTTAGAGATGGAAGTTTCAGCTGAAGATTAGATTGGAAATCAAATTCTGGAGAGTTAAGAAGAGGAAGAGAAGAGGAAGTAGAGGAATGTATTGCAGATGGCCTTTTCCAGAAGTTCTGCCACAAAAGTTAAGAAACATATGGAATGATAGTTAACAGGAATGGAAGGATCAAGAGATTTGTTTTTGAGAATGAAAGAAACATGGGAATATTTGTCACTTAAAATCTCTGGACCTGACCTCAGCTATAAAATAGAGCATTAGACAAAATGACCTCTGTGGCCTTTTTAGCAATATAGTTCTGCTCCTATGAGCTATTATAATCTTTCTTCTAAATTCTAGTTTCTTATTGCCAACTATCTATCAAATATCCCCACCTAGACACTCCAGTGTATTGTACATATATGTATATGTGAGCACGTCTGTGTTTGTATCTGTGTGTTAGGACCTATGTTTGTATGGTGATAGTGATAGTGAAGCAGAAAGGATAGATGTGAGCAATGTTTTTGAGGAGAAATTGATCCAATTTGGTCATTGGTTGGATATGAGAGGAAAGAAAGAGGGAAGAACCAAAGGTAACCCTCAGGTCATGTGGAAGGCCTGGTCATCCGAGGTAGGAATAGAGTAGTCAGAATGTCATTTAGAGGAAGAAAAAAAAAAGATAAGAAATCATTTGACACCTATTTAAGTTGGGTTGCCAGAGGTATGGATTTATAGAAAATACGTATATATGGACATGCAGATAGCTGTTAGTCCAAGGCTGAAGCTTGGATGATAGGTCAGAGCTAGACCTAGATTTAGGGGAAACTAATGCATAGATTCATGGAAAACAATGAGATAGCCATTGGAGAGATAATAATGGGAAAAGAGAAGAGAGCCAGAGATAGGAAGAGAGCAAGGAGGTAGTGAAGGAGACAGAAGACTAATTACAGAGATATGAGAAGAACCAGGAAAATGTGGGTAGGTAAGAGTGGAGAGAAAATATCTAGCTGAAAAGGAGTTGTCAAGACTATGAAATGCTGCACAAACATCAAGGAAGATGAGGACACGATCAAGTCTTGGTCATTAGGAAACAATTACTAGCCTTTGATAAAAAAAAAAAATTCTTGTAGACAGGACAAAAGACAGATTGCATAGGGTTCACCCATTTGATGTCAGAGTAATATTACTCTGTGGAAAGAGCCATGATTTCTGTGGGTCCTTTTAGCTCTTAATCTACCTTCCTATGATTATATGAGTTAGGGAAGGTATTATTCTAGTTCTGTAGATGAGGCATGGATACATAGTGTTTTGTTTTTCAGGAAGTGCTAGGTTCGATTGTTGAAACTTTTATATATTAGATGTGTTACCATAGATAAGTAACCTAATTTTCCAATACCCAAGTTACTTCCTTTTCAATGCTTCAGGTACCTCTTTAAGACTATATGTTACAAATGAATTGCTTATTCACATCTGTGGGAGAAATGTCCTGGAGCTCCTTCAATAAAGTTGCAGTTCTGGGCCGCAGGTTGGGATAATGGGCTTATACTCAAAGCCACAGAGATGATAAGTAATAGAGAGTCAGAAGTTGAATTCAAGTCTTATCTCTTCCCACTATATGACACTTGCCTCATGATTCTCACAGGGGTATTGGAATTTAAATAAAACCTAGAGATTTAAAACAAATTAATGAGTCCAGAAGTATACAATATCATGTATCAGTGAAGCAGATGAGGCAAACATTTTGTTGATTAGTGGACTTTCCTTAGAAATCAACCATGAGAGTGACTGTAGATTCCCCTTGGGCATATGAATGGACATGAAACTGCAACTCACACAGTATATAATGATAAGCACACTGTACAAAACAATATATTTGTAGCTCTCCTTTTATATTTATGCACATCTTCTACCATAATACTATTTTCCTTCCTGAACGTTCATTAAGAACATTTATAATATAAATTATAACGTAACCAATACTTCAACCAGGAAACCACTGCTTTGGGGGGAAATAGCTAAATGCATCGCAGCGACTCTAAAAATAAAATATCTAAGACTTAATTGCAGATGGGTAATGTTAAATATCCCATTCATTATTATTGCTACCACATGCCTGAATAAATCCTTCCATAAACATTAAGCTAGTAGGTAAACAAAGAAATAACACTTCATGTGATGAATGCCAATATAAAGCATTTTTAAACAATTCTGTCAAAAGACAGCCTTGAGAATGTTTACTACATGCTTTCATTTTTTAATTATCTGAAGACACAAATACAAATTACAGCTTGTAAAATTTTGAATCAAAGCTTTTGAAATTAGTAGAAAACACACATAATTTGGGAAATAAAACATAACCAGGTTATGGTTAAGTTGGTTATATCATATATTTATGCTAAAATGTGCAAAAAAACTGAAAGAAGAGGACTACAAAACGTATCTATTTTTTAAGAAAAAATATTGTATCATTTTTTTTTTAATCAGGGAAAATTGCTCTCATTAGCACAATGTCAGAGACAATATTACAGCAAATAGATTATCTGAAAATTCTCTATTTTATTGTGTACTTTACATCATGTACTTAATCTTGAGATTACTAGGACACTATACTGTTAAAGTCCATGAGATCTTATGAAAGTCTCCAACTTTTTCACTGTAGCTGAAGGTTAATTATAGAATGTACTTAATTATATATCATATATGGGTAAGTACCTACTGTCTTAATGCATTGTAAAAGTAGAAAGTGTAGCACATTTAGGAAGGAGATATTTTATGGTGTTGATGGGTTTTTCCAGAACAGGATCTATTAAAATAAAAGACTTGATCAGAGCAGGTATGCAAAAAACATGCATTGAATTCTTTCCTTCACTAACTCATGTGATTTTAAGGCAGGCTTCACTCTTATGAAATAAGGTATTATGTTTGTTCATTCTTCTGCTGAAAATGTTCATTTGATATAAATAATTATGGTTCCCTGGAACTACTTTGCATGGCCATATAGTTTAAAAAAACAGTCTCTTGCTATATTAGCCATTTCAACTCAAATTTCAGAGCTTACTTATCCTGATTCCGCATACCATGAACATTTACATAATTTTCTTTCCCTCACTCCAATCCCAGAATTTTCTTTTAACTTTATAATGGGAAGGTGTAGCTGGTTTTTTGTTTTTTTTTTTTTTGATCAATCCCAGAATTTTCTTTTAACTTTATAATGGGAAGGTGTAGCTGTTTTTGTTTTTTTTTTTTGTCATTCACTGTAATGATTAGAAGTCATTGTTAAATTTTATATTTTCACCTCCATTTAAACAAAAGAAAAGCCTGCAAACTGACCCAGAGCTGTACTGCAATCAAGGGTTTAAACATTTTGGACTTTATTTCATTTAATTTCTTCTATTCTTCCATACTCAAAATAAATGACTTTTTATTGAGACTATTTCTGTGAATATGACAGAGAGAAGAAGGAGAAAGAGAAGACTGTCTGATGTTTTAAGGGCAATCTTGATTGTGAGATAGGATTAATATTTAGGATTTCATTTCCATATTAAGGGTTTTAATTTTTAGCATGGCTTTTCATTTTATTGTTCATTAATTTTCATTTTTTATCCTACTTCCTAAGTTTCAAGTAAAACCATGCTCCTAGACAGATGTTGAAGGAAGGTCAAAACTTGTGATTAATTTACCTCTTCCTTTGGAGGTTTCCTAAATAGATTCACATGAGTTTAATTGAGTCAGAAGAAGGTTAATGGACGAAAACTTTACTTGTTATAATGACATAGTAGATAGAGTGCTAGACTTTGAGACTGGAAGACCTAGGTTCAAATTCTGTCTTTGAATTACTGCATTTGTAACTACACAAATCACTTAATCTCTATCAACTTCAGTTTTCCTCATCTGGAAAATGGAGATAAATTTCGTTTATGTATAGATATATACATATATATATATATACATATTGTATATACTAGACATATATACATAGACACATATATAATATGTGTGTGTGCATAAATACTTAACCCTTTGAGTTCCTCTGAGGATCAATTGCAATGATAGTATGTGAGGTGAGTTGAAAACTTTAAAATGCTGTGTATGTGTACTCTATTGGTAGATAGTTAAGGCAGTCAGAAATAGAAAATTTAGACAATTGAGAATTTAAAAAAAAGGGAAACAATTAAGAATTTTAAAAGGAAGTTATTGATGAGATATAAATTAAGGAGCTTGACCAAGTGTCTTGAAATAGAAAAGAGACACTAGACCAGCTAGTAAATGTTACTGAAAATTAATCAATGACCTCAACCTGAAGTGTATAATGAAGTGCTTGGAAAAGTAATTTATGAATTTATACTGAAAAGAAATAATGGTTGGAAGAAGAAGGATTCAACAAGGAAATGATAGTTACTTTTGTTATAGGACTTTCATATTTTAGATAGAAATTAATTCATAAATAATCTTTAAAAGCAAATTAGTTTGCTTAGCTATTGCTTTAAAATGTATTATATGAAAAATATTATTTAAAATATTTGACCTAAATATTATAAATGGATTTATAATGTGATATTCATTCTTAACAAACTGATATCAGATATTGTAAATCAATTTATGTCTTCCATCAATCAAATTGCATTTATTGTATTGTTTAAAAAACATAATAATTCAATTGTTTAATCATTCTTCCACTATAAATTTAAGAGAAAATTTTAAGGAAAATATCTTTCTGATTATTACATTCTATGCCATTATAATTTTATATTTAGAAGTCAAAATTCCTTTCTCTAAACCAATTTAAATTTAGTTAATCCCAATTTTGTAAGTACTTATTAAGTGTTTAAGATTTGATACTGGTCATTGCTGGGGATACCAAGAATAAAATACAGTCTTTCATCTCAAGGACCTTACAATCAATAACGAGAAATAAGTGAAAGAAGTCTAATAAATGGGAGAATATGATAAATGTCCTAAGAGTCGTACAAAGGGCTATAGTATTCTAAGAAGAGATAGGTCACATCCCACTGTGGAGGTCAGAAAATCTTCCATCAAGAAGTACATTTTTGGGGCAGGTAGGTGGTGCAGTGAATAAAGCACCAGCCCTGCTGTCAGAATGACCTGGGTTCAAATTCAGCCTCAGTTGACAACTAACTGTGTGACCTTGAACAAGTCACTTCACCTTAATTGTCTTGCCTCCCCCCTCAAAAAAAAAAAAGTATATTTTAAGATGAATCTTTTAAAGTATTAAGAGATTTTTGACCCGAGAGATATTAATTTGGGATGTTGGCAGAGTAGATTTGTATGAAGAAGATAATAGAATGACAAAAACATGGCATCAGGCCATGTTTCAGTAGTTAGCTGGGGAAGAGAGATTGAGGGAAATAATGATTACATGAGGGAAGGTTGGGGTCCATACTGGTTTTAAGAACAACTTTGAACTACTAAGTCATTTTGACTATTATAAATACTCAAATTAGCTACATAGGACCCTATGAAGGAAGATGCTATCTGCATCCATAGAAAGAACTGATAAATAGTATGTATAGAATGATTTATGTGTGTGTGTATTTGTGTCTAATGATAAATGTATTTATAGTATGTTTTAGAAATGCTTGTTTTATTTCTTAAGGTCAGAATAAACTTTTTTAAAAAGACTGAATGATGCTTTGGTGAGGTCTTTAGACTTCATCTGGTTGAAAATGAGGAGCCATTTAATGTTTTTGTATAGGAGAATAAAACAAAAATTATTTTAATGCATATGCTCTTTTGGTTTGCTTTTCAAGTTATTTTTTGAGAAATATATTGCTAATAATAACTTTGTCGTTTTATTCTAGGTTAGAAGAACAAAAGAATATTTTGTCAGAATTTGAAGGTGACTTGAATGAATTTATTTTATGGTTAAAGGAAGCAGAAAACATTGTCGGTATCCCCCTTGAACCAGGAAATGAGCAACAATTAAAGGATACACTGCAAAAAGTCAAGGTAACATTTGATATTTCTAAGTTCCCCACTTAGTTGTACTTTTAAAGTGTCATCTCTCTTTTTTTGTATTTTAGCATTGGTTTGTCACTAATTATGTTCAGGTTTCTACACTCAAAAATTGATCAATATTTTATTTTCCCTTAATCTTATGATTACCAGGCTTTTTGGAATTACAACCTTCTACATTTCTTATTTGCTTTCATTATATTTCTATATTCTCAAAGTTGCTGTTGTGTGGCATAGATTTATTTTTAAATTAAGTTGAGTTAAAATTAGTTTTATTTTAAAGATAATTGTTATGTGATGATGGAATGTCCTAAACTGAGAGATTGAAAATCATTATTTTAATATGTTTCATACTATAACTTTAGGTTTCTAGACAGCTAGAGATATCACAGGCATCTTATTGCTAAATTGTTTCACCTCAAATCAAAAAGATTCCAGTTGACAGCTGGTTGTTGTAACTGCTTGTTCTTTCTCACCAAGCTAATACAGTGGCCCTCAATACAGTCAAGTCAATTTACAGGATTTTTGTGCTCACCTTTATTGAATGTTCTATTATTCCCTAATTGACCCACAACTAGCAGATAGATGATTCAAAAAATGAAACTGAATTAACTTATTTCATTTTAATTCTAGGATCAATTAAATTCAAGTTTATATATGGAAATATATAATACGATACGTTATACATACACATATTTGCATACATGTGTATGTGCATAAATGTGTATTATATATGTATATATTTTCACATATGTATAAGTTTGTACATATATGCATGAATGTATGACACCTACTAAGTGTAGACAGAAGACGGTGTGGGGTAGTGGATAGAGAATCTGCCTCAGAGTCAGTAAAACTCATGTTTAAGTCCAGCCTCTGAAACATACTAGGGAAAATAAGGAAGAGTGAAAGGAAGAGAGAGACAAACAGACAGAGAGAGAGAAATGAAAGAAAGAACAGAAGAAGGAAGGAAGCAAAAGAAAAAAGAAGGAAGGAATGAAGGAAGGAAGGGAGGGAGGGAGGAAGGAAGGAAGGAAGATTGATTGTAAAATGCTGTGCTAGGAACACAAAGACAAAATCAGAACAGTCCCTTCCATCCAAGTTCTTGCTTTTTGTGGGAGGAGTAGATAACAATGTGCAAAGATAATTAACAACAAGATAGTTTGAGGAGGAAAGAATACTAACAGCTATTGGAATCAAAGAAGACTTTAGAAAAGAGATGAGTCCTGAGCTAAATCTTGAAAGAGCATAAGAATTCTGAGAGGAGGAAATGAAAAGACAATTCATTGAAAACATGGAATTTGTGTTAGGCAAATATCTACAGATAGGAAATATAGTGTCCTGCTTGGTAAATTGGCTATTGTCCAATTTGGCTGGATAATATAGCGTAAAAACAGAAAAAAGTGCAGTGCATTCCTGGAAAATGAGGTAGAACTAGATTCTAGAAGACCTTAAATGTCAGGATTAATATTTTATAATTTATTCTAGAAGCAAAGGAAGCCATAAATCCTTTGAAGAGTTCAGTGACGTGGTCAGACTCATGCTTTAGGAAAGTTGTTTTGACACTTGTGTAGAGGTTAGATTGAATCACGGAAAACAATTTGGAGCCTATTATGGTTCAGGCAAAAGGCAATGAGACCCTGAACTATGGTGGTAGCTGTATAAATGAACATAAGAGACTGAATGCAAGAGATATTATGGAAGCAGAATTGACAAGGCAGCCATAGTGGGTGAGTGAGACAGGAAAGTAAAGGATAACTCCAAGTCTACAAATCTGAGACTGAAAATTGGATGCCCTTCTAGGTAGGGTAGAATGGTAGTACCTTTTACAGAAATAGGGAACTTTGAAAAAAGTCAGGGTTTGTGGAGAAAGATGATGAATTTCAGATATAAGTGGATCTTGCCAAACTGGCTTCTGAGTTTCAAAGAGTTTTAAATCTTTGGAAGATTCAAGAGCAAATAAACATACATCAAAGGGAAGTAAAACTACTGACGATTTCATGGTCCTATTTTTTTGAATATGTAGATGGGAGTATACTTAAAATCATAATCGTTACTCAAGAAATATTTTGTTACCTGAAAAAGAAGTAGCAGTGTGAGATCAAATCTTAAATTTAGCTTTCACATTTTTACATTACACGTAAATGATCTCATTTACTCCTTGGAAACCTGTGTTTCTAGAATGTGCTTACAATCAGATGAAGTAAAATAAATATCTTGTTCAAAAGTCATATTTTAGGAGACATTGATAATTCACTTAACATTTTCTAAAAATTTTTCTTGTATGCAAAGCTGCACTTAGTAGGTAATAAGGGATAGAAAAATCAGAATAAGAAATAATTCTGGCTTTCAGTTGCTTCATAATCTAGTCAGCGAGATAAGAATTTTGTAGAAATGACTGACAGTTTTCATAACAACAGAGATATGTGTTCTCATAGCATAGATTGTCTGTGATAAAATCAGGTAAAATATTATGGTCATGTTAACAATTGATATGGGCTTCCAATGATGCCTTGGATGTGGACAATTAGTGATTATGGCAAAAAGGGAATTCTATAATGGACAATGTGAGCAAATACATATGACAAAAAAAAGCAGATGATAGATAAGGGAAATAGTGAGTAGACCAGTATGGTTAGAATATAAAAATAAAGAGAAGTAGGAGAATGTAGGTTGGAGCTGAATGACCGAGAACCTTCAATGCCATTCAAAAGTTTGGACTATATTTGGTAGGTGGTGGGGTTCATATAGGAGGAGAATTGTACAGAGCCTAGGAAAATTCTCTTAGAGTCACAGGTTAAACTAAAAGATCAAAGACTAAAGACTGTCAACTCAGGTAATGTCACTGTAAAGAAGAGAAAGAGAATTAAGAGATATCATGGAGGCATAATCAACGCAATTTGGAAATTGATTGTATAAAGAGGGAGAAGAAAAAGGAAGGAACAAAGATGATTGTGATCTTTTAATCCTGGAAAGATTGTGTTCATTCAGATTCTTTACATGGGAAATGTTCAACACACACACGTGCACACACACATATACACACATACTGTGCTAAATTTTATATATTAACTATAACTTGGGAAAGTGTTGAAACTTACAAGTCTTAGACAAGAGTTGTAATATCCTTTCATTTGGTTTTCCACTCACAGAATACTTTCATCCTCTGCTAAATATTGATCACAGGACAGCATCACATATGTTGAGGTGATCCTACATCCCATCATTGATAACCTGGTTCTGTTTAAGGAATGGTTGAATTTAAAAGTTTGGAAGTCAATTGATGAAACCTCATATCACAATTACACAAAATGACCAACAATTTTCTTTGTTAAAATACGTTTTCTCTAGGGTGTCAGACAACATGTCTCTCGCTAGAATAGATTGGAAGCCAGCAGTTTCAGTCTATCAGTTTTGGCCTGTGTGGAAAACTGTGGGTATTTAATAGTAGATTGGGTATTTGACCGTTATCATTTCATCTGATAAACTTTTTGACAGGGACAAAGATAAAGGCTTGAAAAACCACAGCAATTCATCATAAATGTTGTTTTTTGGTTTCAGGTACGTGTGGAAGAGTTGCCTGGACGGCAGGGAATACTGAAACAATTAAATGAAACGGGAGGTGCAGTTCTTATAAGCAAGACCATAAACCCAGAAGAACAAGATAAACTGGAAAATAAACGCAAAGAGGCAAACCTTCGATGGATAAAGGTTAGACATACTGGCAACAGCCTGTTATCTCATGGGCAGTGTGCTACAAGCGTCTATTTCTTTGTGTCATGAGTTTGTGTGCTGGCTCAACTACATGATTTGTCACAACTGGAATCTGGGGTGTTATTAGAAGAAAGTGTAAGTGCTGAAACATCCAGGGCTATTCTTCACATAAATTATTTTCAGGAATTGGCCTGAAAATTGCCTAAGTAATTAATTGGATATTCAGTTGTGCATGGAAAGCCTTTAGAAGAGATGAAGGTGACCCATGCAAAAAGTAAAATAAAGCAAAATCCCTAATTCTCACCCAGAGGATTTACTAAATAAATGATAGATGTGTAAAATTTATGCAGCTCCATATGCATGTATTAAAAACCCACCAAAGAAACCTATAACAAGTGTCCAGGTTATCTTGGGAGCCCTCAATTTACAATATCCCTCATATTCCCTTCAGCTCTTTATTTCTTTATTTTTAATTTAGGGTTTTAAGAAAGTAAATATGGCTTAAAAAACCTTTCATGTTCAATGCTTTTCTCAGTCCTGGATGTTAGCTACAAATTTCAAATATATTTGTTGTCATTTAAAATATATGTTAAACAATAACTTTTCATCAAAATATAATTAATATTAAAATAATTTAAACTGGGATCATGACAAGGAGATTTTGCAGACGTGAGATATTCAATAAAGAGTGAATGTCCAAATAATGTTTTCATTCTAAAATAGAAACATGGCAAATAAACAATTCTTTGTTTATTCATCAATCTCCAACCTAATTGAAAGGTGTGAAGAATGTTGCAGAGAAACTTTTTTTATGCTTATGCAATTTGAAAAGAAATAACAAAGACTAAATTTAGAAATGTGTCAGGTTATTTATTTCATTATTTTCAAATTGTAGTGCTGAAGTTTCTCTAACAGATTGTGTAAATAATTTATTTAATAACTACAACAGATGTCGCTTTTATGGAAGTAGAATAAAAATCTATAATATTTATATTAGTTTCATATAACAAGAGTAAAGTAGCAATTTGAAAAATAAATATTTTGAAGTAAAATATAATTTTAAGCCAAAGAGCATTAATCAAAAAGAAGAAAATAAACATAAAACAGGGGCAAAATATTACAGAAGAACCTTGATTTTTTTATAATGTTAAAATAGATTTTTTTAAAAAATAAAAGAAAAAACTTTTTTTTAAGGAATCATAGATCTAGATGTAGAATGGATTTATTTTATAGAAGAGGAAACTTAAGGTCATTGAGGTTAAGTGACTTGCCTAAGGTCATACAGTTAAATATTATGGAGCTGAAATTTGACTCCAGATCTAGCTCTTTTAATGATAAATCAAGCACGTCTCTTTTGTTATGTCCCTTTTTAGTCCTACTTGAAAAAATTCTGTCACTTTTTGTACTATTTTTCTTCTTCTTTTAAAAAATATAGTTATTATACATAGTACTTGCATATCATAAGGGCTTGTTGACTTATTGACAGTATGTGCATAGTGTCAGTAAGTATATTATATGTGTGTATATGCATACATACATATATATACACACATGCACTCACAATGTTCTGGTTCTCTGGTTTCCATATTCCTATCTCTCCCACAGTCATCATTCTATAGCACCATCACAACAGATGTGATTCATTGAGCCATCTCCAATTTTTGAACCTATGGATTGTTTCCAATTGTTTTTATTATTATAAATCATGTGCCTATGGATACTTTATGCTTTAATTTAAGGAAAGGCAAATAACAATTTAATTACTTTGCCCTACTTTGTTCATCTGCCTTACAAACCTGATTTATAACTCCATTTTCCTCATCTATAAAATTAGGGAATTGGATCAGTAGATTTCTTAGGCCCCTTCTAGTTGCAATGTTCAATGATTTTTGTGATTCTGAAACCTAAGATATAAATGAAAATTGACAGAGTTCATTATTAAGCAATCATCTGTATTTGCTGCCTTCAACTCTCAGTCCGTCATTATTTCTGTTTTTCATGCCTTTTCTAGGCACTGACTCTTGATCAAGCCTGGGGTAAGATTGATTGAAGAAAAAAGAAAATGATCAGTCCAGTACATAACTTGTTATTCCTAATAGTTAGAGATGCCCCTAAGTGGAATGACTGTGCAGGAGGTAATGGATTACCCATTACTGGAGAGTTTCAGATGGCGTTTGGATGACTACTAATCACAAATGTTTAAGGGAATTGCTTTTCTGGTGCCATTTGGGCTGAATGGCCTTCGAGTTCCCTGTTGATACTAAAAGCATCAAAATAACTAGACTTCTCCCCCCTTCAATGAGTGAACTCCCTTCTCTCCCACCCCCCAAACAAAATATGGAGATGTGATTATTAATATCCTTGTTATAGGAAAGGAATATTTTTCCAGGAAAATTTGAAATATTATTGTGTAATGCTTAACTGGAAAATGAAGTTAACTACTGATTATTCTATTATATTATCACTTAATTTGCGTATTAAAACTTTTACATAGAATTTTTTAAAATAAAAAATACATTAATCGTCCTGAATTACAGAGATTAGCAGGTCAAAGGTACTGTCAATACAATATCTTTTTAATACAGTATCTATTCAAAGGCTCTTGTCCATTTGCTTTTAGTCAATTAATAATGATTTTAAAATGAGTAAAAATGTAACACCTTATTGGAAAAAAAGGAAAGAAATCCCCTATTGCTCTTGGGCATAATGGTAGCATATTTAAAGTAATCTCTTTTCAAGCCTTTTCATAGGCATTGAATTTATTGCCCAATAGTGATGAATGTGAGCATATAAGAGAAATAAAATTCTAAAGGGAGACTTCTAATATAAAATAAACTTTTGGCTTTTATTTCTGCATTGCTTTTGCTTAGGGGCATGTAAATTTCATAGTATTGACCTTGTGAATAGAGGAGTTCTCCTTCCTTTCTAACCATAACAGTAGTGAAATGACATGTTCTAGAATATTACTACCTTAAACTGAACTTGAAAGAGGACAAAGATTAAATATGATGTTGAAAAGCGCAGATTGTAAATTCTAACCCAGTTTCATTTATTACCATCTTCTAAAGCCAATATTTTGTGCAAAAAATGAAAATGATGGTATTTTTATTAAAGGTCATGCTAATACAGAGAATAAAATTCAGTCATAATCTTTATATCTTTGCATCAAGATGTTTGAGTTTATTTTAATAATTAAACATCTGCATCTATATCCAGGTAAGCTGCCCACCCAGTGCTTCAAAGCATAGAAAAGAGACCCTGAGCATTGGGTTGGGTGATGTATTCGTTTTTTTGTCATATACCACCTGCCAGGACATATAACAGATCAGTAATGGGTTTCTTACCTTTTATTGTGTAGTAAATGGATTGACAGATTATGCCTAGGGCCAGTGAACCGTGGAATCAGAGGTTTGAGGGAAGGAGTTTATCACACTTTAATGTTATTCTTGTCTAGTATCAGCCGAGAGGGATGAGGTAGATTATCAGAGAGTAAGCTGTGTGCCAGAATCGCAATTCCCTTCATTTATCTACCTTAGACTTTAAGGCAAGGCTACAGTATGGATTATGAAGGTAGTGATCAGTACTTGATGGAGACATTTTGGTTTTTTTTTTCCCTTTTAATTGGTCTTTTGGTATGAGAACTAATTGTAAAACACTGAAAAGATGATTCCCTTGTTTGTTAGAGCAAATCATCTTGCTCTGGTGCAAAAATAAAAGAGTTTGAGTGGAATGCCATGTTTAATTTGGGAACATTTTCAGTATAGCTTATCTTTGACTTGATTGGCCAAGTATTGAGAAAGGTGAATGGGGCTAGGACAAGTACAGGAAACGGAAGTCATGACAAGGTTATGATTTAGGCAACAAGTTGATCTTCATAGTTTTGATTGATAGATTTGAGTTATTTATAATTGTTAAATTACCTGAAGATTAATCTTAGTAAGACACATACACAAAAACACACACCCGTACACATGTACACACTTGCACCCACATTTTCTCTCTCCACAGAGAAACATATATATGTGTACATATATATGCTCACATGTATATGTATCTTAGTATATATGTATATATGTATGTATGTGTATATGTATTATGTATGTGTGTGTATATATACACACACCTAAAAAACTAATTTCTTATGAAAGTAACATATTAAGCAATCTCTTGATTCAGGTTTTATTGATTAGGAAAGTAGACTTTGGAAGTGCTTAGCCTCTGCAACCTCTTCTTTCATTGGTGACTTCTTCCTAGAGCCCCTATTTTGTGGAAATATTTAGACCAACATTCATTCCACTTCTAGCTCTGCCCTTAGCTCCTAAACTTTCAAACCATGCTCTTGATCCTGGAACATCCCTCAGTGCTTAGGGCCTTTTCACCCTGGAAAATACAAATTTTTTTTCAAGGTTTTCTCAACCTGAAGCATCCCTTTGTTTGGCTGATCGTCTTCTCCATTGATGAATTCCTCCTGGAGCCTCCATTTTGTGGAGGGACTTAAGCCAGCCTTCATTCTTCTCTGGGCTTTGTTCCTGGCTTCAGGACTTTCATGCCATGACTCCATGCTGGGAAACTTTACTTCCCCCTTTTTTAGCTTCCTTTGGTTATCTTTCCTAATTAGAATGCCAGCTATTTGAGTTTGGGATTCTCTTTTTGCTTACGTTTATCACCCCAGCATTTTGTACAGTGTCCTCCACATCGTGAGTACTTAATAAATGCTTATTTCCTTCCTTTTTGTCTTCCTAAGCACATCAATACTTAAATCAATCCATGATCTCATGGATGTTATCAGTCTTCCTTGCAGTAATATAGATTATAACTCATTTATTTATCTTCTCGTGTGTTTCGTTATCTACATTGTGGAAAAAATCCCATCATGGATCCACTCAACATGCTGGAACCCTATCTCTAGGCCTTTTAACATTACATGTGTTCCCTTGTAGCGCTCAGATTGTCTCTTTTAATCCCTCAATCATACCATGTGACTTTTTCACCTCCTTTTTCAACCATATTTTTATCTCCTCAATTATATTTTATATCTTGCATACAATTCATTGTTGGAAATGCTCTACTATCCATTTAGGTTCATCATCTCTCTCTCGGTTCCCCTTTCACTTAGGAGCAATTTTGACTCCTTGGTGATTGTAGTGTTACATTATTCTTAACCACATTAAAAAAAGTTTATGATAGAAGATATCTATATCTATTTCTATTGCTCTGTCTCTACATCTGTATCAATATCTATTTCTATCTCTTTATATAGATACCAATATCTAGAAAGATAGAGCTATATCACCATATGAAGATAGAGATTGTTATAGATGTAGTTAAATGAATGACAGAATGATACTGGAGTGGCACCATCTAGCAATGTCTGACAATGCTCAGCTATCAGGCTGTCAATTAAGTACTCAGATTATGCATCATTCATACCACCTAACACTGAAGGAGGTTCTTGAGTAGCAGCCAAGCTTTCTTTAGTTTTAGGAGAGCTGATTCTTTCTTGCTAGCTCCATCCCTTATAGGGAGGGGTGTTTCTTTACTCTTTGTCCAGCACTAGGCATTAATCTGAATCACCCAATCAAATTATGGGTCACAGCTTCCCCTATCCTACTAAGGAAAAATTTTCTCCTGATCCCTTAAAACCACTGTGTGCTTTATTGATTCACCGCCAGCACTAGAAGATACTCTAATTGCCTTTATGTTTTTGATCCAGATGTATTATTTTATTTGTGTAGGGAATCTCAGATGAGGAAATCCTCACTAACAATCCATATCTGTAACTGCTGTATAATAAATAAATAAATAAATAAATAAATAAATAAATAAATAAATAAATAAATAAATAAATAAATGAATGAATGAATGAATGAACGAACGAACAAACAAATAAATAAATTATATATATGGCAAAATTTGAACCCAGATCTTCTTGAATCTTGAAACCAATTTTCTATATATGCCACATTGCATCTCATTATTATCGTTGCTATAAAATAAAATAAAGATAATTTTTTATTGTTTAAAGTGCTAGAACAATGTAGATCCTAGAAATTCATCCATTAACACCATTTCACAGTAACCAGTGTGATGTATCTCTTTGTAGGAATCATTGATACAGTGATACATTAGGCAAAGGTGGTTACATTGTCCCTTGTTCAGTGGAAACAGGAACAAGATGAGCAAGGGAAGAGTGGAGGTAAATGTATAGGATACATTTTATGTTAGTCTTTTAGATAAAGAAATGCGTTCTAGTTATTAGAAAACAGTCTTTACTCACGTGTTCCCTCCCTCACCTCCCCACCCGCAGTGTGAAAAGGTAAGTAGATGTTCAGGTTTGCAGATTTTGTATTAAATCCAAGAACACTGCAGAATCTCTTAAATGCCAACCATTATTAACTAAACAATCCCATTAAATTAATTATCTTCCTATTGTTTCTATAATTGGCTCTATCATGTAGGAAAAATTAGTGTTCTTACAGACTAATTTTTAGCATTTTATACATTTCATGTAACAATTAACAAGCATTTTTAGTTAATTACTATGCACTGGGACTACAAATAAAATGCAACTGTTTCTGACTTCAAGGTACTTAAATTCTAATTGGTAATATAAAGTAGCTTCAGAATTTTTCCCATTATATTATGATTTTTTCCCCCATCTCATCATGGAATGAGCATTAAATTAAGAATCACAAATCCTTATCCTCTCCCTGGCCTCACTAATTAAAGTTTCATGACCTTAAGAATAACTTACTATTCTGTGAATCACTATAACTGTATAAATTAGGAAAACAATATAAATAATAAAGTAAATAATAATAATGGAATAATAATTTTAATTGCTGCACTGTTATAATGTTAATTGAATAGGAAGATCTTTCACATCCATTAATAGCAAATTGCTAGAGGAAAAGGTTTGGGTAGAAAAGGAATTAGCTGATTTGCTTGAGAAGCTTTCTATGCTTATAGCATCAGAACTTTGCTTTGGAAGAGTAAGCTATAAAATATCAGGTGGCAGCAGAAAAGACAACTGTGAGCTTAGCTGGGGAGGGATAGGGGGAAGAAAAGTTAGCAAAAAGAAGGTACATGCAACTGTTTCATGTATGGGGGCCTGATTGCGCCCCAGACACCTGGGAAGAAGACATAGGGGATGAAGATGAAGCAGATTCAGATGAGGAGTCTTCTAGAAATCTGGAAGCACGTCCAATAATATGAAAGAAGCAGGAAAGCAAGGGAGGTCACACAGTGTTTAAGGGAGTATTGTTTTTATTTTACACAGGATTTTATACAGCAGGAAGCTACAGATATATTAAGTTGATACATCCTAAAAAGTTGGAGAATAACTAGTATCTTAGATGGTGAGAATCAGTGATGAGGGGACTGGAGAAGTATGGGTAGATAACATAGATTGTTTGAAATTTATAGGTATTAGTCAGAATCCTTTTGTACAACAAGATTTTAGGGATTACTATATACAAGGAGGCAAAAAAAATTTGTTAGCTTTAGCTGCTGAGGGATGCAGTAAAAAGTATCCCACTGACTCTGTGTGGCCTAGTGGAGATAGACCCTGCTATTTGCTTAGAGACTGTATAAGAAAGTTAAAGGCAGAGGTAATAAAAACTACAGTGACGGTGGAAGATGCAGACACATATCACAGCACTCCCTTAACAATATGTCATAGAAATATAATAGTGAAAACTGCTCCTCCTCCTTATGAACACATAATTCTGACTCTATTAATTGAGGAAATAGGGCAACTCTTTCAGAGGAGCTGTATATGATTTCACAGTTACGGGACCTAGAGGGATGGGGAAGAGATAAATTTTCTCAAGAAAGAAGAGAAAATAGTCAAAAGATTCAAAGTCAGAATAGATTAATGAGGGGAAAATTGTTTACTGCTTTGTTGAGAGCAGGAGAGGCAGAGGAGAGAGCAGAGAGCAAGGAAGAGCCGAGGCAGGAACTTGCCTAGGGGTACTTGTTTGTGGGGAGGCCTGACAGAAAGAATGCTTTGTTGTTCCTCCCTGGATTGGTGATAAGTACCTTGCTAAATCTTACTTCCTGGTCTCCTAATAGTGGCATTCGAAATAAATATTTTGGTTTTGTCTTTGAGCAAGAGAGTTTATTATATTTTGTGAGTCTACACTGGCAATATATATACATATTCATAGCAGCTGCTATAGCAGTGGTTCTCAACCTGTGGGTTGCGACCCCTTTGGGGGTCAAACAGGGTCACCTAAGACCATTGGAAAACACATATTTCTGATAATCTTAGGAACCGAGACACCGCTCCTCTAACCGTCTCCAGGTGGGTCCTCCCACATGCAGATACACACACACATGCAAGTAGTAAAGGGTCCTGGCATTAGGAAAGTTGAGAACCACTGTGCTATAGGTATTACATTGTCATTACAACTATCTATCTCACAAGATTGTTGGGAGGATCAAAAGAAATAATGTATAAGAAAACACTACAAAATGCAAAGTACTGTTGTTAGCTCCTTGGTGAATATTCTTTCACAATGCCCCCAATAACTGGGTGAACCCTTTGTCTTAGTACTTCTACTTTCTTTCTATACTTTGTCACTTGGTTGTTTTAATAGTTTTTATTGATTCAATGATCATTTCTATGCAGATTATACTTAGAGAGACTGATGTGTATGTGTGTGCATGCATGTGTGTGTGTTATATATATAGAGAGATACAAACATACATATGCGTATGCACATATACATAGAACCTCAAAGAAAAATCAATTACTGAATTAGAGCAATGAAGGCCTAGAAATTTCAATGACTCTCCCCACCTGTTCCAGTTAATCAAGGGTTGTAAAAGAAGATATCACCATTACTAGTAATGATGATAAAGAAGGATGCTAGGTTTCAGAGAGTTTCAAAGGATAGAATGAAAAAGAAGAGGTCTAATATGAAAGGAATTTGTTAATTGTAGAGTGGGAATTTGAGAGAGCACAGTGGAAAGTGTGGCGAGATCTGTAGTAGGGTACTTAGAAAGGGTTGAAAGCCCTGAAGCTGCTCCTGCTGCTGTTGTCACCTCCAAGGTCCAGAGCTGGTGTTGTCATCACGTGTGCTATAGACCAGTACCTTCCCCTGTGTCACAGACCTTTCCTTCTGACCTCCTAATTTGTCTTGGACTAGAAAAATGTCTCACTCCAACCTTTTGTTGGCTCTGCTGCTGTGGAATTCAGTTTGAGGTGTTATTTTAAAGCTGTTTAGAGAGGAATGTCGGAGGATTCCTCTACTCTGCCATCTTGTCTGCACTACCAGGAGTCCAGCCACCTATCCAGTGACTTTTCTGAGCACTCAGAATCAATATTTACCTCCATTTCTATGGTGCTGAGATGTTTCTGGCCATTTTCAGAACAAATATACAGAGGGAAGGGAAGGACAAGTGGAGAAGAAGACACAAATAGAAAATATCAACACTACCTTGTCAAGTATAGATGCACAATATACATCTCAATAAATATATACACAAATACATCAACACACATATACATATACACATATGTATGTGTATAGGGTATGTGTGTGTGTGTATTTAAAAAAAATACTGTACTAGGCAAGAGTTTATACT
Source organism: Pseudochirops corinnae (assembly GCA_028646515.1). NCBI lineage: Eukaryota > Metazoa > Chordata > Mammalia > Diprotodontia > Pseudocheiridae > Pseudochirops > Pseudochirops corinnae. The sequence continues at coordinate 65,493,789 of CM053591.1, forward strand.
TATACAATTCTCTTTCCTGTTCTTTATATATTTTGTTATTGTTGATGATTGTTGAATTCACAGTTAAAGTTAAAAAACAAACAAACAAACAACTTTCTACTTCTTCCCTATTCTCAGCCGTCCTCCTGGATAGTATAATTTCTCAATCTTCTATCTGCAATTTTAGAATAAAACTAGGCTGAGTTTTTGCTTTCTGACTAAACAAATGAAGACATTAAACCTCTTCTAAGCAATTTAGAATATCTTCTGTATAAAACAGAACACAAATTTGTAAATAAATGTGAAAGCTCATATGGCATTCTCTTTATTGTCAGCTATTGAACATGTCACTGGAGGGAGTCACAGGGGAATGAGCACTGGCCTAGGAACCAGGAAACCTGAGATCTGGCCTTTGCTCAGTGGGGTAACATTGGGCAAGTCACTAAGTCTCTATGAGTATGTATGTGTGGGGAAAAGATGAGAAGACCTTCTACATTCCAAGGCTTTATAGATAAATGTAGGAGATTGCAAGTATGTAAGAATTTTATTTTTATTCCTTAGGAATGAATAAATTGTATGCCAATACGTTTTTAACTTTTTCAGGGAAGGGATACTGTATTTTTCTGTTTGTTTGTTTGCTTGTTTTTTATATCTCTAGTTCCTGTTAAACTTACATGTGACTAATAGCTAGCATTTTATACATTGCATTAAGGTTACAAAGCACTTTACATACTTATTTAATCCTCAAAATAGCTTGGAGAGGAAAAGCTATTATTACTAATCCAAGTTTTACAAATGAGGAAACTGAGACTAGCAGAATTTAAAAGACTTGCTCAGGTTCATGTAACTGTTACATTTCAGTGACAGGATTCAGACTCAGGTCTTTCAGGCTCCTACTTCAGCACTCTATCCACTAAAAGTACATGATAGATAATTAATAAATATTTGCTACATTTTGATCAATTAATTCACCTCAGTATTTGTTATCTTCTTCAATTAGAATGAAAGGTCGTTGAGGAAAACCATGTGGAATTTAGTCACTACTAAGAAGTTAATTCCAGTGAACCCATAATCTCTGAAACTCCCTTGTATGTGCTAGCACTCTAATAACGGTGGCCACAGTGTGTGTTGACCAGAGGGTAAGAAAAGGCAATATATGAGCTTTGATTCCCTTTTTAGAAATCTACATCTACCTGGATTATAAACTCATCTCTTAGATAACAATACCCTATTGCCATTTAGAAATGTGTACCTGTTAGGATTGTCTTCTTTTACTACAAAAGCTGTAAAAAACTATTTGCTGCATTATTGAGAATGAAGCCAGAACAAAGTATTTTCTTTTAACATGAATACTGTCTCATTTTAATGTGTATGTCCCTAGTTTTTAGCATAGTGCTCAGCACATATTAAACTATTAATAATAAGAATAGTAATAAAATTAGTAAATATTTATTGAAGTTTAAAATTAATTTTATCAATAAATTTATAAATAAATTAATAAATAAAAATAATAAATTACTCTTCATTCATTTAAATGCATCATCACATCATCCTTTTGTTCTCCATGATGCCTATTTGTTTCAGCAAGACTTCTAATAGTTTGACAAAGTCATGACTGTCATGAAAATTGACAAACCTTTCCTGCTTTCAGCAGTTAGCAGACATAGTAGCTTCAGAGAGTATCTGCAACTATTCCTGGTGAGTTGTATTAGCTGTCTTTCTGATCCCTTTTGTACTGAATTCTGATTCCTCTAAAAGATAAAGGATGGTCAGGTTTTCCTAGGACTATCTATTATTACAAATAAAGTCAGCTAGTGATTTTTTTAAAGGGAAGTTGTTTTTCTCTTCTGTTCAAGCCTAGTTTTTAGGTAATAAAAAGAAATGTGGGGGCAGCTAGGTGGCTCAGTGAATAGAGCACCTTCCCTGGAGTCAAGAGGACCTGAGTTCAAATACAGCCTCAGACACTTAACACTTACTAGCTGTGTGACTTTGGGCAAGTCACTTAACCCCAATTGACCTGCCTTCCCCCTCCAAAAGAATAAGAGCAAAATAAATGTGGTCCCAAACAAAATAGTTTATGATATTTCTTTATTATTCTCTGATATGAAACTTTTGCCTCAGTCCTTATTTATATGCTTAATTAATTGCTATTAAGTCTCTGAAAATTAATATTCAACTCAATGATACCAGTTAGTCAGCCACTAGCAAGTGCTTACTATGTGCCAGGCACTGGGCTAAGCACTGGGGATACAAAGGAAGGCAAAAAAAGCCCATTCTCAAGAAGCTCCAATCTAATAAACACATAAACAACTATAATGAAGAAAAAAGATAAATTAGGAGTAGCCTCAGAAGAAGGCCCTAAGATTAAGAAGGACTGGGAAAAGCTTCTTGAAGAAAGTGGAATTTTTGTGAGGACATGAAGGAAGCCAGAGAAGCCAACAGGTGGAAATGAGGAGATAGAGTGTTCCAGGTGTGGGGTCAGCCCAGGAAAAATTCCTAGAGTTGGAAGGAGTGTCATGTTCAAGCACTAGCAAAGAAACTACTAGGCTGATCCTCCAAAGAGGTCAAAGAAAGATGTTCCCAATATGTACCAAAAGTAGCTTTTTTATAGTAATAAAGACTAGGAAACTAAAAGAGTACCTACCCATCTGTTGGGGAATGACTGAACAAAATATGGTATATCAATATAAAGTGATAATATTGTTCCATAAGCAATAACAAAAGGAATGAGTTGATAAAAACCTGGGAAAATTTGTGTGGACTGAGGCAGAATGAAGTGAACAGAACCAGGAGAACAACTTAAACTATAATATCAAAATTATAAGGACAAACACCTTTGAAAGATTTGAGAGTCCTCATCAACTTAGTGATGATACCTACCTCCTGACAGACAGATAGTAAATTCAAGGTTAGGATGAGACAGATGCTTTTTGACCTGGCCAATATGGCAATTTCTTTACTCAATGGCATGTTTGTTTTAAGGCTTGTTTTTCTTTTGTTTTGTTTTTAAATTGGGGTAGCAGGAATTTGGAGGGAGAGAAAATAAATGCCTGCTAATTGAAAAAAGGGAAAAGAAAATTATTGCTTAATTTTGCAGCTATAGACCCATTAGCCAAGTTATATTTGTGTGCTTCTGCTACCATATATGTCTGAATACAGGGAAAGCCTATTATGATGATGTCCAAATTGTTTGTTAAAATGAATGCATTAGCAGAAGTTACATACCAAATTTACTGGACTTAGATATGAAATAGATTGACCTTAAACTTCTTTTTTTCTGCTCAGCATTTGGATCTTTTTATGTGTTGCTTGAAGGCTAGGTGAATTTTGTTTAAATGATTAGGTGTCTTAGGTAGAAAGATATGAGGGTAGTTGAAGGGTAATTGCTACTTTGTGACAGGGTAATAAAAAAGTATAAATAGCTTGGCTATAGTTAGCTGTATTCTCCTGCCTTCAGATATAAACAGTAAAAAAAAAAAAAAAAGAAAGAAAATAATCAGATTCTGTATTATAGAATGTCACCATTTCAATTGACAGCTGCCAGAGAAGGCCTTGGAATTATTCCACAGATTTTTCTAAAAGTGAATTTTTTGCATAGTTTCCATAGACTATCAACTAGGATGGCAACTTTGCCATATATTTCTCTTTAATTTTCATTTCTTCAATATGGAATTTGACCCAATTTGTTTCCACTTATATTTTGTGTTTTTATAGATTTTTAACCTAAAATGAAAACCTGTAAGCCTGATTCATTGTTTCTCTTCGGGCCCAAAACACCCATATCTTTTCTGGTAATATAGATCGAGAAAGGAATATGTATCTAGTATCTGGGCAAAACTTTCACACCAGAAACTTCCAGGTAAATCCCTGTCTGGGGCTCTTGTTTAAAGCCTGTAGCTATATTCTGTTTCATGGTCCTTTGGCAGGGTACTTGCAGCCAAATTTAGCTTTCTGCTTTGTTTTTCTTCATTTGTCAGTGCAGGCACAGCAGGTAGTGCTAAGGTATCCTTTCCTTCCATTAGTTTCCTCCTGAAAGATGTGGCGACTTTTGCTAAAGGCCTCTGATTCAAAATTGCATGTTTAAAGGGCTCATTCTTTCAGAAAATATGGCAAATCTGTAATAATTGTGCACTAAACATCTATAACAGTATGTTTACTATCACGGGCAGCTCAGTTGTGCAGTGGATAAAGTGCTAGGCCTTGAGTTAGAAAAAAATAAGTTCAAATCTGGCCTCAGAGACGGACTAACTGTGTGACCCTGGACAAGTCACTTAACCCTGTTTGCCTCAGTTTCCTCATCTGTAAAATGAACTAGAGAAGGAAATGGCAAACCACTCCAGTATCTCTGCCGAGAAAACCCCAAATGGAATCACAAAGAACTGGACATGACTAAAACAATTAAACAACAATAAATGTTTATTATTCTTACTGCATTAAAGTAACTGGATGTTCAGACATTGCCTGTGGTCAGGGAAATGTTCTGAAACCTAATTGTTAATTTGGGGAATTGTCCACAAGAGATATTAATACAGAAAACCTCTGGTAGCAAGAGTTTATGCTCGGATATACCAGGTTGGGAGGAGGCTCTCGGGGCCATTTGGTTGGAATCGAGATTTGGAAAGAAGGTAGCACAGAGGCACACACTACAATTGAAGCTGAGGAAAATAAGAGACTAAGAAAAATTCCTGCAAGCTTTATTTTATGTTAGGAGGTAAGGCACAAGGGTCTGTGCACCCTGGGCTTTAAATGACCCTAGATTCTACTCATTAGGAAAAGGCTGGCTGGAGCAGACAATCTGCAGTCTGTCATCTCTCCTTGAGAAGAGCAAAGGGGACAGTGCAGGTTTAACTTGCTCCCCGGCCCCTTGCCTGAAGCTGGCAGGCATTTTTGACATAATTATTTTTTTTCCTTAAGTTATTTCTGGTTCTTGATTTGTTTCCTATGTAGCGATGCTTGATTATAATTTCTCCGGGATGATGGATGGATATTAATTGCATGCAGGGGTTTACAGTAGAGCAAACAAGTGGAAAACTTTTGGAATAGAGAAAAAGACAGAAATGATGAACCTTCTCTGTCTGATGAGGTATGACAGTGTGGTATCTGAGACAAATGAAAAAGAATCTCATAGTTTTGAGCATCCTAGCCTCCGGTTTCCCCACCCCTCAGTGTTTTGCCAGGCCATCCATCACCCATGTACTGATCTCACTCTTCTCCCTTCCATATACTGACCCTAGAATAAACAAATCTCTGTGTGTGTATAGATATGTGTGTGTATAAATGTGTACATTTATATACCCATACACATATATGTGTATGTACACACACACATACACACACACACACATCACTTCTCCCTTACCTTCTACCTCATGATTTGTATCTTTCTTTATTTTTTCCTCTTTTGCTACAGTCTCTGATGAAGAGGTGACCTTTTTCCTTGTCAAAATTCATCTCCTTAGTTCCTGAATCCTATCCAGCCCCACTTCCTCTATCAGTTTACCCCTTCAGTTTTTCCGTTTCCCTCTTTCTTCTCCTCAGTCTTTCACTACCTCCAACTTATTTCCCAGCTGATGACAAACATGCCCAGATCCCCTTGATTCTTCAAAAATAAAAATTCACTTAACCCTACCATCTCCTCAAGGTTTTGACTTGTATCTTACTTCTTTTTCAATGCCAAATACTTCCTAGGAAAAGCCTTCTGTATTTTGTTAGGCCTACACAGCAAAGAGATTTTTAAAAAGATGAAAAAGATCTATGTGTAAAATATACAAATACACGTAGACCATATATGTACATATGTACACATATACATATACATACACACGTAAATGTATACACATACATATTTATAGTACATCAGCTGTTTCATATTGGGAAAGAACTGGAAACTAATGGAGGGTTCCTGCAAATTGGACAGTGACTGATCAAAATATGGTATATGCATGTAATGGAAAACTATTTTGCTGTAATAAATGACAAAAAAAGAGTTGGTTTCAGAATTTTCGGAAGAAACAAGTAGATCTAGGAGAAAATGCATAAAATGAAATTTTATTTTATTTTTAATTTATGGAGGATTGTATGGGAAATTGCAAATCTGCTGCTGATAACTTGCTATTCCTTTCAAATATACAACAAAATTATCATGTAAATTACTTTTGTTTCCTTCCTTACTCCCCCACACTAGAGATGGCTACCATTAAATATATATAGATATAGATAAAATTCCATACATCTAATTATCTGTTCTTTCTCTGGTTCAGGTAATGTCTTTCATCATATATCCTTAATAGTTAATTTGTGTAGTTTATAATAGATAAAATAACTTATTTTTCCAAAGTCATTCTTCAAACAGTATTGTTCTTATTATATACAATGTCTTCTTGGTTCTGCTCATTTTGCTCTTTATTTCATGCAAATCTTTCCATGTTTTTTTTTTCTAAAATCATTGAGCTCAACATTTCTTATAGCACAGAAATATTCCATCACAATCATATACCACAACTTGTTCAGCCATTCCCTGACTGATGGGCATCCCTGCAATCTCCAATTCTTTGCCACGATGAAGAGAGCTACAATAAACATTTTTGAACACATAGATTCTTTTCCTTTTTTGCCTAATAGTCTTTGGAAATAGATCAAGTAGTGGCATTATAAAACAACTTTAATAGGCAAATATTCTGCTCAATGCTAAGAACAGTGACTCTTGGAGACTGGTGATAAAGAATGCTACCCTACTTCTTGACGGGTAATGAATTCAACATACAGAAAGAATCCTTCATTTTTGGACATGGCTAATATAGCTATTTGTTTTACTTGACTGAGTATTACAGTTTTGTTTCTTCTTTTTTTCTTTTTTAATGTAGTGAGATAAGGATGGAAGGAGGTAAAGAGAGAAAAATGTTCCTTTTTTTTAAGAAAAACAAATTAGTGTGACAGAAAAAAAATTGCCTCTCTTGCCTCATTCTTTGGCAGATGTTATAAATGCTTTGAAGTAATGAGGTCCTCTATGACAGTGGCTGTAGTGTCAGAGGAGAGAAGTAGGTATGTTCAATGGATGTTATGAAGGTAGAAAGGATGGGACTTGACAACTGTTTGGATTTGGAGTATGACAGAGAGTAGGAATTGAGAATGACACCTGTTTTTTAAGCCTGAATGATTGGGAAGATGGTAGTACACTCAATAATAAAAATAAGGAAGTTCAGAAGAGGGGATAGCTTGAAATGAAAGATAAGTACAGTTTGGACCAAATTGAATTTAAGATGTCAAGAAAATATGGGAAAGTCACATGACCTCTCAATGCTTCTAGATATCTTCTTAGGACAAAGATTGAAGAACAATTGCCACAAAAGTTGCAGAACAATTGTCAATATACATTGATAGTAGGAGTCTCCTCACCATGCTTTTCTTTTACCAAAAAAAAATCACAAGTCTGTTCCATCCCCTTCTAAAGATAAATTCCTGAAACTTAAATAATCAGGAGATATTTGTTTTAAACTTATTATTCACGAAGCTTTAGGAGACTACCTTGAGTATTATCAAAATCATAATTGTAAATCAGTGCTGTCTCTGTCTCTGTCTTTCTGAATTCTCAAATTAGATTTGTACCACAGGGGTGGCTAGGTGGCAGAGTGAATAGGGCACCTACTGTGGAGTAGGGAGGACTTGAGTTCCAACCTGGCCTCAGATACTTGACACTTCCTAGCCATGTGACCTTGGGCAAGTCACTTAACCCCAATTGCCCTGCCTTCCCCCCTCCAAAAAAAAAATAAAGCAAAAAAAACAAAAAAAGAATTGTACCACAAGGAGATGAACATGGGAATGAGCAGAAATGTGATATTATAGATGGCTCAGGGTCTGGGTCTGAGATTGGGAAAGGGATTGGCCAAGGCTGAAATCTCGCATGGATCTGAGAGTGACTCACAGGTAAATGAAGGATTGCATAGCAGTATTTTGCTGTTATTCTGCTAGGTCACACCTCCAGTGTAACTTTGTCATAAGGTAATTTTATTTAATTGTGTATGGAGAATGTGTGTTAAATATTTCTCAAGCAGGCCTTCAGGGAAGTTTAATATAAGGATTTCGTTAACATTTGGCCAATAATAGTTGATGAGAATAAAAATACTCAGGGAATTATCATCATGATGATTTGTACTTAAAGATAATTGAAATGACATAAGGCTTTCAGACTTATGTTTAGGCAAATCATTCATTACAAATTTCATCATTTGTGCCAAGATCAGAACATCATTTTGAAATCTTTAAGACAAAGGAAATTTCTCAATTATTGTCAGAGATAGAAATGTACAGACTTTCAGTTGGAAGGAAAATGGAATCAGACCAAAATAACTTTCACAGAAGACTCATCTCTCAGATGTAATGTGGAAATAGAAGAAACTCAGAAACAATCAGAATATAAAACTTAACCAGATATTGCTATTTTTAGTTTCAGAAAGTAAGGACTTTGTTAGGACCCTTTGACTCTAAGCTCCTACTGCTTGGCATTTCCCCCAAGGAGATCAAAAATAGATGGAAAGTAGCAAGATATATGCAGGTATTTGTTACAGTACTTTTTATGAAAGCAAAAGAAAGAAAACAAAGTGAATGCCCATTTATTGGGGAATAGCAAAACAATTTTTGGTATATGACTGCAATGAAATATTATTTTTCTATGAAAATAATGAATATGAGGAATTCAGAGAAACTTGTGAAGATTTGTATGAGTTGATACAAAACAAATTAAGCAGAAAGATAAGAACATGTATAATGATGCCAGGAAGAAAAGGGGGCTATAGATGAATAGTGATAAGACATATAGTGATAAGACATAAGACTCATAGTACAGACTAAGGCATGTACTTTCAAACCAGATCAGTAAGTTCATTTTTTCCTTTCACTAACTTCTTTGTTACTAGAATATTCTCTGGGGAGAGGGCCCAAGGTCTTGGGAAATGACAGGGATGCAAAAAAAGCCCCATACAATTAAAATATCTTAAAATAAAAACCCTTAATTAATTATTTTAAAATATTTTATGATTTTAAAATTACTTAAAATATTTATCATGTCTCTACAAAAGAAAAAACTTAATGGCTGAAGAATGACTTTTTTCCATGACATACCTTAGATTAAAATTGAATAGATTAAATTGAACCAAAAATTGACTGAGGAGGAAGAGATAGACTGGATTGCATTTTGGAAACTGCAGTGTTTTCAGTGATCCCAAGGTACTCTCAGCAAAAACACATCTATTTTAGCAAAAATGTCTTCCTGATATTAATACTGATGTAACAAATATTGGACCATCATATTTGTTGAAGAAGCAAAGTCCATTCAAAAGGTAATGGAGAGATGAATGACAACAGCATGAAGACTGCAACGCAATTCTGGTGATGAAGTATATGCAAAAAGTAGTACAGGCCCATCAGTTAAATGTGTAGTCAGAAAAAGTTTTCCAGTCATGTAGTGAGAGTGAGAGATAACAGGTAGATAATTTGTGTGATACACTGCCACCTATGAAATATAACAAAGACAGGGGAAGACCTCTAGTTCTGCAAATAGGGATCCTCTGTGGATTCATATAAGATATGAACATTAGTCATGCAAGCTAAGAAATCATGTATGATTTGCTATTTTATCAATGGAGGGAATACCTATATTGATGAGAACATAGGCTTGTGGGAGTGTTTTTTTTTTAATTTTTAAAGATTTTACATGGATTTAGCAACATCTCTTTACTCATAGAATTTAAGCTACCCTTGAAAGAAAAGTGGGGATGCAGGAAGTAAGGGAAGTATTGATTCCTAAACTTTGTGCCAGTCTCACAACTCATATTGCAACATATTCCATTTCTGTCCTCTTCACTCTTAGTCTTAGCATTCACAATTGACTCTCTGATCCAATATTCTGGAGTCTTTTCTTACTTGTGCCACACCTGCTGTATGACAACCTGAATGAGCGCTGCTCCCCCCCCCCCCCCCCCGACCCCTCACCCCTACCTGTCTCTCAAAGGAAAGGAAGAAAGTTTCAGTCATCTGCCAGCTCTTACACATACCATTTGTTGTTGGTTGTCCTTCATTCTCAAAAAGGACCATGACATCAGGAAAGTGATACCATGACTTGTAAGTGAATTGGATTGAAGTGAAGGAGGACCTTGCAAAGTCACCAGCCTCACTTTCTCTTCTAGAGCCAACTGGGTTTTGTGGCCAGATATAGATCAGAATGACTGGAGGTGACCCCACATACCTTTTTTTTTAAGGAGATAGAGGTTCAGAAAGGTTTCAGGGTCATATAGAAGTAGAAGAGACTGGGCTGAACACAAATATTTCCAGCTCTACATCTAGTGTTCTTTTCATTAAATCATGCTGTGTCACAAATATATTTTTACATTTTTTTGTTTTATTTTAAAGTGATGACTAATAAATTCTTGCAAAAGTATTCTTTTGCATATTCTGTTCTGAACATATCACTGCATGGTGCCACCAGAACTGGGTGTTCAGTGCCCTATCAATAAATCAGTTATCCAGTATGTGACCGCACTGTTCTAGGTTCTAGAGATCAAAATATAATGGATGGCAAAAACACGTATTTGCAAGAAGCTTACATTTTAAAGGTGAAAACATCAAATCATTTATAAGTATATACAGAATAACTATAGAGAGATTAAATGCAAATAATAAAGGAATTAAATCCAAAATGGTTTGAGAGAAAGAGTAATAGCAATTTGGGGGAGCAGGAACAAAATCACTGAATATATGGTTTCGGGCAAAACACTACCGTTATGCTCTTGTACCAAGGAGTATAATCTGGCTTTGACTTTCCGCTGGATAGTACTAAGGAAACTCTGGAAATCTGCCCAGGAGATCTCTCAAGAAACAGGGTTATGTTTGTTTGTTTGGTTTGGTTTGTGGGTTGTTGTTGTTGGTGTTTTGTTTGTTTGTTTTACCAGGACATACCTATGGGGAACTGCTTTAGCTTGAGGCTACACAGGGGGTATCCTTCTTATCTTAGCTAGCTCTAGAGATGGGGAGGGTATATGAGGGTTCAGCGAATACCATCACCCAAATAAGTAAGTATCCTATAATTAAAATTGGGACATTCAAGAGTCATTCAAAGTGACTGACTGCTTTGAATGCTTTATTCATTCAAAATAAAAACTAAACTGGAATTTTTGCATTGGAAGTTGTTTTAGGTTCTCTATAGTCTAGACCTACAATGCCAGTCAGTATATACAATATCAGATATTTTCTGGTATCTGATATTATGGCATGTGTGTTCTGTAGTCTAGAAAAAGCCACTGTTTGTCGATGCCTACTTTGGGTCTCAAGGTTCAGGAAAAAGACTTTTAACACACTACAAATGTTGATTAATGATTTAGTGCCAACATGATGATTTATGTATTAATTAGTAACTTATTTACAGATGTGGGAAAAAAAAACTATTATGGGGATTGTATTAGTTGTTAATTTTCTGCTACAAATTAATGTAGTTTAATCTAAGAATATATTTCTCAGGTAACATCTTCTGACTCCTTAAGTATATCAGAAGTAACAATTATTTCCTGAAATTTGAAGGTAGTGTAAACTGAGAAGATTGCTTAATAGCACTTCACTGTGAGCAACTTGAATTTAAAAGAAATAATTACTATAATGCACTCAAATACTTTGTAGCATGTAGACTAGTGTTAATATATGCTCTTATATATAATAAAGATGAGAGCATTGCCCCACCATGTATTGGTACTTAGTTTCAGTTAATTTTCCATCAGTGGTCATAATCTAATTCTATCCAATCAATAAAGATTTATTAAGCATGCATCATGTGCTAGGCACTGTGCTAAGTGCTAGGGATGCAATTACTAAAAAGAAAGTAAAAAAAACTCCCCCAAGGAACACCTTCTTTTAAAGAGGGATGCAGAGTAGTTGGGGGAGGGGGGAAGGGGAAAAAGGAGAAAGTGGGGATTGTAAAGATCAATAGTATCTTGTTCTGTCGAATTGAAACCAGGAAAAGCTGCAGATTCAAAGTGGAGTGAGATGAAAATTCAAGTTTCTGTCCCCTGTGAAGGAAAATCAAAGGACAGAATGAGCAAAAAGTTCATACTGAAGTGGTACTTGATCTAATTCTTTTTTTTTAAGTTTTATTTTAGTTTGCATCATTCATTTCCACAAGATTTTGAGTTACATATTTTCTCCCCCTCTTTCCCCCACCCACCACCCCAAAACAGCCATCCCAGTGTGTCCCCCCTCCCCCAATCTATTCTCTCCTATGTCAATTTTCGGTAGAGCAGGATGGATCTCCCAACCACAGTGCCTGTGTATCTCAAGTTCCAGTTGGATGTAGTCAATAATAATAATAATAATAATTGCATA
>CM053591.1:65514129-65542735 GCA_028646515.1 Pseudochirops corinnae
TCACATGATAAGTTTTAGTTTATAAGAGAAATATCAACAAAATACACAAATGTAAGTGGATAATGAATAATATTCTAAAAATGGTGAGTGAAAGAACAAATTAGTGAAAGAAAAATACCATAGAGATGATAAGTTAAGCAATATACCAAAATTTATGAGATGTGGCTAAATTAGACCTTGAAGAGTATTTGTGTCTTGGCACATTTATAATAACAAAAGACAAAAAGAGAAGATCAATAAACTGAGTATGCCACTCCTCCAAAAATACCTTTTTAACATCAGGTAATTGATAAGCACAAAGATATGAATTTTAAAAATAAAATAATAGTTTTTAAAATGGGAGAAAATACTTGATCTGATAGATCTTTTTTCCAAATAAAAAGTCAATTTCTAAAGAAAGAAGAAAATCAAAATGAAAAAGAAGAATTCACAATAAATGGAGGAGAAATCATTTAAAATTATTAGAAACTACAATGCCCAATTCTCTACCAATAACCCAGGAGACAGGTGCTATTTTCCTCATCTTACACCTAAGAAAACTGAGGTAGAGAGAGAGTCACACAAGTAGTAACTATTTGAGGCTGTATTTCAGCTTAACTCTTTCTGACTCCTGCTTTAGTGCTCTCTCTACTGTGCCACCTAATACACCTCTCAAACGACCAAAGACACACTTTATAAAATTAAGGAAAAATAATTTTAAAAATTCATTTGGGGGAATAAGAGATTAATAATATGAAGTCATATGTTTAAAAAATGTAGGAAGTAGAGACTCTTGGTGCTGCTATATAGCTGTACTATAAAGCTGACATTAAAAGCATCAGGGATTAGATAGTAGATGTAGTACTACTAGATTAAAACAAAACATACTATTTTTAAATTTTTATTTTATTTTTAATTTATGCAACAAAACAAGAATTTCTATAATATAGTATTATAAAAAGATGATTGCAATGAAACTGCAAATTCATTATGTACAACTTGCTATTCCCTCTAAATATATAGCAAAGTTACTGTGTGAATTTCTGTTTTTTTCCTTTTTTCTTCCCTCCCCTTTCCCACCCTAAGGATGGATACCATTAGACACAAATAGGTATACATGTAAATTTTTTTCTATACATACTTGATTTATCAGCTCTTTCTCTGGATACAGATGACATCTTTCTTCATGCATCTTTTATTTTTAATTTGGGTATTTATAATAGTCAAAATGATTATTCACTCAAAGCTGTTCTTAAAACAATGTTGTTGTTACTGTATACAATATTCTCTTGGTTCTGCTAATGTTGTTCTTCATTATTTTGTGCAAGTCTTTTCATGTTTTTATGGGATTATTGATGTATCACACATTTTAAAAGAAAAAGAACAATACTCAGTTTGTAAAATATAAAATACTTGTAAATTAACTTTTAATAAAGTCATTTTATAAATAATAATAATAAATATGTAGGATTTCAACAAATGAAAAAACAGATAAAAGGATTTCTATATATAGGGAACAAGGTGATCAAGTCTATGGAAGCAAGAAATCACTTGGTATTTCAGGGAAAGAAAGTAATCCAATTTGACTGGAGTATATAGTGTGTGAAGGGAAGTAATATAGTAAAAGACTGAAAAGACTGGGTAGCACTAGATTGTGAAGGTCTTGAATATCAGGCAGAGTCTTAACTTTTCTCAGTAGGCAGTGAAGAACAGCTGAATTTTTTTTTTATTAAAAGAGTGACTAGATCTAGGTATAAGGAAGATTATTCTGGCAACAATGTGGAAGATGGATTGGAAATGAAAGAAAATGGGGGCAAGCAGAACTTTAAGAAAAAAACTTAATAGTTTAGGTATGTCATAATGAGTAGATATACTAGACTAGAAGTATTGGGAATAGAGAGGGAGGGAATGGATGCTAGAGAAGATGTTGAGGAGGAATCAACACAATCAGAAGGTGACCCAGACAGAAATATTAATGCTAAGAATGAAGGGCAGATGTAGAGTCAAGGATGATAAGCTTGGTTTGGTCATGCTGAGTTTTATGTATTGATTTACATGTAGGTGAGGAAAACTTGTAAGGAGTTGAGGAGTATGTTTGAAACAGCAAATGCCCATTAACAATGATAAAAAAAGAAAGGGTTAAATTAAGTAGGCAGTACTAAGATCTACTACTTAGCTTGACCATCAAGGTCTGTCACTCAGCCTCCAGATCTCCCTTTCCTCAGGCTAGCCTGGTTTATTCATGAGCACATCTAAGGCCCAGTGAATAAAATTCTTAGCCTGGAATCAGAAAAAACTTGAGATCAGATATTACCTCAGATACTTACTAGTTCTGTGACCCTGGTCAAATCACCAAACCTGCTTCAGTTTTCTCAAATATAATATGGGATAATAATAGCAGTTACCTTTTAGGGTTGTTATGAAAATCAAATGAAATTATATTTGTTTAAAAAAAATTTTAAGGTATTTAACACAGCATCTGGTAGGTAGTGGGAACTCTTTCTATATACATACTTATATATTAATGCTCTTTTCTTTCTTTTCTCCGTTTCTTCCCTCCACCACTAAAATTTAAAAAGAAACTCTCATAACAAACAAGTATAGTCAAGCAGAATAAATCCATATAGAAGCCACATGTGAAAAAATGTCTCATTCCACGTCTCTAGCCCATCACCTTTCTGGCAGGGGGCCAGAAGCATGCTTCATTATTGGGCCTCTGGATGGTTGATCATTGCACTGATCAGAATTCCAAAGTTTTTCAAAGTAATGAGCAGCTTTTGTTAAATAATTCAAACTATTAGTGTTCATCTTATTCCTTCTTGTTGTTTAAATCATATGTTTAATATAGACATTTCTTTAGTCTAGTGCACTCTTTAAAGAGAATACCAGTAAAAAAAAATGATTGCAATAGTTTATTACTTTATTGATGTTATAAGAAACTGCATCACTATATAAGACCTTTAAATTTTCCTGTGGCATCGACAATGAATACCAGCCTCACTCAATGAAAGTATTGAATTGGCATATTTTCAGTATTGATTTGACTGTCCAGGACACACTTGCCTTTTTCTAAAATATTCTATGGCCTTTTTGGGTATATGGAGCTAAGTGCTTTCATTGTGTAGGGAGCTTCTATAGAGAAAACTCTCTTTAGAAATACAGAGCAGGAACTGTGTAGTATCCTGAAGAGTACTAACTTTGGAGTTAAATGACTCGGTACAAATGCTGCTTTTGATGCTTTCTATATACAAGAACTTGGGAGAAGTACTGTAACTCCCTGGCTCTTATTTTCCTCAACTATTGACTTAAAATGTATTATCCTACAAATGCATATCCTTGGCAAACTGCCTGGGGGCACTGAGAAGTTAGATAACATGCCTCTTTATGAGTGACTTCCAGTGCTATAGATCCAGCTCCATTGCCCCTAGACTTAATGTTCCATCTCCTTTACCTTCTTTAACATGACATCGCATTGATACTTAAAACTTAAAGTTTCTAAAACTACTGACCAAATATATTAGAAATCTCAGCATTATATTTTTTTTCAGTTAAAGTTTATTTGTGATACCAATAGAAGTAGGCTGGATTTTAAGTGAATCTAAGCAATTTAATGGGGGTAAGATTGGTAATTGTATGCAAGAAAAGATTTTGAGAAGATCTGATTGGGATTAAGAGAGTTAAGTAGCCTGGGGTGGCCAAGGGACAACAGAGAAAGGGTCTAGATGGGAGGGGGGAGCCAGTGTCAAGTAAATTAAGTAATCAAAGTGAGCTGGGGTGGGCCAGATTCCCTGGGTGGAGGCACCAGTAATCTGGGCTACTGAAATATATGGGAAAATTCAGGGTCCAGGTCCCATTACCCCATCATTTACGCCTCAAACAAATGGGACCCAAAATCTTTTGGGGTAAGGGGTGAAGTTCTTGTCTTCTGAAACTGCTTCTTGCTGGCAAGAAGAATAGAGCTTTCCCTGCCTCAAGGGGGTACTGGGGAGAATTCAATATTGTCTTTGAATCTTTTCTTTCCCTCTGCCCACCAATATCCAATAAGCTGTCAAATCCTATTGATTCTGCTTCTTTTGATTCTGCCTCCTCCTTTCCATTTATATGGCCATTATTCTAGTTGAGTCTAATATTAATTTTCACATGAACTATCGAAATCACTTACTAAATGATCTCCTTATTTTCTGTCTCTCCCCTCTCATCCTTCATACTGCTGCCAAAATATTCTCCCTGATGCATAGGTTTGATTATGTCACTTCCCTACTGAAAGCTCTTACTGCTTTTAGGATCATGTAAAAACTCTTTATTGTAGTACAGAAGACCTCCCATATTCTGGTTCTAATACTTCTATCACTATTCATATGTTGTATTTTGAAGCCAAATTAGCAATTTGAGCTGTTTCCTAATCTTTTTATGCCATGATATCTTCAACATCTGTACATTTTGACAGTACCACATTCAACCCCCATGCCTGGAATGCATTCCTTCTTCATCTTCTATTAGTGGACATCCTTGTCTGCATCAGGGCTCAGAGCAGGTACTGACTGTAACAAGAAGCCTTTTCTAGTTCCGGAAGCTATTATTGACGTTCTTCTTATTTCCTAGAGAATTTTTCTTGGACTTTTACATTTATGTATCACATTCTACCTTTGATTATGCTTCTTTGGGTACATATTGTTTCATTCTTGGAGGACTGTATATCTTTTGAGGTCTAACACTGTGTAGTTCTTCATCTTGCTCCTAATGCCTTACCTTACATATAGTCATTATTTAATAATTATTTATATGATTACACTGAATTAACATGAAAATTTTCAAAGTACAAAAATTATCACATTCAAGCCTCACAGCAGTCCTTTTGGGTACTATCAGTATTGTTATCTTCATTTTACAGATCAGGAAACCGAGGACCAGAGGGGTTGATTGACTTTCTCTAGTCATAGAGGTAGTAAGGTTTTGAAGCAGGATTTGAATTCATTCCTTCCTGATTCTAAGGTCAATACATTATCCACAAGTCCATAATAATATTTTATTTCTATTCTTCCTCACGTTCCCCTCCCCCTTCTCTTTCTCTGTCTCTGTCTCTCTCTGTCTCTGTCTCTCTTCCTTTTCCTTCTCTCTACAATCTCTGTCTCTCTTACATGCATGCATATAAACAACTATTCAGTGCTGCTTATAGACATCTAGCAATTTAAAAAGAAATCTAGAATGATTATATGAAGGAAAACCATAGTAAGTCATGTTTTCAAATATGTATATTTATACTTGATTTTTATATACTGTTAGTTTGTTCAATTCCCATCACATATTTGTACATCAATTGTTTGTGATAGAACCCAGATTCTTTATATCTAACATATCAGATTTCTCTCACCAAAAAAATCAATGGTTGTCTGATGAAGTTTTCTTTTAATATGAAGGCACATTAAAGGAATAAAACCAACAAAGTGAACCTGTTTTTCAAAAGACTAGATTTAGATTGTCAATTGAAGCATAAAATTATAGTCAATGTGTCAGATTTATGCATTGTTTTAGTTTTTTCCACTAAGTTAGACATTCACTTTCTTCTAAAAGTGAGAGTATTACAACTCCTGTGCTAAAACAATTGAAGAAATATTGTTTCTGTTCCAAGGTCATACCTTGAGGGTCTGGAGGGAAATACAGAAAAATAATAAAACGTTACTGAATCTTCTCCAAATAACGATCTGCCACACAGTTTCAGTAACCTGATTTTATTTTTCTTGCAGTAATACCATCTTAATTTTTAACTTTGCTATGACAATGTTTCATAAATATTCATTGCTTAAAATAAATTAAGTAGACTTTGTTTTAAAGTCAATATTGAGTTTGCTGATGAAAATGGTTAAGTTAATTAAGTCAATGGCAGCCTTCCTGAACTTCAGAGCTATTTCCCTACTGATGTTATTTTCCTGAAGAAATGATGTGTAAAAATAAACCCTTTTTTCTCTCCATTGTTCTACCTAAGCTTCTAAATTGTCACTTTACATGTAACAGCCTGTTGCATGAAGTGTAATTATGAGAGTGCCATAATTTGATGGTAAGAGGTACGAGATAAAGTATTGTGGAATTGGTTCATCTTTTTTTTTTAATTTAAGAAGAAGTTGAACAAATTTTGTCATATCAAATATTTTCTAGATATAAATTCTGAATGCTAGAGCAAAATAAACTAAAGACAAAATATTGCAGATTTAGTTTTGTAGCTAAAGTTATAAATGTCAGTAAACCTGGCATTTTTCTAATTTTATTCTCTTTGCTGGTTAGATTATTCTCTTTTCAAATTGTTCTCTCTCATACTTCATGCTTCTACTCTTATTCATGTTTCTCTCTCTTTCACTATCCTTGTGGAAAAAAAAGGAAGCAGCATAGATCAGGCTAGGTGAGTTGCAAGCTGGTTGAATGACCAGACCCAAAGAGTAGTCATTTATAGCTCAGGGTCAACTTGAGTCTTTAGTTGAGTGCAGAAGGATAATTCCTTGACTCTGTGATTGTGTAAATAATTTAAAATAAAAACATTGATGGAATGCTTATCAAATTGAAATTTAAACAAGACTGGGAGGGACTGTTAACACAATGAATGACAAAGGTAGGATACAAAAACAAAATAGATCAACCAGGCAAGAACCTAATAAGGAGATTAAATTTAATAAGAATATATCAAAAGCTTTCCATTTGGGTTCAAAAAATTAAGTGTGCAAGTCTACTGGATCGAGATAATGCAGATGAGAACAATGGGGTCAAATTAAAATTACAGTTAACAGAGATAAATAAATCCTGCACATGGATTTTTAAAAAATCAGCTGAACAAATTAATAATAACAGCTCATATTTATGTTGTATTTTAAGGTTCACAAAGTATACACACACACATGCACGTACACACATATTTTGCTCTCACAGTTACTCTGGGAGTAGTTGTTATCCCCATTTTATATTAATATTGATATAATTATCCCCATTTTACAGATGAGGAAACTGAGGCAGACACAGACTAAGTGACTTAGGCTGTGTTCCTGTCCTGCTGCTGAACATGAAGTTTTGTCCCAAGATAAGGAAAGAAGCTAATCTTTCAGTTAGAGCAAGCAAGACCCTTGGGCACAAGGCAATTTGCTAACCACTCAGACCTGTTTTTACTATATTACTTGTACACATTATATTTAGAGAGACAGGTAAATCCTTGCTTTAGAGGAGAGACAAAAGAAACTAAATAGATAAAATGATTAAAATATTGTGAGAGTGAACTGTGTGAAGTCTGCATTTAAAATCCATTGTTCAACTCTAGCATAATATTTATCTTATTTTAAAGAAAAATTAAGTTCACATCAGCTTAAAAAGATGTGTACTTTCCTAAATTCTAATCTTGTGTCAAGTTCCACCAATCTGGGAAGGCTTTGATGGCAAACTGTAGTTGATGTCACAGATTAATTAAAATCATCTCCAGAAGAGGTCCATCACTAGAATTCTGTCCATACAATAACTTCTTTTTTTTTTTAAATCTCTGACAAGTCTCAGACTTTCTACTGAGAGTGGAAGCATTGCGATCTATAATGAGCAGAGCTATACTCAGAACATCTAGGTCTTTTGAAATATTAAAGTTGGCCTCTGTCCTTTAACTCTCTCAGGATGCTGGTTATATTTATATACATTTCCAGTTCAGATGGGCGTAATCTTTTTCTGTGTTAGACTATGATATACTTTCAGGGTAGGAAAGACCCTGCCTTTTTGCTGTGGGTTTTGTCCTGCTCATGGTCAGAATTTGTTTATGTATTCATTGCCTCTAGCACTGGCACGGTGCCTTCTCCAATGTAGGTGCTCAGTTAAGATTTGTTGAATTGAATTGAATGGCCTATTTCTATACCCAAATTTTTCTCTAAATAATCTCAGATGGCGGTAGATGGCTAAAATATACACCTGACATACCAAGAAGACTAGATTCTCATCCACGATGCAGAATTGGGCCAGCAGGTGGTGCTACCTAGCCATTTAATACATCTATTGAGTCATTTCAGTCATATCTGACTCTTTGTGACCCCATTTGGGGTTTTCTTGGCAATTTCTTGCCATTTCCTTCTCCAGCTCATTTTACAAGTTGAGAAACTGAAGCAAATAGGGTTATATGACTTGCCCAAGGTCACACTGCTGATAAGTGTCTGAGGCTGGATTTGAAATTTGGTCTTCCTGACTCCAGGTCCAATGCTTTATCTATCCACTGTCCCATCTAGCTGCCCTATTTAACAAACTAGTGATAGGCTAGACCTGAATAGATGGGGAATTTAGAAAAAAAGAACAGTATTCATAGAGATTCAAGGTAAGAAAGAAGTGCAGCATGGACCAAAGTGGATAGGTTATGAAGTCCATAGATCACCATGAATAGACATGGCAGAAGGCAGTTAGGTGGAATAGTAGAGTGTTTGACTTAGATTCAGGGAGAGCTGAATTCAAATCCTGTCTTAGATCCATACTTGCTCTGTCATGCTGGGCAAGTCACTTAACCTTTCTTAACTTTACTTTATCTGAAAATGGGGATAATAATAGCACTGACCTTTCAGGGTTATTATGAGGATCAAGTAAGAAAACACATAAAGCACTTTACAAATATTAAAGTGCTATGTAAATGCAAGCTAGTAGTAGTGGTGGTGGTGGTAGTGGTGGTGGTAGTAGTAGTAGTAGTAGAAGTTCTGGGGCAAGTTAGTTGGGTGTCTCCCAAGTACGGTAGTGAGGAGGGAGGGGAAGAGAGGGAAGTTATAGAGGGACCTATGATTCTGTTTCTCACTGGCAGTCAGGAAATTTTAAAGCAGAGGTTAGCTTATACCCTAATAGTACTTATACCCTAATAGATCAAGAAGCCACCATCTTTTGAACAGCAAATTGAGATTATTATGGATAGGTGGCCTGAGTCAAAAAGACATGTTTGGTTACAAATATATATTATCATGAGTGTTGTGTATTAGAAAAAGTACTGCACAAGGATTTAGACATTTTAGCTCTTCCCCTTACCACCCATGGAACCCTAGATAAGGGATACTCTTTCTAAAACTCAGTTTTCTCACCTTTAAAATGTGGCTGATATTTCACAGAATTGTTATGTAGATTAAAGTATATTATGAATTGAAAATGTTTTGAAAATTATAAATTCCTACATAAATCTAAAATATTTAAGAATGGAAGCAAGGAACTAGATCATTTCTTATATTATTTCTTATTGCACAAAATTTCTTAATATTCCTTTTTTAAAAAATTTTGAGTTCCAAATTCTCTCCCTCCTTTCACACCTGCCCCTCTCATCGAGAAGGCAAACAATATATTATACACCTTGAGTCATGCAAAACACATTTCCATATTAGTCATGTTTTTAAAAAGCAAGAAAAATAAATTGAAAAAAGTATGCTTTAGACTGTGCTCAGAGTTTATCAGTTCTCTCTCTGAAGGTGGATAGCAATTTTCCTTGTTTCCAATTTTTCAAAATCCTTTGGAATTGTTTTGGATCATTATCTTGATTAGAGTATCTAAGTGTTTCACAGTTGATCATCATTACAATATTGCTTTTACTGTATACAATGTTCTCCTGATTTTGCTCACTTCACTTTGTATCAGTTCATATAGGTCTTCTTAGGTTTTTCTGAAGCTATTACCCTCATCATTTCTTATAGCAAAGTAGTATTCCATTACAATAATATACCACAACTTGTTCAATCATTCCCCAGTTGATGGGCATCCCTTCAGTTTCTAGTTTTTTTCTACCATAGAAGAGCTGTTACATAACATTTATTATAAAAATCATATTTTTATAGTTGTGTGTATGTATACATATACATGAAAATGAAAAATTAATTAAATTTATTACAAATTAAAATCTGCCCACTTATAATGTTCTAGAAATTTGTTGTAACTATATTAGAATTTTTAGTATTGCTTTCCATGCCCCTTTGAGGTCTCTACTTTCAGCTTGACTTTTGGGGTTCATTCTTGGACTCTGCCACTTACTGGGGGATGACCTAGAGCATTTGAGCATCTATTTTAAAAATACAGTTCATCACTCTTGTACTACCTAATTCACAGTGTTGTTGAAAGAATCAAATTGGACAACATACATAAAATATTTTAAAAGTATAAATTGATATGTATTTAGTACTACCACACATAATACTTTTAGAGGTCACCGAATTCCACTCTATTTATACAGAGTTAACAGAGGTAGTATGGGGTAGTAGAAAGAATACTAGATTTGGAATGAGAGTAAATGGATTCAGATTTGATATCTGCTACATATTCTCTGCATGATTTAGGTCTTTAATTTCCTCATCTGTAAAATTAGCATCTTGGCCTAGATATTCTGTATTCTGGAAGTCTAGAACAGTTTGGTAAAGAAGAGAGCACATCTAGGTGGCATAGCAGTTAGAGGGTTCAGCTTGAATCAAGATGACATAGATTCCAGTTCTGTCTCAGCCACTAATTGGCTTGTGACCCAAGGTGAGTCATTTAACCTCTGTAGTACTCAATTTTCTCAATTATAATCAATTATGTCTAAGATCCCTTTCACCTCTGAATCTTTGATCCTGTGATCTAACTGTCAATCAAAATAACGGCAACACATTTTGAGTACCTGTTATGTGTCCAAAAAAGAAGCTATGTGGATTAATGGATAGAGAATGGATCTAGAATGGGAAAAGACTGTCTCATTTTACAGATGAATAAACAGA
This sequence comes from Pseudochirops corinnae, assembly GCA_028646515.1. Taxonomy (NCBI): domain Eukaryota; kingdom Metazoa; phylum Chordata; class Mammalia; order Diprotodontia; family Pseudocheiridae; genus Pseudochirops; species Pseudochirops corinnae. The sequence goes on from CM053591.1 coordinate 65,524,824, forward strand.
GGTTCAGAGAGATTAAGTGACTTGTCCAAGGTCACAAGGTAGTAAGAACCTATTTTAGGTGCTTAATAGATACTTGTTGAATTGAACTAAAATAATTGTTCTTGTCTCCATATTCAGTGATATCTCTTAGGCCATTTGTGTCAGTTATGAAATATCCACAGGCATCTTATGTAAGCTTCTGGGGGACATTGTGTGGGAGGCATGGGGAATGGAATAGATCTAGCTCTAAAGCCAGTGACCCTGTAACACAGTTGGCTATAGAACCCAGGTCTCCTAATTCCTAATCCATTATTCTTTCTGTTGATTTTGCTCTTGTATCACAATCATTCAGATATAATTAATAAACTTAGTACTTAGTGGTTTGAGAAGATTCTTACTACCCAGAAATAATGACTAGTATATTGAGAGGAAGGAAAGGCTGCAGAAACAGGGAATTTGATTCTAGATCTCTCAACTTTCCCTTCCCAAATCCCCTCTTCCACAAGTCTTTTCTCTTCAGCCCTATTCTAACCATGTGGTCTATGCCTCCAATGTAGTACAACCCTTGCTTGTGCCATGTTTCAGGACAGTAGATTGCACTAACCTCTGTTTAGGTCTGTGTCCATATTGTAGTTTTATAAATGGTAGTACAAAAAAATTTTTTCTGGATTTTTAGCTCACAGACACCAGTATTACAGGATCATAGAATAATAGAGTTCAAGACAGAAAGGACTTTAGACAACGTCTTGTTAAAGCCCCTCATTTCTGATCTGAGGAAACTAAAACCCGGAGGAGAAGAGTGACTAGTTTATGTTCAGTCAGCTGGTCAGTGGAAGCTGGAACTCAGACTGAAATTCTCTCACTGCATATCCAGCATAATTTCACTATGCTATCCTGCCTTTATTATGATGATTCCATTATCCTATCCTGCTTTTTCTGTCCCCAATTTGACAGGTTAAAACCGGGAACATTAGGAAAAGATATGTCTGGTTATGAGGACCTGAACATGTATTTGGTCAGTTGTTCTAGGACCACAGGGCTTCTTAAACTTTTTCCATTCAAGACCTCTTTTAGGCAGCACTCTTTGCTGTGGCATGACCTGAGGGCATGCACAATGCAAAGCGCTCATGCTTTGTGTTCAGAACCAAGGCTGCAGTGAAGTTATGCAATACAATAGGGGAAGTGCTGCCAGAAATACCTCGGATTCATTATGCATTTAATTTTTAATTAATTTTTGGTCATTATGCATTCAGAAACCTTTTACCATTGCCAGATTTTTTCTGGACACCTTATAGGGTCATGACCAACAATTTAAGAAGTGCTGCAGGACACTAGAGAAGAATGAGTTGCGTGTACTTAAGAAGTCAGTGAGCTAGAGAATGTAATAGTATAGGTATTATAAAAATTGGGTTGTAGATAGATCAGAGAGCTTGAGAATGAAATGACAAATAAGGAGCAGGAAAAGGAGATTTGTGGCATGGGTCCAGACAAAGGAAAATTTGAGGAGGGAGAGGACAACAACTACATTATCAAGGCTCTCTACTATGGCATATAAAGTGAACCTTGAAGAAAGAAAATTATTTTTATTATCCAGAGAAAATAAAGAAATACATTTTATGCATGAGGCTAGCCTATATGAATGCATGGATGTGGGAGATGACAAGTTGAGTACGGAAAACACTCAAAAGTTCAGGTTGTCTGGAACACTGGGGATATGAAAGAAGGCAAATTGGACTAAGAATGAAATAGGCTTTAAATGTCAAGCAAGAGAGTGGCATGACCAAGTGTCCATTAGGAAGATAATTTTGGCAACAGGACTTCAAGAGGGGAGAGATTGGAGGCAAAAGGTGAGGAGGTTATCACATTGTAGGATATGAAAGGATCCATAAAGAGTTATCTTTGTGAGTTGGAAAGTTAAGGACATGTTTGAGAAATATTACAGACAGAAAATTGACAGTCTATAGTACCAAATTAAACACTTTTGGTTGAAAGAGAAGGAAGGTTCAAGCATGGCTCCACTGTTTGAACCCTGGTTGATTAAGAAACATATCAAGTAATGCCATCAACAGAAATAGGAAAGTTGGGTGGAATGGGGTGGTTTGGGGAGAAAAAATATTGATTTCAATTTCAGACACATTGATTTGGAAGAATCAGCAAGGAATCTAGGTGAAGATGCCTCTCCAGCAATTCAAATAATTCTTTCCATTGCTAAATATGTGGCTTTTAACAATTCTTTCACAAGGAAGAATTTTTGCCACTGACTCATCCCATTTTTCTCTCCTTGGAAACAATTGCATATTTATTTCTTCTCTTAAAAAAAAAATGAAGTTTTTATCAATACTTCTTGTTTTTATAAGAGAGTCACTTTGAAATATTTCCCACATTTCCCAGAAAGCTTTCCTTTATAACTAAACTACTTTAGTAGACACTAAGACAAAAAAACATCTTCCAGTAAATGGGTAATCATGAGTAGTCAAAGAATACAATCAGTTTTCAAAAGAAAAGTTACAAAATAGTTTTAAATGTTCCTTTTTATTATTATGAACTTAACCAAACATCAACAAACATGAACATTTCTAAACAAAGAGGAACAGAAAAAGAGGACTATATATGAAATTAAATTCTATCATGTAGAACTTTTTTTTTTATGTTTCAAATTTAATAAAATAATTCCAATATTTCCCTGCTTGTCTGCATTTCTTTCTGAACTTCTTTTTTCTCTTTTCTGTGTAATTTTTAATGACTCACAGATAATTTTTTCTGGGATTTTTTTTTTTTTTTTAGTATCACTATCACAGCTCCCCTCAGCCTTTACTCTCCTCCAAATCTCTACCCATTAAAAAAAAAAGCCTACTTTTGTCAAAAGTAAGTGTAGTTATGCCAAAATAAAAAACAAAAACTATCTCACACTGTGGTCATGTGTGACAGTGTATACTTTCTGCAGTTTATGCCAAGAGGTGAAAAATAACATTCATCAGCAGTCTTTTGCAATTCCCTGGTCATTGCTATGATTATCGATGACTGATGACTGCTCAATATATTGTGTTCTTGTGGGCAAGATTAAAACACATTTCAGTTTAGTGGGGATTGAAATATACATTTATTGAATTGGATAAATAACTATCTCAATCTTTAAGAATCTAACACATTGTATAAAAATGTGTTTTTTGTATTACATCACTTGTTGCTGTGGCTCCTCCCTTGATTTTTTAAAGGCAATATAAAATCATTTTGTTCAAAATAATACAAAGAAGTAGAACCTCAAGTCAAACTACAGTGCCCTGTCCTGGTAGATAAGCTTTGGAAAAAGTAAAGCTATTGGCTTTAAATAATGAGATTGAAGATAACACTTCTAAATAATGCCAATGCAATAGTCAAGTTGGCACATGAATTTTAATATCTCTGCATCATTTAATTTCTAAAAAATGAAAAAAAATTAATCCCATCTGCTTTTTCATAATTTTGACTTTAAAAAAACACCTTTCAGATATTATAGCATTAAGTCAGATTTTTCAGTTTGCTTTGAGGGGGATACATTATTATGCACGAAACAAAGTGACATTGAACAAAGTCAGAATTGTTACATTTTCAGGACTTCTGTGTGAGGCTGGGTTTTTCATTTTCCTTTCAGCATGTGTGTGTGATATAGTGATTTCTATGAAATTACAATTGAGGGGAAGGACAATAGCATTTAAAAATCACTCTGTAATCTTAAAAAGCAATTTGAGGAGTATCATACTTGATGAATGTTGAATGCTATGCACTAGTACCCAATATCTTAGTTTCATTCATATTGCATCATGACAGTTTTGATAGAGTTATTTGGATTAGAGATAGTTCTCAAAATGACCCTGCCTCTTCTCTTCTTTGGGCAGGCAGCTAACAAGGCCATTGAAACAAATTTGTGAAAACAAAACAAAACAAAACAATTTTAAGGCTAACGCAAGCATGTCTCTTACCATATCATTGGTGAAAGGAAAGCAGGGTCACCAGGCTTATTTATATATATTGGAGCAACTATTGGAAAAAATGAAATTAAGAGTTTGAACAATATCAGATTTATTTGATTGCATCAGATTCCATGCTTTGCTTCTCTGAAATTCATTAGTATTATCAGGAATGATGAAGAATGAGATGCAGCCATATTACTGAGTGATATGCTTGTAGTTGATCACACACACTTAGAGCCCTGTTTTTGAAATGAAATTACTGCTATTAAAGCTTCAATAAATATCCATGGCCATTTTAACTTGTTTTGCAGGACATAACTTTCCAAAATTAATTAGATATTAAACAATACCAAGAAGTACCTAACATATATGTGTGTGTGTATACACACTAGATATATACACTAAACATGTTATTAAGGATTATTCTGTCACACAGTTATGACTTGTTATATTTTGATAAACTGAGAAATTAATTATGAGATTATTGCTTATGGCCATTAAGTGTTATTCAAAAACAAATAAGTTTAGTTTGTTAATGAAAGCAGAATATTTCAGTGTCTGAACATTTTATTCATTTTCTTACTGAGTGTGAAGCCTCTTTTGGAATTTTCATTTATACCATTATGCATTATGTTTTTGCACAACTTCAAGGATAATGACCAAAAGATCTACATGTGGTAATAAAAAAGTATATATAAGGAGAGAAATATTTGTGGTGGTTCCTATCAAAGGAACCTTCATTTTAGTACTTATTTGAAAGAAAAAATGTGGGCAATATATTTCTGTAACTAATACAAATCCAGTAAAAATAATTATTCTGTAAAGTTCCAAACAAAATTTCACTTTATGAATTAAATTTAGATCTCATTCTACTAATAGTATTTTAAATGATACCATTGTTGAATAAGGAAGATCTACCCCAAAAATGAATCACACATGATCATTTTTAAACCATATGTAAACATATATTCAAAAAAAGCATTGGGGCATATAATCACAGGCTTTTCACTTTTGTGTTCATGATTATTTTATTAGCTTTCCAAAGGTCAAAAAACACTAATATTGACAAGTGTTCTCCCGAGCAGTGGTAAAAAAATTAAAGTAAAATTCACTGTTATATGTGTGGAGATATCTTTCCTAATTCTAACTTCTCTTGTAGCTTTTATTTGTCAAAATGGGAAACAAATAAGAAAAGTTATATCTTCAAATTGATTTATTTATGGTACATGAAAAGAATAATGAAATAATGGTCTGCATTGATTAAATGGCATTATTGAACAGGTCTACATGACCATTTAACTTCAAATGTATATACACACATATGCAAATGTATAAAGACATGTGTGTATGTATTAATATCCGTGTGTCTATATCATCTATTGATACTCTCTTTGGCAGCACATATACTAAATTTTGAATGATACAGAGAAGATTAGCATTGTTCTTGCTAAGGGATGACAGATATTTGTGAAACATTCCATATTTTGCTTCCTCTGCAGCAAATGCGTATGCTTATTTGTGAATGTATCCATTTTAAAATCATATATAAACACACATATAATTTTTAAGATTTATAAATATACATACAGATACACATAATTTTCTGACAAATTTATGTGTGTGTGTATGTGTGTGTGTGTGTGTGTGTGTGTGTGTGTGTGTGTGTGTGTATTATCTACATCTAAATCTGTGCTATGTATTTTAAATTTGATCCTTGGAGTATAAGAATGCAATGTGCAACAGAAATGGACCAAACCAAGCAAAGAGCAGATGAGTTACTGACAACTATTTGTTACTGACAACTAAATTCAAAGTAATTTGGGGAGTTGAGTACAGCACAAGCCACTGTGGTCTCCAGGAATGCCTTTGCATAAGATGAGGCACCTGAGCTTCCCTGAGAAGCAGTAGGAAGTCAGTGAAGCTTCTTAAGCAGAGGTATGCCATTACTAGCGCTATATTTTAGGAATATCCATTTTGCAGTTGTGGGAAGAAAGGGGTACAATAAAGACTCAAATCAGAGAAAATAATTAGGACTTTTTTTTTCAGTAGTCCAGGAGAAATTTTATGAAGACCTGATAGGGTGACAGATATATGGGTGAAAAGAAATGTCTGGATAGTAGGGATATTATGGCGATAAAATCAATAAGACTTGATAATTGACATAATATGGGAGGTTGAGGGAGAAGGGAGAAGTCATACATGATCCTGAAGTTGTGAACCAGGGTTACCAAAAGGTTGGTGGTACCCTCAACAGAAATAAAGTAGTGAGAAAGAGAAGTGTGTTTGAGAAGATTATGGCATAAATATTTTAGAATGTATTTTTTTTTTTCCTTTTTCCATAAACATCTTTGGAAACAGATGTAATAGTGATATTGCTGGGTCAAAGGGTCTAGGTAATTTAGTAATTCTTTGGATAAAATTTCAGACATGTAAAAGAAGAGAAAGACCTGATAAATAGATATATATATATGGAATGATTTTACATATATACATAGTTGTGTCTAATGGTAGCCATCTCTGGGGTAGGGAGGGAGAAGGAGGAAAAAGGGAAAAAAAGAAATTTACAAATAGTTTTATTACATATTTAAAAGAAACAGTAAGTTTTATATAATAGACTTACAATTTCATTTGCAATCATTTTTATTAATTCTACTCTGCTATGGAAATGTTTATTTTATTTCCTAAATTAATATATAATATTATATTAACATATCATATTAATATAATATATAATAATATAATAATAAAATAAAATTTAAGAAAAAAAGAAAAAAAATAAGCCTTTATTACAACTAGGTGAAGATGGCCAGCAGATAGTTCTTGATGTGGAATTTCTGAAAGAGATGACAACAAGATAAATCTGAGAGCTGTCATTTTTATTTTGATGATTTTAAAAAACCCCAGTCCAACCTGATATTTTCGCTTTAACTTCTCCTCTCCCCCCATATCTTTATCAGTGACCATTCCTTCAGTATTATTGGACTGGATTCCAGGGTTCAAGGGGTATATCTGGAGTCTCCCACTATGCACTTGTGTTCATATTAATCATCAAGTCAGTCTTAAATAACTTTGAGAAAATAAGTATTCACTAAGATGTATAGTGTGTAATAAAAATAGCTGGTTCAAAATATCTTTATCAAATTGAGGGGACACTCTCTTACACATGATTATAGAGTCCGGGGGGAAGTGAATTTAAGCATAGGAGACATAGTATGGCAAAAAAGGACAACTCAAGAGTTCTTGAAAGTCCTTCACTGGAATTCCTTGCTTGCCTTTGTAAGGATCTTCATTAAGTTCTCCATCAGCATGATATAACTTTCTTCTGTGGTCATTGTGGAGTATCTTGCGTATTTTCTTAGAAGTTTCCTTTGTCCTTGGTTCCCAAGGCTGTTGCAGGAACGTTGCTATGATACTGACAAGCAGTTCAAATCCTTTAATTCTTCAATATTTATAAGGTCAACATCTGACTGAGGTAGAGGAGGGGAAAGAGATAAAGCTATTTCTCTTTCCCTTTTTCCCTTATTCACCTAAGAGATGGCTTCTCAAGGGTTTGACTTGAATGGCCTCTACCATTGAGCTACCTAAGTACTTGAAGATGGTTTTCAAACTGGTTTTCTGTTTTATATTACACTAGGTATGCATGAATCTATTCAGTCAACCTCAGTATTTGTCCAGTAAAGTATCTAGTGGCTTTTACTCCTTCCAAATCAATCACAGACTGCTCACAGCTAACCTAATGCCCTTAATTGATTGTTTCAGTAGAAGTATTCTTAATACTGATATTAATGTATAGTATCTTTTTAGTTGCTTCAGCGTGGGGTGGGGCTGATAAGTGAATTGATTTAATTGATTCCCCACCATTACTTAACTAATATAATTAGGTAAATCATGGTAAATGTTTAGGTGAAAGATAAGAAGCATGGTTTGGGATATGCTGAATTTGAGGTGCCAATGAGATATCTAGGTAGAAATGGGAGATGTCCTATAGGTAGATGGATTAATTGTAAATAGTTATCCATTATTTAAAGTGTCATATTTTGTATCCTTTATCTAATAGATTGAATAGTTCATATTCTACACATTTCCTAGTTTTAAAAATATTCAAATGAAAACTTGTGATGCTTACTTGTGTAAGTCTATGGGAGAGGCTTTCCTAAACTCCGTCAGCCACTGACTTCATGAGAGTGGGGTATATAGGACTATTTATAGAGAATATTAGAAGAAAGAAGAAGTCAGGTCAAGAAATGTATAGTTCTAAATTCATCCTCTAACTTGATGCCATGTGGATTTTCAAAAGCTGGATATGTTACTTCTTCACTTCTGCTAGCAAAGATTCTGAAATCTGAAATTTGGAGCTATGGTTCCAGCTGCCACTAGAGAGGCACATTGGGTTGGTCATTTCATAGGAGGAAACTTTCATAGACTGAGCAGTGATTGGTGATGTTCCTGTCCTTTCTTCCCTGCTTTTGAGTAGCAAAGTATGCCATTCTAGTAAAACAGCAGCTCCAAAGGCAGTCCCAAGTAGGAGCTATCAGAGTTTGATAGGGAGAATCAAAGAAACCCAAATGCTTAACTCTGGAAAATTCTAGATGTTACCAAGATGGAGAATGCCTTCTGAACTCAGCATCTCTTGACCTGGTTTCTTTTCCTTCTTTTACCCCAAATTCTCTGCAAGGAGTCCCAGATATCCTTTCCTCCTGACAGAAGTGACTGGTGGGCTTGGGAGAAAATAATTTTGTCTCTGTATTGATTCCACCACAGGGTTAAATTCTTTAGAATAATACTTCTTTATTCTTTTCACATAAATGCTGTACTTAAAATGGTATTTAATATTAATACTATATTTACTATTTTCTTAGAAGAAATTATTTAAATCAATAATATTTTATTTATAAGTCTTGCAAGCCTTTTACAGAGTTATAGAATTTGAAGTATTAGAAAATTTAAAGGATTCATAACCTTTCAATGTTTACTCCCAAACCATATTTCCAATCCAATTAGCTCATCAGTAGACATTACTCACAGTAGATGAGCTGGGTCCAAAATTGAATAAAAGAAGCAAAGTGGACTGGATCATCTTTGGGAAATAATGTAGTGCTAGTTGTGATCCCAAATTGTTCCCTGCTGTCAAAGCACATCCTTAAAAATATATACTCCAGTTGATTTAGATAGATGTGAACAATGAAAAAGCTCAATTTTAGAAGAATAAAAATTTCAGGTTATACAATGGGAAATGGAAAAATATGTAGGAAGTGTTTATAGTCTAAACCATGCTAATAATCGTGATTACTTGTACACGAAGTGGTGTAAGAATCATCATTCAGGATGTGTGACTGGAAAAGGAGGTAGATGGTATTTATAACTAATAATATTTAATGTTTAGATTTTAAGTTTCACAAACTGCCTTACACTATCTCACTTGAGCTTTCCAACAACCCTATGAAACAGATGCTATCAATTATCCCCATTTTACAGATCAGTAAATTAAAACTGAGAGAGTTTAAGTGGCTTGCCCAAGAAGATACACATAGTAAGTATCAGACAGACTTTGAAGTCAGGCTTCCTAATTCCAAGTCCATGAAACCTAGATGCCTCATATAATCAGAAAAGTATAATTTTAGATAGCCCACATGCTACACTGTTATTCATAAAATATTAAACATACATTAAAAAAGGAAAGCTTTCAGTGTGTTAGGTGAACCCTGTACAGAGAATTTATGGAAGGGCATAAGCATGAATCACACAGCATAAGAAGATATGAATATGATGTGATTTGTACTTGTGGTGGAAATACCCCTACAGTAAAATCAGGGATCTAAACAAGTATGCAAGTTCTAGAATTTAAAACTGACACCAGTGATGACTTACACTGAGCACAATATTAGTCTTTACAAGTTGTACTTTTAAATGTGTTGACATTTGGATATATTTTTGATGGATCAGTGGTCTCATCAGTGTGAGAGTATTTTCTCCACAACTGCACATCCCAGCTTATCCAACTTATAATTATATGTGGTTTTATATGTGTGTGAGATGTGGGAGGGGGGACCACCCACAAAACTTGAATTACCTGTTTATTCTGAAAAAAAAAATTCTGTTAATACTAAAATGAAACTACTAGGAATTTGAAATTAACATTCAAAAATTACAAGAATAATGGAGGTAATCTTGTGTGAAATTAGGCCAAGGTTTGGATGAATACTGAATTAACACATAAGGGAATTGAATGATTTTTAATTGTTTTTCCTCACTATAGAGGAGTGTTTTTGGGAGAGGCGGTGAGATTTACAGGCTGTACTCTGAGTGAAATGGCTTTGTTTTGTTTAATAGGATTAGATAGAAGGATAGTTGCTTTACAAGTCAACTTTATATGTGTCTTTGCATGTTGATGGAAATTCTGAGTAAAAAAATTTCAAAGCACATTATTTAAGAACATATTCAACTAAAGGGCTTAAATGAAAACTTGTTGTTATTCAGTAAAATAAATCACTTGCACATGTTATCTTTCCCCTTGGGCAGTATTGAACAATCCATCTATTTCCAACAGACCATTATAGGGAAGAAACGAGTGTAGTTATGTGTCAGGAGGTCTCAATTTCTCCACCTCCAACTGAGTGTTGTTGCCATGGAAACCATCAGAGCTTTTCTGTCTAATGACTTCAGATATATTGTCTCCTATAAATGATTCATCATTAGAGATTAGAATGGTGAAATTCATCACTAGTATTGTGGAGTAAGAAGGAAAGATAGTAGTGTCTCATTAATGTTGTCTGACTTAAAAGGAAATTTACATTTTTAGTGTATATTTTAGTGTGCTATCATCTGCTGCTCCAAGGTCGGGTAGCCTTTTAAAATCTCAAATTTAGGAAGAGTAGCCAAAGGGGTCTTTTTAAATGGTTTCTAATCTGAAAACTACCAATTGATATCATAGAAGTTATTTAGCTATTCCAAGTATTCTAAAAAAAGCTTCTTATTCATTTGATTATAATTTTCCTTTAGCTTTTCTACTATGAATTCAGTAATTTTTGGTTATAGGTGATTTATATGTGGTATAGAAGATGCAAAGCATTGTTCCTCAATTCCAAGTATGCATTTAGATATAAATAAAAGTTTGACAGAAAATTTTTTTTGCCATCTTAATTATTCCTATTCTCTTATTTAACTGGTTTATAACTTTCTGAACTTTTATTTTTTTCCCACTTAATAGTATTTATTTTTTTTCCAATTACATGGAAAGATAGTTTTCAATATTCATTTTTATCAGATTTTGAGTTCCAATTTTTTCTCCCTCCCTCTCCTTTTATATCCCCAAGATGGTAAGCAATCTGATATAGGCTATACCTGTACAATCCTATTAAACATATTTCCACATTAGTCATATTGTGAAAAAAGCAGAACAAAAGTTAAAAACCAGAAGAAAAAAATAGAGAAATAATATGCTTTGATCTGCATTCAGACTTTGTGCATTTCAGTTTTTTCTCTGGATGTGGTTAGCATTTTCCATCATGAGTCTTTTGGAATTGTCTTAGATCATTCTATTGCTGAAAAGAACTAGGTCTATCAAATTTGGCCATTGTACAATGTTGTTACTGTGTGCAATGTTCTGGTTCTATTTACTTTACTTTGCATCAGTTCATATAGGTCTTCTTAGGTTTGTTTGAAGTCATTTCCCTCACCATTTCTTATAGCACAATAGTATTCCATTACTTGTTTAGCTTTTCCCCAATTGATGAGTATCCCCTCAACTTCCAATTTTTTGCCACCCCAAAAAGAGCTGCTGTAAATATTTATGTACATGTGGGTCCTTTTCCCTTTTTTATGGTCTCTTTGGGACACAGACTTGCTAGTAGTATTGCTGGATCAAAGGGTAGGCACAGTTTTGTAGCCCTTTGGGCATAGTTCTAAATTGCTGTCCCTAATGATGGGATCAGTTCACAACTCCATCAATAATGCACTAATGTTCCAATTTTTCCACATCTTCTCCAACATTTATCCTTTTCCTTTGTTGTCATATTAACCAATTTGATAGGTGTGAGGAGGTAATATCACAGAGTTGTTTTAATTTGTATTTTTCTGAATTTTTATTTAAAAATCTAAATGGAAATATGAGTAATCCTTTTTGGACAAGTTTCTAGCTTCATTTTAAAGACCAAAAAAATGGTAATTTTATCCTTGCCAATATATTTATCTTCTAGTGATGCTTTACTCTTAGAAGCTGGAGTTCTAATATCTTAGTAAATCATGTAATGGAAAATGTTCTAATAAAAATTAAGCTGACTTCTTATATTTAACAATTGAGAGAAATAAGATTCTTACTGTTGTCAGTAGCGATAACAATAATTTACATTTATAGAACCCCATAAGGGTTCTATAACCCCTTAAACTTTACCAAGTACTTTACTCACAACCATCCTCTGAGGTGAGTAGTACAGGAATTAATTCCTTTTTACATTGATTAACCCTAAACTTATCCAGGTTAAGTGCCTTTTCTATAGTTTCATAATTAATATGTGACAGGAATATGACTGAAACCTGGAGTTTTAACTACGATTTCAGAGCCCTCTCCATTACCCCAGGCATTGTTTATATCAGTTTTAAATAGCTCAAACGTGTATGTACATGTATGTGTGAGTGTGGTTGTTGTTTTGTTTTGTTTTTTGCTCTTGTTGTTCAGTTGTTTTTCAGTCATGTCTGACTCTTTGTGACCCTCTTTGGAGTTTTCTTGGCAAAGATACTGGAGTGGTTTGCCATTGTCTTTCCCAACTCATTTTACGGATGAGGAAACTGAGGTAAAAAGGTTAAGTGACTTGCCCAGAGTCACATAGTAAGTGTCTAAGGCAGAATTTGAACTCAGGAAGATGAGTCTTCCTGACTCTAAGCCCAGCACTCTGTGCACTATGGCACCACCTAGTTGCCCTATGTGTAAGTATATATAAATTTAAATATAAAATGTACCTGTACATAAACATAAATATATCCATAAATATAAACATGCTTATATTTATATTTATGTATTCATATGTGTGTACAAACACACACTTTGTAAATAACATAATAATTGCTTGTACAATCTTTTCCCTTCCCTTTTCTTTTTCTCTGTGAACTGTGTCCTCCACCAATCTACCACATCCTGAGTATAACTAAGAATGTTCTTGCTGCTCACTATATTGGAGATCTTATTTGTGTATCCCAGGGTAGAATGAACCTGAAGTTAAATTCTGACATAACCCTGATGCTTAAAGACACACAAACTCCAACCTTGAAGCTGTTGTGGCCAATTAAGTAACTATTCAATTTCTGGAGGTATCACAGAGCGACTCAGCAGGAATGGGAGGGGTATTAATGGATTTTACTCCATTATGGAATTGCTAAAATGGTTATTGGTTAAATGCGGTTGTATATATTTTTGTTGCACTATGGATTTCAATTTACTTTTATACATATATATCTTATTTATTTAAATACAATGTGGGGAGGAGGAGGATATGTCTTTTTGGTTACTTGGGAAGCCTGAGAATAACTATTACTGTTAATAAGAGAACTGTAAGAACATAGCCTTAAGCTTCATGCATACTGTCCACCTCATCATCCTTTAAAAATAATGGAAGAAGGTAGCTGCCCTAGCATCACACAAGAAAAATGTGTGTTAGATTTAGTTTTCATTTAAAGACACTGGTTCAACTTAATCATATTCATTTGAGGATGAGGAGATTTATATTTCTCTTATTAACATCAAATAAGTTGTCTCTACAAGCCACTCATCGAACCCTTCCATGTTTCATTTTTAATTTCCGAAATTGGATCAGTATTTATCTACTTTGAAGTTGTCCTGTAACAGGATTAATGACAGATGTCTGATACATGAATATCAAATGCTAACATGGAAAATATGTTAATATTATTCCAATGCGCGCTATTGAAATGCTGAATAGTAATTTGGCTACTTAGTAGGTAAATATTTTGATAAGGACGTTAATATCGAAGCGTGTTTTTCCAGTCAATAAATTACATTAAATTAATAATACATTAGGTAACCTTTCACATACTGTTGAAAATGACTGCTCCTGCTACGAATCTGGTTTCCTTTCAGATCTCTAAAGATTTGCCCGAGAAACAAAAAGAAATTGAAGCCCTATTAAAGAATTTTGTGCAGTTGGAAGAAGAGCTACATCATTTGACATTGTGGTTGATCCCAATTAAGAGTCAATTGGAATTTTACAACCAAGCAAGCCAAACAGAGCCCTTTGATATTAAGGTAATTCTCTCTTCCATTTCTCCCTTCTCCCTTTAAAATGTTCCTTAAACTCTTGGCATTTACCTTTCGTGTATCTTATCTTCTCAGGGCCCAACATGTCAACTAACTAATTTGATAAACTACCTCAAATGAATAGATAACCTATTAATGACTCTAATGATGGGATTTTCAGACTAAGTGAAGGAGACTGCAATGTTTCAGGTAGTTAATAAGAGCATGTCTCAAGAGCTGGAAAGACTTCCTGAAGGCATCCTCTTTGATTTCTTCATTTTATAATGGAAAAGAATGATGCCCAGAGAGGTTGGGTGATTCATCCAAGGTCACATGGGCTATATGTGGCATAGCTAGTAACTCAACGCATAGTCAATCAATTCAATAAACATTTATTTACTATCTGCTCTGTGCCAGGCACTGTGCTCAATCTAAGGATACAAAAAGAGGCAAAAGACATTCCCTGCCCTCAAGGATCTTACAATCTAAGGGGGAAGGGAGGAAGACATGCAAATACATATGTACAAAGTAAGATAAAGGATAAATAGAAATAATTAACAGAGAGAAGGCACTAGAATTTAGAGGGGCTGGAAGACTTCTAATAAAAGATGGGATTTTAATTGGGACTGAAAGGAAGCCAGGGAGATCAGTAGTTGGAGTGGAGTGGGGAGAGTGTTCCAGGCATGGGGGGCAACCAAAGAGAATGCCTAGAGTCAAGAGAAGGAAGATCTTGTTCATGGAACTGTTAAGAGAAACTTGTCCTGTATTGAAGAATATTTTAAGGGAATAAGGTGTAAAGAGCATTGTAAATTTAAAAAAGGGTTAGCTTATGAAGGGCTTTGAATGCCTAACAGAACATTTTATATTTGATCCTAGAGGTAATAAGGAGCCACAGAGTTGGGGGGGGGGGGGGATAGAGAGGTTGACACAATGGGACCTGTGCTTTAGAAAAATCACTTTATGATTTGGAGTGGAAAGAGACCTGAGGCAGGCAGACCCATGAGCAGGCTATAGTAATAATCAAGGAGGAGTTGATGAGGGCCTGGGCTAGAATGGTGGCAGTGTCAGAGCAGAAAAGGGAGTGTATTTGAGAGATATCACAAGGGGGGAAATCAACAGGTATTAGCAAAAGGTTGGATATGGGGGGCGGTGAGAGATAGGCATCTAGGATAACTTCACAACTCAAGTTTTGAGTCTGAGAGACCGGGAGGATGGTGTTGTCCTCTTCAGTAATAAAGGTGGCAAGAAGCGGGAGAAGGTTTAGAGGAAAGATATTAAGTTCAGTTTTGGACATGTTGAGTTTAAGAAGTCTACTGGACATCCATTTCAAGATGTCTGTTGGCCATCTAGTTTGAGATGTCCAAAAGGTAGTTGGAGATGTAAGATTGGAAGTGAGCAGAGATTTGGAGGCAGTGTGCAAAGACTTGAGAAGCATCAGCAAAGAGATGGTCATTAAATCCATGGCAGCTGATGAGATCACTAAATGATGTGGTATTGAGGGAGAAGAGAAGAGAGCCCAGGACAGAACACTTAGGTCTTGCTTTAAGTTATGAAATGAAAAGCTTTTGACTCTAGCATTTCTCTGGACATGACTATTTGGATCTCAGAGACAAAGGCATATTTCTACTTTAAAATACCAGTAAATAGAAATAAATAGAAGTTGAATTGAATTCTGTATTTTGATGTGTATTTAACAAATGCCTATGTTTGCATATTTAAAATAAAGGTGATATTTGAAGATTTGAAATCAAAGGAAGCCCCTAGGGACAATGAAGTGCCTCCTAATTATTTTTTAACTTTCTTTTTTAATAGCATTTTATTTTTCCCCAGTTGTACATCAAGACAATTGTTAGCACTCAGTTTTGCAAGATTTTGAGTTCCAAATTTTTGTTCCTCTCTTCCTTCCCTCCCTTCTTTCTAAAATGGTAGGCAATTTAATATAGGTTACATATGTGTAACTATGTAAAACATATTTCCATATTAATCACAGTTGTGAAAGAAGAAACAGATCAAAAGAGGAAAAACATGAAAAAAAATAAAGTAGGTGAAAAAAGTATGCTTTGATCTGCATTCAAAATCTATCAGTTCATTATCTGGATGTGAATAGCATTTTCAATAATGGGTCCTTTGTATTTCTCTTAAATCATTGTGTTTCTGAGAAGAGCTAAGTCATTCATAATTTATCGTCATAAAATGTTTCTTGTACTGTATATAATGTTTTCCTGGTTCTGCTCATTTCACTTTGCATCAGTTCATACAAGTATTTCCAGATTTTTCTGAAATCTGCCTGCTCATCATTTCTTATTGCTTGATAATATCCCATTATGTCCTATACCACAGCTTTTTCGGCCATTCCCCAACTGATATGCATCCCCTCAATTTCTAGTATTTTGACACCAGGAAAGGATCTGCTAGAAATATTTTTGTACATGTAGATCCTTTTCCCCTTCTTTATGATCTCTTTGTGAAACGAACTACTCATGGTATTGTTTCATCAAAGGGTATACACATATACATTTTGGGCATAGTTCCAAATTGCTCTCCAGAATGGTTTGATGAATTCACAGGTCGACCAATAGTGCATTCATGTCCCAACTTCCCTCCATCCTCTCCCGATGCCTCCTAATTAATTGATTTTTTCTGTTTTTCCCAAATGATGTACAGCTTACTTCAGGTATTGAAAAGCTGTCATGGATCTCAACTCCTACATGTCCTCATAAACCACTGCCCATGATGCACTGTTGCTTTATAGTGAGAGTCGTTCTCAACCCCTCATTCACTTTGCCTTATCCAAGCTGGAAGTGAGATTATAGTTTTAGAGACAGAGGTATAATAATTTCTTCTTGTTGCTTTACTTGATTCACTCATACCTTCATTGACCTATGAAGCAGAATCCTGGAGACCTGGTCTTTATTCTCAACTGCTAAAGCTCTCAGCTTCTACATGCTTTTTTTTTTTCTTTTATGAGTTTTTCAACTCTAACCAGTGTGAATTTTCAAATTTGTATCTGTAGATTTTTCTGGCTGTTTTCCTGTATGTTCAAAATAAGAAAGAGCAAAAACAATCTCATTAACTCCTGAGTTTCTTCCTCAATTCCCTGACCACAAGCTTTCAATCAGTATGTGGTTGAGTAGCTGAGTTAGGAACTTAGCCAGAGCTCAGCATCACCTCTTCTGGCTTCTAGATTTGCTCTTTCTTTAATAAATACTTAATGTTGCACTGAGTCTTTGCTATAGGGAGCCATGTAGGTTGATTTATTTATTTATTTTTGTGTTTTGCAGCCTGCCTCAATCCTCTACTTAAGCAAAGGGCTTTTTAAAGAGACTTGGCCCCGGAGTGTACTTGCTGAGCTACAGAACATAGCAATACAGTTGTAAAGAACTGTATCTTCTCAATGAGAGCAGAGAAATGTACTAGTTTTAAATCTTGAAAACTGGTTATTAAGAAGAATATAGATAATTTGAAATAAACAAGTATACCCTCTGGCCCCTCCTGTTTTCTCCTCAGATATAAATAACCTATCAACTTTAATGTGGAAAAGAGAGGGGGGTAGTAGTAGGGGAGGGAAACTCTGTGATAGGCAGCCTGAGGCATTTTCAGGGAGACCATTCTGTTTCTTTAGTCAGACCCTGAGCATCTGTCAGAAAAATATGGAATACTAATAGCTATGAGGAGTCCCAACATTTTCTGTTTGGCATTTCATACTAATTGATGAAATGCAGATAGTTACATCATGA
>CM053591.1:65543235-65608268 GCA_028646515.1 Pseudochirops corinnae
TGTAATATACATCATGAAAGTCTCTACAGAAAACTTGCAAAAAAATGAGCATCCAAATGTAGGATATCAGGAGTGTAAAAATTAGGTGTAATCAGGACAAATACCTATCAATCAGCATGCTGAATTTAGATTTTAATTTTAAATATACATTTAGCTTTGATTTTTTAAGTGTGCTGATTTCATATTTATGAAATTAATTGATGAATGCTCCAATCTATGGATTGCTTAACATTCTTAAAAGTGGGTTTACATTTTGAATCTTTTCTAAATACTATCAACAATCATCAGGAGTTGGTCTTTATCTGGCATAAAACTGTCTAATTACTGCTTTCTAAACTTTTTATATTAAAACTAGAGGTGGGGAGTAGGAATCACATAATGTTGATGTCAAATTCATTGATTGGAATCTTTTCATATTTATGCCAGTGAAACTTTTCTCTCCCCCCCACCTTGTATAATGATTTTCCTTCTATAGTATATAAATAAAAATGACACACTGCCCTGCAGGTTCTCATTTTGAATGTAAAAACAGTAATTACACATAACTGCAAATGCTCCCTAAAAATCCCTAAAAGGCATGATTGTAGTTATTGAAAGCCAAGGTAGCTAGGCAATATAAAGTACCGTTCTGCCACTGACTTCTCAGAAGTCAAAGTCATCTCTTTGATGGTTTGGCATAAGGTAATTCATGAGCAAGTTAATTGTGATGATTTGCTAAGCAAATACTAGTTATACCTTAAACTAGATAGTGTTAGATTTGGTGCCTTTATTTTATTTCATTTTTTTTGAATGAGACCCAAAACAAGATATCCACCATATTCAGAGAATGTTCTACGGAGGACTTATAGAAAGACAAGTATAAGGATTGTGTACAAAGACTGAAAAGGTGTGCACGTATGTGTTCATATATATATACGTACACATATTTGTGTCTGTATATGTATTGTGTATGTATATATGTATACACAGATATGTACAGATACATACAGACACATATATACATATACACATTTGTGTATATTGTGTGATGGATGGAGTACCCACCTTGGTAACATGACGGATCATTGAAGTACTAAAGTTTGCCTTAGAGAGAGGAAAACATTGAAAAGGTCTCCTTTTCCTTTCTTTTTCTTACACAGTAGTTCATTGTAGGATGATTCTATAGTTTTCATATGTTGTAAAAAAAAAAAGCTTTAGTGAAAACCATCTTAGCAAATAAAATAGGGGATTATGTTGTAGTTGCAGAGTCAAAAGGACCAGCTTGCTACGAGGATACAATCATGTAGATGCCTGATGGGTTTTTGAATTCCCTCTAATGTTCATACATTGTTGGAATAACTGGATGGGGGTAGAGAGTATAAGGAAAAAATTATAAGGTAGAGCACTATAATGCCATATGGCCTGCTCTATTTAGAGCTATATGTTATAATGACACTAATTAACTTGTGTGTTTTTCCCTAGGCATCCTCTAGAAAATGAAACAGGCAGAGAGGTTAAGTGACTTGCCCAGTGTCACCAGAAGGGCAAGAAGTAAAATAAATCTCTTTATCAAATGGCTTTCAAAGACTTTTCTCACTTAATCTAAAGTCTTTTGATTGATTGATTACTTGATTGAGATGTGTTCTCACCTAGTTAAAGTTAAGACAGAAAACTAACAACTACAGGGATCAGAAAAAACCTTCAGATGAAGATGTCACTTAACTTGTGACTTGAAAGAAACTAGGAATTTGGAGAGGGAGAGGTGAAGAGAGAATGTATCATAGGCACAGAGGACAACCTATGCAAAGGCATGAAAAGAGGAGATTGTACGTCAAGTTTAAGGAAGAATTAGCAGTCTCGTCTGAGCATTAGAATGAGTGAAAGGGCATAATAACAAATATAGAGTAGAAGTTAAAAGGCATTTATTAAGTGCCTACTATTTGCCAAGTTCAGTGCTAAGTGCTGGGGATGCAAAGAAAGCTAGAAGACAACCCTCCTTTCAAAGAGTCCACAGTCCAGTTGGGAGCACAGCATATAAACAACTATGTACAAACAAGATCTATACAGGATTAATTTGGAAATAGCATTGAGGGCTGAGGAAAGGCTTCTTGCAGTAGGTGAGACTTTAACAGAGGCTTGAAGGAAGTCAGAGAAGCCAGCAAACAGAAGCAAGGAAAGAAAGCATTTAGCCAGGGACAAGAACATGTAAAAATGCAGGAATTGGGAAATAAAATGTTACATAGGAGGAACAGGAAGGAGGCTAGTGTTACTTGATCCCAGAGTAGATGCAGAGGAGTAAAGTGTAAGAAAACTGGAAAAGAGGAAAGAATGCTTGTTATAAATGGCTTTAAAAAGCAATGGTTTTCACATTGGAACCTCAAGGTACTGAGGAGCCATTGGAGTTTATTGAATGGGAGGGAGGAGGGAAGGTAAGCCAATTGCTTTTATTGACTATGTACAGGGGTATCACATGGTCAAACCTGAACTTTAGGAATATCACAGTTGTTTTTTTAAACTGGTTCGAAGATGGACTTGAGTGTGTAAAGACTTTAGGCAGGGAGATCATCCAGAAGGCTATTAAAATAGGCCAGGCACAAGATGATAAAGGCCTGCAGTGGGATGGTGGCAGAGAGTCCTTGGGATGTCCATAAGGACTGAACTCATAGGCCAGTCACCCGTTAAATTTAAGTATCTAGTCTGAGTTGCTTTATTTATGCTTTAGCAGTAAAATGGAGAAAAGATATAGGAAGGAAGCTTAAGGAGATGGCAAGGTAAAGTTTCATTTTGTTTTGTAAGTATGCAAAAGACCAAGGTATGCTAATAAATAGTGGGGAAGGATCCAGTAAAGAAAAAAATTAAAATTAAAATGAGAAAAGGATTATTAATTGGACAAACCCTCAGAAGAGATTGAGAGTTAATAGAATCAAGGGCAGAAGTAGAGAGATTATCCTTTGCAAGGAGACTGGAGATGTGAGATTTTTAAATGTAGACAAGAGAAAACCAGGCAAGTAATAGTGCCACTATAACTTGTCCTGGTTAGACTACATCTGGTATAGTATTTTCAATTCTAGGGACAGCAGTTTAGAAAAAAAAGTATTGATAATCTGGAGGTTTTTTTAGAGGATGGTGACCAGGATGGTGAAGGACCTTGATATCATGCTATATGTCACAGGTCTGCACAACCCGCTGCCCACCAAAGGATTTCGGGAACATTTCCTCTACATTTTTCACAGGTCACCCAAAATCCTTTGGTGGGCCTATATGACAGTCAATGAAAGAAACCAAGATTTAACCTGAAAATGATAAAATTTTTGGGAAGCATGATTGTTCTCTTCAAGTATTTGCAAGACTGTTATGTGAAAAAGGGGTTAAACTTTCTATGCTTGTTCCAATATTGTAGAAATAGGAATCATGGGTAGAAATTGCAAATAAGGAAACTCAGATTATAGAAAGAAATAATTAATCCAATTTAAAGTTAAATAGAATGAGCTGCCTCAGGAGGCAGTGAATTCCACACACCGGAGATCTTCAAGTGGAGGCTGGATGTCCACTTTTTGGAAAGTATATAGAGGGCATTCTCCATCAGACTTGGGCATATTTTAAAAATTTAATTCACAAAGTTTTTATAATTATTATTTCTGAAGTTAAAATATTTTGAGTAGTCATTTTCTAGTTAATAAAAATATATTATTTAGTAAATACAAAAACTTTAAATTTCTTAATAGTTAAAGTTTTATTCAAAGACTAAACTGTGTCAAAAGTTGATAATACTCAATACTGTATCTTTTTTTAAATTGATTTGTTTATTTACTTTTAGTTTACAAGATTCAGTTCTACAATCCCTTGAGTTTCAAAATTTTCTCCCCTCTCTCTCCCCACTCCCCCCATGGCGGCAAGCAATCAAGTATAGGATCTGCAAATACTTTCACATTGGACATTAGTTTGGTTGTATAGAAGGGTTGTAACCAACGGAGTGAACAATGGGAAAAAGAAAGAGAACCAAACATGAAAAAAGAACAATAGCATGTAGATTGCTTCAGTCTCCATTTAAACTCTGTTCTTTCTAGATCTTTCCCTGAATGTAGATATCTCCTTCCATCCTGAGACTTGTAGACTTGTCTTATAACTGTGCATTACTGTATCTTTAATGTGGAGTCCTCTGATTAATTTTCAGTACTGGAGCTGAGAGTATATAGCATCTGCCCATAATGGCCAAAGCAAAACAACACTCTAAGATAATGATTTTGAGTATGTCTATCTCACACTGTGAAAACAATCTTTTCTGATGACTCAGTCGTGTTTGTTCAATGCACTAGCTATATATTTTTTTCATGTACAGTTCTTCCAATGTGCAATGAAATTCCAATGCAGAAATTAAAATAGTGAGACACAAAAAATGAAAATATGGAGGGGCAGTAATCGTTATTCAGAACCACAGACTCGTAGAACTTTAGATCTGGAAGGAATCTTATAGGTTTATCTAGTTGGCAGTAGGATGGTGGCAGAGCATCCTTGGGATGTCCATAAGGATTGAACTCATAGGCCAGTCACCCATTAAATTTAAGTATCTAGTCTGAGTTGTGTGTGTGTGTGTGTGTGTGTGTGTGTGTGTGTGTCCCATTGGAAATCTGGAAAAGCATTTGGACCCTTTCTCAGAATAATGTTTTAAATGCATAAACTAAAACTCAAATTATACTGAAATACACACATACACACACACACACACACACACACACACCTCAAATTTGTGGGCTCCTGATTTAGTTTAAATTTAGATTGAAGCAGAATAATAACAACCCCAGGAAGTGATCATCTAAAATCCATTTGATGACCTCCAGTAACAGAGAACATAGTATCCTATCAGTTAGATTTCTGGATACTGCCACATAGGGCATTTTTCCTTATGGTAAGTTAAATCTGCCTCTCTGTTAACAGCATTACCCATTCATTGATTGTCACTCCACTCTCTGGGAAGAAGCAAAACCCATATCACAAAAACCCAAATTACAGTACTTCAAATATTCATTTATATATAGGATTCCCTGAGTCTCCACTTTTGTAGGTTAAAAGGTTCTCATTTCTTTCAATCTTTTTATGTGATGGTAGGAAACACACTCCTTTGTTGCAAGGTACACATTTCTTTGTGCTTCTCAAAATAATGTTCTGTACTCTTTTACAAATGTTATCAATTTTGGAGTATTCAGGTAGGAAAAGTATGTGAACTCTATACCTATTGTGTTCAAACAACTCTTTATTTGGTAAAGTAATCAATGAAACCATTTCTTTTACATATCACATGACTCAGGGGATAGACTTGACTGACAGGCAAAAATATAGAGTAAAAACAATACGACGCTAATGAGGAATTCTTTGAACCAATATTTCATCCAGAGAAATGAGTGATATCGGAAAAGAGAAATTTGAGATTTTGAAGTTTGTTTTTTTTAAAGTGTTATTAGATTGCTTTCTAAAAGTCTATACTATAGAAGTATAATACCTGGAGTGCCACCCCCGCCTTGAATGTAGGGTCATCAAAAAAGCTGCTTTCAAGTGTTTTGTGGGTCCTCATCCACTCAAAACTATACTTCAAGAGCCTCTTCTGATGTTACTACCCAGAGAGAACAAAAGTAGTTCAAATGAAAGGTATCTAATGAAACAGCATAAGATTACTTTCAATAGACCATTTCCCCCAGGCATATGGAGACATCTCCCACTAATACACAGAATGTGAAGATTTGGAATACACATGTAGATGCACACAAATAGAGAATACACATGAATAGGTCCCAGATTTGGAGCGCCAGTTCACACCTTGGAAACTGCAAGCCTAGCAGTGCCTTCTTGTGATGTCTTCCATTGTGCATATGCCCAGATGGTTTGACATGGGTGTCTCTGCCAGCTGTGTTCTTCTGGTCACTTTAGTTCATGGTCAGTGCCAGGGTGCTTCTGTTAGGGACATAGCTGTGGAGCACCTCACTGCACCTTACTTCATCTGGCTTCAACCTGAGTCCTCAGCTGAGTTGTTAGCTCTTCAGGATAAGAGGAAGAATGGGTTCTAGCATCTCTCTTTTTGTTTAGAGCCCAAAATTAAGCTTCAGCTCATTTTGGTCTAGACCCTTCACACGCCTATGATGGGACTAGAGAAAACCCTTCAGACACTTTTCCCCAAGAATGCTAAAGCTATCAGTTTCCAATCCTTGTTTTCAGAAAGAATTTCTCATCCTTAATCTAGAAATAGAATCTTTACCTCCTGGTGCCAAACTCTTTTAAGGCAGAGAACAGAGAGCTTAATTTATTAAATGCCTGATAGAATTTTGTCTATCTTTGAACCTTATTTTTTTTCCCTCTAGGAGGATTAAAGGATCATAGATTTATTTTTTTGGAGGGGGGGAAGGCAAAACAGTTGGGGTTAAGTGACTTGCCCAAGGTCACACAGCTAGTTAAGTGTCAAGTGTCTGAGAATGAATTTGAACTCAGGTCCTCCTGACTCCAGGGCCAGTGCTCTATTCACTGTGTCACCTAGCTGCCCCAGGATCATAGACTTAGAGATAGTTCTCGATTATTGAGTCCAGCTCTCTCATTTTTCAGCTAAGGATACTGAGACTCAGAGCTTAAGTGACCTGTCTAGGGTCACGCAACTAGTATATGGATAAGATTGAATTTCAACTCTTGTCTTCCTGACTCCAAGTTCCATACTCTTATCTACTATGGCATTTAACTGCCATATCCTTGCTCCAATCTTTTATATGACTTTGGTTTAAAGAGTTCTTACTTAAAATGGCAGAGTAACTTCTGATGGCAACCCATACCTTTTTAGAATCATTTCAGGGTCTTCCCTTCCAAGACTATGTATTCCCTCAGAATGAAAAGAAAGAAAAAAAGGCGAGGAACAAAAACAAAAACAAAAATAGTCCCTTCATGGAATTCACTGGCGTCATCGATTCTACCTCAAACCTCAGTTACAAATTTTGCTTTCCTGATAGTATATATAACAGGTCTCCTAGATTTTGAGCTGTCCTACAGGAAAAAAAGATAAAACAAGCAAAAGAGCATCATATTAGGAATCAAGAGGCATGGCTTTTCTGCCACTTATCAGCTGTGTGATTCTGGGCCAACAGCTTAACTCTTCTAGGCCTCAAGTTCTTCAGTTAAAAAATGAGGACCTTAGCTAGGTTATCTTCAAGGTCCCTATGATTCTCTTATACCTAAAGCTATTGAATTATCATGTACATTTTTTAAAAAGCCTCTCTCAGCTCTTAGAAATGTAAGGATTATCAGAGTTCTGGCAGTTTCTCTAAAATTATTTATGGATTATGTGAAACTAGTCATTATAAGGCTCATTGTTATCTATTCCTTACTTGTTTTATTCGTTTACAATTTAAACAATGAAAAACCTCATTGTAGCATTTCACTGGGAAAAAAATTTGTCATATATCAGGAAATGAAGTGAATAGAGTGCTTTACATCTTTATTCATAAAACCAAATCACAGAAAGATAAATGTGAAAGCCAAAAAAAGTGCTACAAGGATGAATTACTATCCAAAGATTGACTTAAAAACAACATACAGGCCAAGGATAAAGCAAAGTATCTATTCTTAGCCTCTCTCTCTGCAGCTCTGCCACTCTAGTACTCATTATCAAGACTGAAAGTAGAAACCAAGGTAGACATAAATATAAGCACTTTAAACTTTCTGTTATTCGTGTGTTCTGATTAAACAATATAATAGTTAATAAAGTTATTATGTGTGTATATATGCACAACTATATGTATATGTATATGTGTGGTGGGTTTAGGGGTGTTCAGGGAAGATTAGCACCTTCCTATGAGGGCTTGCTTAGGTCCACCTATGGCTCCAAGAAGCTATAGGATGTGCAATGACCACTTATCATAAAACTGTTTTGTCAGACAGATTAAACCAGATTGAATGTAACAAAGAGGTCTTCAACTGGTTGGTGAGTTAAGTCATGTCTACCCCAAGCATATGAAGACATCCCCCCCACCACCCCACCACCCCCCGAAGAATGGATGGATGAGAACAATTTGTTCCAATGGCCATGAAGGGGGTGAAAGCAAATGCTGTGGAGCACTTAGAGCCTGCTTAGATCTTGAAGATGTCAAGGTCATCCACTGCATCTCAATTCATTACCTATTATCTCTACTTTAATCTTTCACTGGATTCTGATGACCCTGAGAGAGTGAGAACTACTATTTCATGCAACCCTACCTCAATTAAATCCAATTTATGTGTTTTACCATTTTACCATTTTTATCTACCTCAAAGTCCTGTGGCAATTGGCAATGATAAAGCAGCAGATACAGATACCTGGAAAATTTCATTCAGATTTTATATGAACAGTTGACTTCCTGCCTTGTAAATCTCAACCCTGCACACAGGCAACCCAGACCATAGAGTTGTCTTCTCAGTGGATTGAAAGAGTAGTAAGATTCAGCAGCTTCAGGGGTGGCTAGGTGGCACAGTGAATAGAGCACCAGCCCTGGAGTAAGGAGAACCTGAGTTCAAATCTTAAGCCTCAGACACTTGACACACTTACTAGCCATGTGACTTTGGGCAAGTCAGTTAACCCCAATTGTCCTCCAAAAAGCAAAAAGAAAAAGAAAAAGAAAAAGAAAAGATTCAGCAGCTTTCTGGCTGTCTGAGCAGACTTTTAAAGACTATACTGCTCACCTCTTGACATGAAGAAAGGCCCTAAAATTTTTCTATTTTACCCAACCCTGGTCTGCTTACCTAGGCAAGCAGGGATCCCACCCTGTGGTCATGACACACACGCAAAAAAAATGTACAAAAACTTTTGCAAAGATGATTCCACTCATCATTGGTACATGGAATTTGTGTGTATTTATGGACAATATGAAATCCAGGAGACCTGAAAGAAAAAAAGCTCTTGTGAGAGAACTAAGCAAATATTCAAATATTAGCTCTGAATGAAACAAGGTTGGCAAATGAAGACCAGCTTACTAAAATCAGATCTGGATACACATTTTTCTGGAGTGGTTGCACTGAAGGGGAGTACAATGAAACTGGCATAACTTTTGCAATCAAGACTAATCTAGTCAACAAGCTTCCGTGTCTCCCAAATGAGTGAATCACAGGCTCATTACAATGCCATTGCTGCTTGCAAGGAAGTACCACATCACTGTCATCAGCACATATGCTCCCACCAGGAGGAACTCTGATAAGATCAAAAAAAATTTTTATGAAGACCTAGACACCTTCATAATCAATGTGCTAAAAGAGGACAAGATTGTAATTCTGAATGACTTTAACATCAGAGCAAGCACAGACTATCAGACATGGCAGGAAATCCTTGGGAAGAATGGAGTCAGAAATGGCAAAAGCAATGATTATTCTCCCCAAGCTAAACATTTGCATTTAACAAAAGTGGTGACCTCAAAGCAAGATAACTAGTAGAAGACTTAATTTTAACAGATTAGAGCACATATCCAAGCATGAACAATGTGTTACTAACTTGGAGGGAAAGCTGAGTCAACACATGGCTGTCAGCAGTGGAACAGAAGAGGAATGGGCAGCTTTCAGAGTTTTGGTGTACAGAATCACACTTACTCATCTGGGCTGGAACACTCACAAACATCAAGATTAGTTTGAGGAAAATGATGGGGAAATTCAGAAGCTGCTGAACAAAAAATGAGAATTCCACAAAGTTTACCCATAAGATAGTTGTATCCATTTCTAAGAAGGCAACATTTAACTCCATCAAAAGTAAAGTGTAAGTGAAGATTAGAGAAAGACACAGGATTCTTGGCTCAGTAAGAAGGCAGATGAAATTCAGTTCTACAGTGATAATAACAATCCAAAACATTTTTATGATGCTCTAAAAGCTATTTATGAGCCAAAGACCTGTGATTTGTTACTCAGTGCTGATGGAGCCACATTGATTAATGATAAGGACACAATCCTGGAGAGATGGGCTGAACACTTCCATAGTGTTCTCAATAGATTGCTGAAACCATTGACGATATACTTCATGTTGAAATCGACCCCCCTCTAACCAACTTCCAATTGAAGAAAAAGTTTTGAAACCCATTAGAGTTCTCTCATGTAGCAAAGTGCCTGGTCCTGATTCTATTCCAGTTGAGATTTACAAGGCAGGAGGTCAACTGCTCATATAAAATCTGAATGAAATTTTCCAGATTATATAGCAAAACAAGGTTATCCCCTAGGAGTTTAAAATTCATCCAAAGGAAATAGGTTGCCCTGTGACAATCACAGAGTGAGGATATCTCTCTCTTAATCATTGCTGGAAAGATTCTTTCACCTGGAAGATGTTCATCTATCCAAAAGCCAGTGTGGCTTCAAAAATGGCTAGGGATGGTTGATACGGTGTTTGCTGCCCAACAAGTCCAGAAGAAATACCAGGAGCAGACCAGAGGTCTGTACACAACATTCATACATCTGGCCAAAGTCTTTGAAACTGTCAAATCATGAGGGCTTGTGGAAAATCATGGCAAAATTTCATTGCCTGGAGAAATTCATCAGTACTATGTAAGTTTCATGATGGCATGCTTGCATGCATTCTGGATAATAGATGATACTCTCACAATTTCCCAGTCGTGAGGCTGTGTTCTTGTTCCTGTGCTTTTTAGCATGACGTTTTCAGCAATGTTATCAGATGCCTTAAAAAGGACAGAAAGGGCATCAAGTTTAGCTACCACACCGATAGTAAGTTATTTATCTTGAAAAGACTATAAGTCAAGGCTAAAATGGAAGGAGGGTTAGTGCATGATTTTTTGTTCATAGATGATTGTGCACTCTATGCAGCCCCTAAAACTGATATGCAACAAAGTATGGATCAATTCTCTGCTTCTGGTGCTCATTTTGGCCTAATAATTAATACCAAGAAAACACAGGTTCTCCACCAGTCAGCACTACATCATCCATATGTGGAACCATCAGTTACAGGAAATGGAGAAATTCTAAATACCGTGGATAAGTTCACTTACCTTGGGAATATGCTTTCCATGGATATACACATAGATGATGTTGACGCATGCATAGCCAGAGCTAATTCAGTGTTTGGCAGGCTCCAAAGGAAAGTGCAAGAAAGAAGAGACATTAAATTGCCTACCAAGCTAAAGGTCTACAGAGCCATTGTGCTGACCACATTGCTATATACCCCTGACATCCTTTCTTGACTTACTACATATCCTTTCTTACAACCAGATTGACCTCCTTACTATTCCTTTCCTACAATACTCCATCCTTCTGTAGGGCATTGCATTGACTGTCTCCTGTGCCTGTCATATACTCCCTCTTCACCTCCAGTTCTTAGTATCTCTTAGTCCTTAAAAACTCAAGTGCTACCTGATTTGTGAAATCCATCCTGCTATCACCCCAAATTATATTGTTTTATTTTTGTATTCTTATATAATTTCATAGATAAGTGGTAACAGAAAGTGGTAAAATTGATCACAATATGTTTTCTACTATTTCTACTATTAGCCTGGCAATAGATAATTACAGAAAAATTTGAGTGGGGTGGACACAGAGGTAAATAATAAATCTGTATGCCCTATAGAGGATTACCAGCAACAATCATTTGTCCATTCATTTATGCAATCAATAAACATTTATTAGGTACCTACTATATGCACTGTAATAGGAAAAAAGATATAATTTAGCCATATTTATTGCAAGTGCTACGTAACAAAAGAATAGTTATCAGTGTGATTCAGTGTCAGATTACTATCCCATGGAAAGGTTGGAAGTCAGACCGAGAAAGGATTGGTCTTTTAATACAGTCATTCATGAGAACATTAAATCAGTTGAAAAATATGATTATTAACTTTGTATATCCCTTTATATTCAATGACATTTCCAACCACAGCAAAATGTAAGCTACTTGAGGGAGAGGACTGTTTGATCTTGGTTTTTGCATTTTAAATGCTTATAGAATTTCAGGCACATTACAAGCACTTACTAAATGCTTATTGAAATGGATTAAATTGCAAATCTCATAAGAATGGATTTTTTAATGACTTGGATAGATAAGAGAAATTGTTCATCAATAATACTATGAAATTTGACATGGATTAAACAAACGACTCAGAAACAGAATTGAGAAAGAATGAATGGTTAGATGCAAATACGACAGAAAAAGACCTCAGTAATAATATGCCATAGGCTAAATGTATTAAAAATTTTATACTGCTATTGAGAAAAAATATTCAGCTGAATGAAAAAGTATATGACATGTTAAGCTAAGAATAATCTATCAGCTCTGCTTATAGATATAGTTTTGATTTAGTGTGGACTTATTTCTACCAATATAGAAAACTTTTGGTCTTGAATGAATTTCCTGGAGTGTCAGAGACAGTGAAGACAGGTCTTAAAGATGCTTAATATGGCCCTGTCATTGCTATGTCACATTGTCTATATGAAATTCATTTTGTTATTGTTCTTCAGTCATATAGTACTCTCCTAAAGGTTTTCATGGCAAAGATACTGAAGTGGTTTGCCATTTCCTTCTCCAAATAGATTAAACAAAACAGAGGTGAAGTGACTTGCCCAGGGTCACACAGCTAGTTAAGTGTCTGAGGCCACATTTGAACTCAGGTCTTCCCAACTCCAGGCCTAGTTCTCTATTCACCTAGCCACATAACTGCTTCCTTATAAGACTCATACTTAAAAATTATATTAAGTCGTTTTTTAAAGCACTGAAGTAACTAGAAGAAATCTACAGGAAATGGTACTGTTGAAAAATGACTAATAAATGGAAAGTAAGATTTCTATCTCTCTGATGCAGTTCAGGGAGGAAAATGTCGACCCTTCATATACTTGAAAATATTCAGTAACTCAGAGACTTTTTCCTGATGCATTTGGATCATGTATCTCTGAAATCCGATCATACTTGCTATCAGAGTTAAGAAAATTCCATTCCAGAAAGCAATCTGTGGCATAAACATTCTTCCAGCAAGTATTCTTTGCCCAGCCACATAAAAATAATTAAAGGAATGAAAGATTCTTAGCTTAAAGAAAGTGAGGATATGGGGAAGGGAGCAGAGAGAAGGTTGCTTACAGTTTTGGGGTCTTTGAAGGGCTGTCACCTAGAGGATACTTGTTTATCTTGGCCCTGGAGAGGAAGAAAAAGTAGGAGAAATGCTTAGAAGTTAAAGAGAATTTTTAATTCAAAATAAGGAAATTCTTCCTAGTATTCTTTGAATTTGTATTTCCCATTTTCTTAAATAAGGATGTAGAATACAAAAATATCTTCCAAATTATATCTCACACACATTTTACTGCATGAGTATATTCCTTCTGGGACTGGGATTTATAGAGAACTTGCAAGAGAGAGCAAATTTTCAAAAGAGTTCAGAACTCTGAACAGGGCACGAGATGGAAATTTAGTTGACCATAATGAAATGAGATTGAAAAAAATCTGTGAAATAAAAACAGTCTATGACATCCTGGCTAGATGCCTTGAAGTGAAATATAAAATATTGACATTTAATGTGAGAGAAAAAATTTTTAAATGCTCTTTTATATCTATATTTCTCCCCTCTTGCAGAAATGAGTTTGGGGATTTGTTTCATAACCAATCTATTTTTATTAGTTTTTATTTTAGAAAAAACACACCAATTTTAAATCAGTATTTAATTTTTTTATTCCATGCTTTCCAACTGGGAAAGAATTTAGCAAAAAAAAAAACTTTTTGGATAATAATGGATTACAAATTCAACATAGTAACAAGTATCTATTCAATAATAATTTTAAAAACTTTGAATTTTATCTAAAGTTAAATCAGTCATGAAGTCATAGATGTGATTCATAGTTTTCTTTTCTCCATTCAATCAAAATATCACTATTCTAACTGCTAACTTAAAATATAAAGGATATAAGCTTACTTCGATATGGTCCATGAATCATCATTACACTGTACATTTCTAATATCTTCATGGTAGATTTAAAGAGCTAGGTTTAACTGCTACATGAAGAATACCAGGCAGTGATTTAAATCTTTATCTGTATAAGCTTCAAAGTAGGACAAACTTGACCAAATATGATAAATGGACACTATTAGAAATGTGTCAGCATACAGTATCAAAAAAAAGATCATCTATTCAGGGGAATCATACAAAGAAATACTACTTTTACTCATCCTCACCTCTCTATACCTGTGGATCCTCCAAAATTTTATTGTGGCTTCCTACCTTTCCCCATTCCCCAAGCTCCACAAGTCAGTTTCTTTAGGAACAATATATATAACAACTGAAATATATGTATTTTATTTGGATAAGCAAAACCCCTATTCCTACCTATTAAATCTGAAAGAATTCATCAGCATTTGATCTTGTGCTATGTTCTGTACAAAGACAAAGCAAAAAACCATGCATTTAAACTTTAATGTGTCGCACCCCAATTTATTATATTTATTTAAATGGAAATTCTGAAATTATACCATTTCATCAAAAAAACATATATATATATATATATATTTCTTTTAGTAGTATATGTTCACTTTTTAAAAATAATTTCTTAGTTTCTATGATGGGAATAGACAGAGCTAAGTTTTTATCTAGAACTTTTCTATTCCAGCATTTTCTAAAAAGTATCATTTGAATTTCACAGAAGCCTCAAAATCTAGGTATTTTTCTTCTTACCTTAAGACTAAAACAGGGGCAGCTAGGTGGCACAATGAATAGAGCACTAGTCCTGGAGTCAGGAAGACCTGAATTCTAGTCTCAGACACTTGACATACATATTGTGTGACCTTGGGCAAGTCACTTAACCCCAATTGCCCTGCCTTCCTTCCTCCAAAAAGAAAAAAAAGACTAAAACAAAAAATTAAAAATAAGAAGCACCATCTTACTTTTCTGAAAGGAAACCAAATCACATTCTAATCCTACTGTAATATTACCACCCTCAGAAACAATAACAATAGGGAGGGGCAGCTAGGTGGTGCAGTGAATAGAGTACTGGCCCTGGAGTCAGGAGGACTGGAGTTCAAATCTGGCCTCAGACACTTAACACAAAAAACTAGCCATGTGACCTTGGGCAAGTCACTTAACCCCAATTGCCCTCCAAAAAAAAAAAAAAGGCAAAAAACCCCCAATAACAACAGGGAGCATTGATACAACACTTTAAGATTTGAAAAATATCTTTTATACATTACCTCCTTTCATTCGCACAACAACCATGGAATGTAGCAGCTATTATTATCCCCTTTTTTATAAACAAAGAAACTGAGTCTGAGAGACTAAGGGCATTTTCTAGGATCACACAGCTGGAAAGTGCCTGTGTCAGGCTTTGAATTCATAACTTTTTGACTCCAAGTTCAATACTCTATCCACTATCAGGGGTCGGGAAACCGTAGCCTTGACGTCACATGTGGCCTTGTAGGTATGTGGTGGTGGCCTTTTTACTGAATCCCTGCTACCACTTAGAGCTCACAGCAATAATGGAAGTGAAAAGGTACTCTCGTTCAGCTTCTTAATAGAAATGGTAATGATGGTTGCAAGAAAGTCAGCAGTGTTTTTGTTTTGTTTTAAATCTCAAGGGCAGGACAAAACCTAGAAAAAAATACCAAGTAGGTAAAATTCATCTTTAGCACCTCTCACCTGTTCATACATTCTCTTACCTGAGTATGAACATTATTTTAAGTCATTGGCTAATAGTTGTCTATTGTTAAATAATAACATTTAATCAAATTTTGATTCTTAGCCCTAAACATGAAGGCAAAATAATAAAGCCTTCCTGAGTGATTTGTAACACGCAGTCTCATTACTTTTTAGTTCTATATTTCACATAGTCTGTCCACTTATCAAGTGTTGGGCCCTCATGTATGCAACCTGGGAGATTATTATTTGGTTTCATAATATCAGACATTTTAAAAATCAATGTTGTATTATGCTTTGTATATTTAGACGGAATATTTTTTGAAATCTATAAATCTCTAAATCACAAAAATTCTCCTTTTTGTGGCATGCCCTTGATTAACTCAGGATAGAAATAGAGAACCTGCCATTCTTTTTCAATCAATTTGGTATGTGCTTGACAGCCTGAGAGAGACCAGTATAGCAGTGGGTGAACAGACCTAATTGTAGATAAATAAAAGAACATTCACCTGGCATGAGGAAAATGAAGGAGAAACTGAACTAAGCAATGCGGTGTTTTTCCATCCATCAACCTTCATTTGTCAGGAACTGCTTGACAATCTAGGTTTTAACACGATATTGATTCCATTTCATTTTCAGTTTCTTAGTGCCCTTTGTAGCAAACAATCTGTATGTAGGATGAGAGATAGCATGAGTGCCTCCCCACTCCCCACCCCCCCCACACACATGCACACACAAACACGGAAGAGAGAGAATGGAAGGAGAAAAGCGGAAGAGAGATGGAAAGGATGTGCTTTCCCCCCCCCCCCCCGTTTGTTTTGGTAATTTTCATCCCTAAAATCAGATCATTTAAATGCTATTGTATATGCATAGAATATGTAGTGATTTTCAGGAGAGACAAGCAGCAGGAAAATTTCATCTAACGTGAATGGGCAAACCCTAAACTAACTGACACTTGGAATTTTATTTGAGCAAAGGGACACTGAGAAAGTTCAGAATGAATTCTACACATTTATGGACTTCTATCTCTTGGTTTGCAGGATTATGGTGTTGACCTCATTCAGACTTGCTTTTTCTGAATGACAAAGTAATCACTAGAATCTTTTAGTAGTCTCAGAACACGTGGGGAAAGGCATCATCTCCATTACGATAGACTGTTAATATTATATTTATGAGAAAAAAAACATTAAATCATCATAATAGTTCATTACTAAATGACTATAATGTACAAGATAAAAGTATACAGAAAATAGATTTCAGGTCACATTTACATATGGTTATGCTTCCTTCCATGATACATTCAAAAAAGACTCTTTTTTTTTTTTTAGACATTAGGTCACTGATCCTTAGCACTCTCCTTCTGAGATCAGCAAATAATGACTCCAAGATGCTTAATATTTGCTCTCATTAAAATGAAAAAATAGTGCCAAAGTCAAAAGGAGAATATAGAACTTCCACCAGTTAGCATTAACGATAAATTATTGCATATTACCTCATTAAAACAAACCATATCTTTAAAATATGGCATGGAATTCTAGAGAACTCTCACTTTGAGAGGAAAAAGGGGGGAAAAAATAGTTTTTAATGTTAGGTAAAAAAGCACAGAATTACTCCTATTGTATATGGATGGTGACCAGGCCTGGAGTCAGGAAGTCTTGAATTCAAATCCAGTCTTAGACAGATTATTCGTGTGACCCTGGGCAAGTCAATTAATGCTATTTGTCCAAGTTTCCTCATTTATAAAATAAACTGAAAAAAGAAATGGCAAACCACCCATATCTTTGCCAAGAAAATCCCAAACTGGATCACAAAGATTCAGATACAACTAAATGACTGAATGACACTCCTATTGTTTATGTAATTCTTATGTTAACTTGATCTAAGGAATGCAGTGTTGTTTAGGAAATAAGCATAAGCTAAATTCCACTGGGAGTGATGTTCTTAGAATCATAGATTTAGAGCCAGAAAGAACCTCTGAGGTCATCTTGTCCAATCTTCCCATTTTACAGGTGAGAAAACTGAGGCTCAGATAGGTCAAGTGATTTGCCTATGATGACATAAGTAGTAAATGAGACAGAATTTGAAACAAGGTTCTTGG
Organism: Pseudochirops corinnae; assembly: GCA_028646515.1. Taxonomy (NCBI): domain Eukaryota; kingdom Metazoa; phylum Chordata; class Mammalia; order Diprotodontia; family Pseudocheiridae; genus Pseudochirops; species Pseudochirops corinnae. Next base: position 65,560,906 of record CM053591.1, read on the forward strand.
CAAAGATACTGGAATGGTTTGCCATTTTCCTCTCCAGCTCATTTTAGATGAGGAAACTAAGGCAAACAGGATTAAGTGACTTGTCCAGGTTCACACAGCTAGTAAATGTCTAAGGCCAGATTTTAACTCAAGAAGATGAAGACACCACACTTTTAAAAGCTGGTTTTTATTGTCTACTTTTGTTTTCAATTGTAGTCACTTTTTCACCATGTGTTATTACTGATCATATAACGATGTGCTAAGAAAATGGATCTCCAGAGATGTGATGGGGAATTCTTTGGAGCTATGATCTCATTAATATGTATATTTTGTCCAAAAGTGCAGATTACAAAACATCCAAGCCTGCCCAGTTTTTGTGACTTTGTCCATATTCTCCTAACATTATGCCATACCGAGTCTACCAAACATTATTGAGGCTTTACTCTATATCTTTGGTAGGAAAATATGGTCTAAACTACTTGGTGAACCTGCCTTTCTTTTGGGGGTGAGACACTTCTGAGGAGAAAAAAGGCTTAGTCCACTCTTTCACCTGTAAATACAAGGTGTGGTGGTCATAAACCCATAGAGAAAACTTATCTATAAGACTGAAGTGGATGGTGTGTGTGTATATATATATATACACACACACACATACACATATATGTTTGCATATACGTGTGTATGCATATATACATGTGTGTACATATACATGTGTATATACATATACACATGCATGTATGTGTGTATACATATATATGCACACACACATATACACACACATCCCTACAGAAATGCCAGAGCTAAGATTTTCCTCATATTGTGCTCTGGAAAATACATTGTTACAGCTACAAGTCATAAAATCAGATAACCAAATACAATATATTTACTTCAAAAATTTGTGACTTCCTCAGTATCCACCATGCAGACTGCAACTCTTCATGTTTGAGTAAGAAGTTTCATGAATTTCTACAGCAAAAAATTCATTTCCTATCAGCCAGCCTTCTCATTAGTCTCTCCCAATTCATCATTGTGAGTCTTGAAACACATAGGCTAACTCTAGACTCCATACTTGAACTCTTCCATTAGAGCCTGAGCTCCTTGAGAGTAGAGACTGCCCCGTATTTTCTATTGATATTCTCCAGTGTTTAGACTATGGGTCAGTAGTGCTGGGCATGTAGTAAACATTTCAAAATGCATTTTCATTCATTCGACCATTCAACAAACACTTATTGAGCAGCTACCATATAATAGGAACTGGGTATACAATGATCAGAATTTATTTATTTTTGTTCATCCCCTCAAAATACTTCCTTTTTACCGTTCCCATTTGGTAAGATCTGCCAGAGCTTGCCATCCATTGGCATGAGAACCCAGTGCCATGTCCTCACCATGATGTGATATTTGGGCAGTACTTTCATTGAGGAAGCCTTAATGGTACCTTCAGGAAATATATTTTATGATTAGCATAAAGAATTTCTTTTTAATGATTGGCAGTTTCTTGATTTCTTTAAGTACTATCATCACTAGCAAAATGCTGAATCTAATTTTAGGAAATATTTTATTTGGGATTCTTTTCATGTTCTTCAGAAAGTATTATTTCTGTATGTTATATGAGTTTAATGAAAGATATTCAGAATTCTAAATGCATAGATTCATTTTGGCATAGAATGGTCTGAGGCTACTTCAAAGCATATTTTTCTACACATTCAGTTAAGAAAAACCTATTAAAGAATATTTTAAATGCAGTTAATTTTATTTACTACTGTTGACCCTTCAAGCAATAATATCTGGTACTGAATAGCTGAAAGGTCTTTTAACCAATGAATTCATGTGGCAAATAAATGTAGTAAGGTAAATTGTAGAGATACATCTTCAGAATGGCCTTTCTAAAAAGATTTAGCAAAACTGCATGCAATTAAAGAAATATTTCTCCAAAAATAAGCCAACCAAAAGGATGTACAAAGAATTGAATTTAGGATGTGTTTGATATCACTCATTCCCTATCTTTCCAATGACCAAAAGTAAATCTCCTAAAAGTAATTAAGCCCTCCATTATATCATGAAAGAAAAGAGGGATAATTGAAATGGTCATACATAGGACATTTTAATAGGATAAAGGTTCACAGAATGAAGAGATAGATTTGCTCTTTCTATCTCAAAGGATTAATTTAAGAAACATTTTTGCCATATATTCAGATTCATTAAAAAAAAAAAGCAATGCTGACTCAGTAGACACACCTTTCCCAGGTGTATTTTCCTTTGTTTGCTAATTCAGGCAGGCATCTGCTCAGAAACTTATATTTTCATTGATACCTAGACTCCCTCCATTAATGTCAGACTCCTGTTGCAGCCAAATCACACTTGCTAACATGGGTTGTTAAGGAGGCAGTTTTCAGTGTTCATTTCCTATTGTAAGGAAAGGAAATCCTTTTACTCTTAGTTCTAGTCCCTGTTCCATCTATTTTCAACAGCCTCCTGAAAAATAGCATATACTCTTTATGATTATTTCTTCTTATGGTTTATTGAGAATTGAAGTATTTGGTTAGTGAATTAGTTTTCACTTTTGAATAGTCACATTGCTATATAGCTAAAAATTTCATAAAATTATTAAATATCTTGAATTACATACTTTAAATTTACTAACATTTTGTTAGACACACATGATTTTGGAGGAACCTGTATATATTCCTATCTTTCTCTTTCCTCCTCCTCCTCCTTCTTCTCTTCTCTCTCTGTCTCTCTGTCTCTCTCTTTAACTTTCACTCTCACCCTCACTCTCTCTTTCTCTTTCCAGTACATATTTATAGCCTATCATCTTAGTTAATTGCTTGGACCACTGAGAGGTTGAATGACTTGTATATGTAAGAAGCACTACTCAGTCCTAGTCTTCCCATCACCAAGGCCAACCCTCTGTTCACTGTGGTACATTGTCTCTCATAGGTATATTAAATGTAAAGGTTTTGAATATATTGTTTTTCATCATTTGTGGATTTTTTGAACATAGACTAGAGCTCAATAGGTTTGGAATTTTTAGTTTTTTATGGTAATTAATCTCTCTTTGCCCAAGAACCAGTAGTCAGGAATAGGAGGAGATATATTTGCTTTAGACAGTGATCCCTCAAGGGATTTATTAAGAAAGCATTTCAAAAAAGACCAAATAAGAAAAGAGAAAGAAGGAAGCTTGTAGCTATCTACTCTACTCTCTAAGATCTCAGCTGGGTTAGAGCAGACCACTGGAGCCCTTCCCCAACCACAGCCCAGCTACTTGTTACAATGTGATTTCCCATTCACAGTTTCCTCTGTTAAAAGAATACTTAACATCCCCTTCCTTTTCTACCCATGAGAGAGGGAACACTCCTACTCCAATGGTCAGAGGTGTCACATCATCTAGAATCACTGAATGTTATAAAATTACTGTCAGGGTGTCTTCTACAAGTATGAATATATTCTAAGTTATTAGCTAATGATTGTCAATACTTTGTTATTCAAAACTTTGTTATTTGAGAATTATTACTTAACCTATCCTGCACCATCACAGTTCTAAGCAGGAGAGTATCTCAGAGGCCATCTAGTCCAAACCTTCTTTCACAGAAGAGAAAACTTAGAGCCAGAGGCTTTACGTTATTTGTCCAAGGTTACATAGGTAGGAAATGCCTTTAAACTGAAAGATTTACAAAATGCTCAAGGATCATAGTTAAAAATTTTCCTTTACAATTAAAAACAAAAATAAAGAATTATTGTATCTATAATATCTTCTTGTACAGATCCATGTATTTCCTTACAGGACATAATGTAATTTTGAGTATCCTCTTAAATCTTTCCCCACTCTACCCAAGTCCTAGATTATGTATATATTATAGGAAGACCAGAGAGTATGATGGGTAAAATCTTCAGGATTAGCAACTGATTAGGCATGAAAATGACAAAGAAAGATTCTAAGATAATACCTAAGTTTTCAACATGAGATTCAATGGTGATGCTATAAATAGAAAAAATGAAATCAGAAGGAAGAAGAGATTTAGTCAGAAAGACGATGTATTCAATTTTGTACATATTGAATTCAAGGTACTGATATCCTATAAACATTTGGAGAGATTGGTCTGGAGCTCTTACAAGAGGTCAAAGAGAGAAGTAAGGATTTTAGAGCCATATGTATAGAGATGGTATTTGAAGGCATGAGAATGAATAGATTATTACAGAGAAAAGAGAACCAAAGATTCTTTTGGAAGACCCACATTAAGGACAAGGAGTCATTGAAGTTTATAGAAAAGACACCTTTGGAGAGGTACAAGGTGAATTAGGAAAATGCAATGTCTCCAAGGGAAGCCAAAGAAAGAGAAAATATCCAGAAGAGTGGAGTGATCAAAATGTCAGATGTGTAGAAAGGTCAAAGACAATGAAGACTAAAAAAGTTCATTAGATTTAGTGAATAGAAGATCATTGATTACCTTTGAGAAAACAATTTCTTTATAGTGGTGGGGATAGAATCCAAATTGCAGAGAATTGAGGACAGCTGTGTCTTCTCCTTACTTATGGTAGTTTGTAGATTATTTCCATCCCAAAATAAAAAGATTTCAGTTAAAATGGAGAATACAGTATATATCTTTTAAGATTCAATTGAATTTAGTTTTTTTCAGATGATTTGATTTTTAGCTAAAAGACTTCAGAGGGGCTATTCAGAAGATCAAGTTCACAAATTTATCAAAAAGAGAAAATTAGAAATGCAATTTGTTGGAAAAGTCAATATTCACTATAAAAGTTTGTATTGGACAGTGTAAGTTAAATAAAAACTTCTTCAGTATTGCAAAACATCCATGATTCCATCAGTATGAGTACACCTACTGACTGCCAATTATAACCCTTCCACACTTTTTTTTAGTAGAAGGGAGATTAGCTCATTGTTGAAAAAAGTTAGTCAACTGGGGACCAAACTTTGGGTCTTGGCCTTCTGACAGCATAGACCATGCAATCCATATCAGGTCCATGCCCTCAAAAAGTCTAATCAATGTATTAATAGCTATTTATATATAGCTATATATAGAAATAGATATTTATCTCACCTGGTATATACCCTTAGAGAATCCAGATCACCTTTATGGCATGTTGAAACATTCCTTTGACTTTAGTGGCGGGAAGATTGAAATATACAGATTAAACATCAAACTTAAATTATGAATTATTTACTGGACTGCCTGTTAAATTATTTGTAGATGTTTGACACCAAATCCAATTCTCCACACCCTGTTTATAATACAAACCACCACCTTTTCTATTAAATGCTTATGTTGATGAGCTTCTCTTAGTGCCCTGGGGAAATAATAAAGTTACATAAATATTTTAACAAAGATGATATATTTTGGCAAATACATCAAGTGGTTGCTGATTAATGCTGTTTGTAGGCTTATGTGTTCTCCTTATTATGACATCTTTTTATCAGTTAAACATTTGTAGGAAATTGTGATATTTAGAAACAAGTCTTTTTCCTTTTTTTTTTAAACTCATTTAAGGTTCTTTTCATTTTTATCTTGTCTTCTAATTTGTTAACAATATTGGCCTTTGTTATAATTAGTTCATTTCCTGATTGCATGCAGACAAATGACCCTGAAATGACTCATAGAAATAATCAGACATGTGCTTTCTGTTGAGATAAATTCAATTTCATTTTTGGTGATGATCAGTTGTCTGAAAGACAAAGAAGAGAACAGTCAAACAATTCACACAGCAAAAAGCTAATATATTTAAAAGATATGAGGACATTCCTTGAGACATGGTTAGTTCAGGAGACTGTAAGACTGAAAACTGTTGGCATCTCTTCCTCACTGACACATTCCTCATGTTCCAGCAAAAGAGCTGGAACAGTTCTAAGCTGCTTTGCTGGGAGATCTTGAAGGGAAGTGGGCTAAGCTGAATTAACTCAATAGCTTCTTCTCAGTGCCTATGAAAATCATGCCAAATATTCTTCTCCTGCTCTAAGTAAATGTCATTTTGATAACTACTGAATGACCCATGAGTGCCTCATTTTCAGTGTCTAAACTATACTACCAGAGAACTGGCCTGGGTAATGTCCAGCCCAGAAAAGACAAGCAGACGGACAATGAGATGAGGTCAGACTCCAATAATGAGTTTGGGGAGGGTCTTCAGGAGGAGTCAATAAGGTCAGACTCCAGTAATGAGTGATTAAGGATGGGAAGTTGCTGGAGGCTCCCTGGAGATGACAGACTCTGGTGGGCTAGGCCAGTTGAGGGTGTAACAGATTTGGGTATAGATATGTTGGGAGGATCAAGGGTGGGAAGTTGCAGGACAGAGGAGGGCTAGACTAGTAACAGAGATTTTGGCCTACAGCTATAATGAAAGGCTTATGGCCTCAGGGAAATGATCAAATGAGAAGATTCCATGAGAGTTCAAGGGGGTTCCCACAGCGAGTACCTCATTACAGTGACTGCCAAATGCAGAATTTAGACCAGGAACACAGAAATTTATCAGTTCTTTGAGCACTGATACACAGAGTATAAGTAGAAGCCAGTGGCAGGAACTCAGAAAATTAAGATCAGGAACAAATTTACTACTACTATTTAAGAGCAAAGGATCAGACAGAGGATGAACCCAGCATAAAGTCCTAGATAAAAAAAATTGAGGGTGAAGATATGAGCAAACATGAAAAGACTTTTAACACTGAACAGATATTACGGGTCAAGTGATGTCCAAAAGAAAGTAATTCCATAACATTGATCAAGGAATTCTCAGAAGAAAAAAAAAAAGGATTCATTCACAGGAACTATAAAAGTTTATGGAGAAATGAAGCAAAGATTTTTTAAATGGAATTTTAAATGAAATAATATTTGTAAGGCACTTACCCAGTTCCTAGCACATAGTAAGTGTTTAATAAATGCTTTTTCCTTCCTTCCTTTCCCTCATCCAATAAAATAAGAACTCTAGAGGAATGAATTGGGAGGAGAATAAGTAATAACTTATAAGAGAAAGTGGAAAGCCATGTCCAGATTCCCTGAAAAATCAAAATGGATCAGAGTTTAGTAACTCTAAGAGATCACAAAATTATTAAAATAAAACCAAAAGATTGAAAAAATAAATGAGAATGTAAGGTATTAAAATTGATCTGGAAAACAGGTCAAGGAAAGACAATTTAAGAATCTTCAGATTCTCTGAAATTTATGAATAAAAATAAAGAAGTACTTTGTTTAAAGGTACTTTGTTTAAAAAAAAAATTAAACTGTCTGCGGCTACTATATTCTACAGAAAAAAATAAAATACAAAGATTCCACCAGCTATCACCTGAAAGAAACTCTAAAATGAAAACCACCAGTAAAGTCATAGCCAAAAACTCCAGAGCTTCCAGTCAGAATCATGTTGGATTTGGTAGCTGCAATTTTAAAGCCAAGGAAATCTTGAAATATAATATTCCAAAAGGCAAAAGATAAATGTCTAAAAATGTTTCTTCTATAAAATTCATTATTTTCTGCTCCATTGAAAATGAGACAAAATAAAAACAAACAAAAACATCTTTTTCCTAACTTTTCTGTTTCTGTTTCCAGTCAACCATATTCGCTCAGCATTATTCTTGATTTTGCTTTTCTGTCACCTCTCATTAGTAGCAAAATCTTATTGATTCTTTCTCTGCAATAACAGTTTTTTGAGCTTCTCTTCATTCATCAGCCTAATTCAGAGCTTTATTTTCTGCCTTTTCTGTTTCAGTAGCTTCTGTCATCCAAACAATTAACACATTAAGTATGGGACTGATGGTCTTACTCCTCTACTCAAGAAACTTCAGTGGCTCAATTTTGGTTCTAGAAGAATATACAAACTCCCTTCCCATACCCACTCACACCTTTTTTTGTGTTTAAAAACCCCCACAATCTGACTCTAATCAATCTTTTCAAACTGTTTTTATATTATTTTCCCTTAGCATTCTCTATTCTAGCCTGTCTTATTTGTTTTCTTTTTTTCCCCATAATCCACTTTCATCTTTTTCTATGCCTTTGTACATAACATACTTTGAACATACTCCTCACTTCCACCTCTTGGATTCTCAAATAACTTATGCTACCTCCTATGCACAGAGCCTTTCTTGTTGTCTCCCTATTTATTAGAGTCCCCCCTGAAGTTATGTTGTATTTATTTGTGTTGTTTTATCTAGGTACACATTGTTTTCTCTGATACAATCTAAGTTCACGAGGACAGGAACTTTTTTTAAATTTTATTGCTTTGTCTTTTCATTCAAGAACTACCCTAGCATATTGCCTTACAAATAGCTTGTACTGAATAAATGTATATTTGGTTGATTACATAAAGAAATGAACAAACCAAGGTTCTCTTCCATCTTTTCTATTTGATTCTTATCTTGTTCCTTTAGACTAGACAAGCACAACTTGTAAACTTCTTCAGGTTGCAGATAGGTTGGACTAGAGACAGACCATGGATAGTTCCTTGCCACAGGTCATGTGACAAGCAGGAGAGTGCACAGGAGAGTAACTGCATTTTTCACAGGTTGCCTAAAATCAGTGTACAGACTGTATGTTGTACAGGCATGCTTTAGACCAAAGGTTTTGAAAATGGGGACCATGAATTTCAATGAGAAAAAGAATTGCATCTTCATTTTCCCTAATCTCAATTTGAAATTTAGCATTTTCTTCAATTATTTAGTAACATTGTTTTGAGAATGGGTCTACAGACTTTGCAAGATTGCCAGAGGTATCACACACACACACACTCACACTCTCTCTCTCTTTCTCTCTCTCTCTCTTTCTCTCTTTCTCTCTCTCCCTTAAGAACCTACTTTAGACCTTGGTTTATAAGCCTGTTCCTAGATCCTTGCTTAGATATACTCTCTAAATTTGTTTTCATCTGTTTTTAGTCTGTCCTCCTGGATATGACTTATACCTTCCCCACATTCTGCTGCTTGTATGCACCCTGATTCTGACTGAGCATTATTTTGCCAGGGTCAGGGATACCTGACAACTCATTTTCCTTAAGAGAAATATTGAATACCAGCCTTCTATTACTCTTGACACTATACAAAGTATGCCAGGATCCATATAGTACCCAAAAGAGAAAACCCTTCTGGGGGAATAGAAGACACAAATCAATTGAACAAAATATATACAGAGATAGCATAAAATCTAAAAATTCTATACATATATCCATATGTAAATATATAATCATATATATGGATATATGTTTATATGTGTGTAAGTATGCACAGAAATGAGCTTATGTTGAATCCTATGTGGTAATAGAAAGTAAATGATAGGTCTTAGCTAATCAGGGAAAGCTTTCTGGAATAGACTGCAGAGGCCATGACTGCTGCCTGACATTGATTAATCAATACTAGTGTTCTAATGTTTCTAGTTTAAGAAGCATTTTTTTCCAAAACCTCTTTTTAAATATTTACTTCCCTTAACTGAAATATGTGGTCATTTTACTATTTTTTTTCTTCAGTGGGGTCAGAAAGCAGCTCTAATAAGCTACCTCATAATAAAATATTTGAAGACACATGATATTCTCTTCTTCCAACTGCAAATTATCATAAAAATTCATTTCATCCCTTTTCGTAGGACTGTGTAATTCAAATATCTTAATAATTAAGAGAATCAATATATTACAGTGGATAGAGAGGCAGCCTAGGAATTGAGAAGATGTGGGTTCAGTTCCTGTTTCTGATATCTTGACTACATGTCCTTAGGCAAATCACTTAAAACCCTTACTGTTCCAGATAACTGTATCAGCAAGCACCCTAGCATATCCAGGGTGGCTGCTAGCACAGGTCCTTAGATCTGCTTTTCTAAAGGAAAGCAACTCAAAATGGGTTAACAATCTTACTTTAATCAATCAATTTTTATCATTTACTTAGTTTAGGGGAAAAAGTCAGCACCTTGAACTTCAGAGAATACAAAGAGAATACAAGCAGAAGTTACAAGCAGACAAAAAAACAGATCAACAGACGTGCTTCCAACCATCTGACCATTACATCCATACCTACTCAGTTACCAGAGAGGGAAGCACCAACATTTGGGTTTTTCAAAGCCAGGGGGCTCAACAGCTTCCCAGAGTCTCTCTGGCCATATCACACAACTCTTTCCAAAGTGAGCCCCAAAGCAAAACCTCATATCAGCAGTAAATATAGCCTTCTCCTGGATCAGAGACTGTCACAGCCCTCTTGACCCACTGCCCAATCACAAAGTAATAAGGAGTGGGCATTCCTGAAGAACAAGCCTCCTGCCACAGGCTTCATGTGACCACATTCAGCCTATTAGGGGGTAGAATATATTTTCAAATCAGGGAAGGTTCTCAGAGTCACTTAAGCCACTTAAGCAAAGGGTCTAGGAGCCGGGAAGATCTTAAGATTCCCATAACAATAACTCTCTAACACTATAATTCAGAGAAAATTGAATAATCTGCAGTGACAGAGAGAATCTCCTCACTGGGAATTCTCTGTACTAATCAATTCACAGTTCTGAATCAAAAAATAAGAATAATATTGTATTTTAGGCATCTATTTATCCCTTTAAAAAATTTTAGTGATATAGAAAGAATCATTTGATTATTACTTAAAAGTTTGCGATGAGAATATAAAGCCAAGTTGGCACTTTTGTGTAGAAATGCTATTCTTCATTTTTTTTCTAATTGCTATATGAAAACCAGTAAGTTATATATCTGTGTGCACCATGGCACTGTGCCAAGACCAATGTCTTTGGAAGCAGAGGGCATGGGTACAAATCCCACTTCTGATACTTGCTACCTGTGTGACTTCAAGCCAAATCAACTCCCTGAAATGTCTGTAAAATGAAGTCCTTGGACCAGGTGGCTTTTGAAGTACCTTCCATCTCTAATCTATTACTGGACTAACCAAAGGATGTAGTTGGGAATGTGACAAAAACAAAGTAAGCAAGAGCTGAACATAAAAAAGTATTTCACAGGGACTGGCATAGCCCCCCTGTTTTGGATCATTTTTTCTTGTGTTTTTCTGTCAGTGTTCATTCCTTCTCTTGCCCCCAGATGCTATTTTTTTTTTTTTAGTACCACAGGTGGAGCCTCCAAGAGGATATTTAAAGTTAGTAATTTTATTAGCACTGTGAAGTTAATCTACACTGTGTGTTTTTCCCCCCAGGAAATTGAAGCAGCAGTTCAAGCTAAACAGCCGGATGTGGAAGAAATTTTGTCTAAAGGGTGGCATTTATACAAAGAAAAATCAGTCACTGAGCCAGTAAAGGTAATGAAGCAACCTCAAGTAATATCCATTACCACCTAATGGGTTATGCTTTTCGTGTTGTACACTTGCCACTGATGTGGTCTATTTATAATCAATGAAATAACCTCGGAGACAATATTGGCTGTTCTGCAATAGCAGAGGCAGGGCTGTCCTTATGGTCTGTCTGCTATTTATACTTTCTGATCCCAGGGTTTTTAATATATCATTGCAGCAAAGTGTTCGTTTCTGTATTGGTACTCTTCCATCTTGGGAGTAGGGGGAAGGAGAATCCACCTTCAAGAGAATTCTTTTTTTTTCTTTTACTTTTTATTATATTTTCTAGCCTCAATAATTTTCATATTGACTCTATTCAAATCAAGGCACTATATCAGACTGTCTGACCCTGGCAGCTGGAGGAATTGTCTTCCCCATTGCCCTTTCATTTGATGAAGAACATCAGTATTTTGTTAGGGCAAGATCTTTTTTTTGGTGGGGAGGGAGAGGGGAATATTATATAGTCACTTATTGTTTCTTTTTGGAGAAAGTTACTTGAGGGAAAGCATTCATCTTCTTTATTCTCTATTTACATCATCAAGTCCAGCAAAGATGCAAATTTCCAGATTTAAGATTAGGAAAAGAAAATGAAGTTAATTTCACAGGATTATAGGTCTAGAACTGGGAGCAACCTTAGTGGCCATCTGGTTCAAACCCTCCATGTTACAAACCAGGATATGGAAGGTTGAACAGGGAGCAAGTATCAGACACAGTTGCTGTGAAAGCTAATTACTATTTGCAGTTTCTTAAGATTGTAGATAGAGAGATGCAATGGATATTAGAAGTCAGATTAATCAAAACCCCTAATTTTATAGAGGAAGAAACTGATACTGAGAAGATGAAGTGACCTAGGGTCACAATAGTAGTAAATATGATGCCAAATATATATTAGATAAATAATATTTTATTTTGTGCCCTGCAAAAATTGTAACTATGCTTTGATCAAAGGTTCTTGAGAGCATTTAATGGTGGCTTATTGATCAGTCCTGGTTTCTCTGGCTATTGTTATAGGGCTAAAACACAATGAGACTCACTCTCATGTTTAAAACTACTTTAAACCAGTTCAGGTCAATAACCTCATTATACAAAGCCAGTTTGTCCTTGCAAACAACATTACTGTGACTTATATTCTATCTCCAAGGTCACAGCTTTTTTCCATTTTGTTCTTTGCTTAAACCACATTTCTGTAAAATGTTTGTTTTTCCTAGAGTTTACAAGACACTTCTTAAAGGATGTTTTGGCCTGTACAGAATGTTCTAACTGGCTAATAATAAGATAGTCTGTTTATTGTAAATGTTGATGCATATTTGTTTAGGAATGCATTGTTCCTGTTTACAAAATCCATAGAAAATAATTTGTTACCCACTTGCCCAAAATAGTATCTGTAAGTTTTCATAAACTAACAGTATTGCTAATGCCTGGTATTGTAAGCATGAATAAAATACTAAGAGAGAAGATTTGTGCCCTAATGCAAAGCAGAAGGTAGATTGCCAATCACCTTGCTAGTCTTAACAGTATAGCCATTATGGTGCAGAATAAAGTAAGGTCACCTATGTGCTAGCTACATAAAGAAGCAAATATTTAGCTACAATAGTTGGATTTTTCCACTTCCCCAACCTCAGTCATGTTTTCCAAAACATACAATTGCCACACAGTCAACAAGCATTTATTAAGCACTATGTGCCAAATGCCATGCTAAGTACTTTGGATACAAAGAAAAAGTAAAAGCTGTCCATGCCCAGAAGGAACTTGCATTATAATAGCAGAGATGTGGAAATACGTATGCAACCAGAAGATATATGGAAAGTAGAAGGAAGGTCATCTGAAAACAGAAGATACTGGAACTTGGAGAGAAAAAAAGGTTTCCTGAAGAAAAAGAGAATTTGAGCAAAGTATAGAAGGAAGCCAAGGAAGCCAGCAGGAAGAAGTGAAGAGGAAGAGCATTCTGGGTGTGAAGAACAGCCATTGCAAAGAGATAGAGATAAAATGTCATATGAGAAAATTAGCAAGGAGGCCAGTGTAAATAGATCAAAGAGTATAGAGAGGAGACTGGATGCATTTAAAATTATAGATATATAGGAAGATAACAGAATAATAGGAAGCTAGGGGGTACAGTAGATGGAGCAGCTGGCCTGGAATCAGGAAGATCTGAGTTCAAATATGGTGTCGGATACTTACTAGCTCTGTGACCCTGGGCAAGTCACTTAATGTCTGTTTGCCTCAGTTTCCTCATCTACAAAATGGGAATAATAACACCTACCTCTTATGATAGTGGTAAGGACCAAATGCGATAATATATGTAAAGTGCTTAGCTTGGTGCCTGGCACGTAATAAGTGTTATGTAAATATTAGCTCTTATTATTTTATCGTCATCATCATCATCATCGTTGTCATTAATGAAAGTTTTAAGTGCTAAATTAGTGATGTTTCTCTTTGCTTTTAGAGGTAACAGGGACTCTTCTGGAATTTTTTGATTTGGGATTTGGTTGAGGGAGAGGTAATATAGTGGCATAATCAGATCCAGGCTTACAGTTGAGTTTAGGAAGGAATGGAGTAAGGAGAAAGATAGTTATGGCAAGGAAACCAATTACAAGACAATTGAAGTAGTCCAGAGGAGAGACTACGATAGCCCAAATCACAGTGGTGGCTGTGTGAGTAGAGACAAGAAGATGTATATAAGAAACACTGTGGAGGAAGACGTGACAAGGTTTGGAACTTGACATGAGCTGGACATCAGGGTGGGGGCAGTGAAGACCCTGAAGTCGGGAGCCTGAGTGATGGGGAGGATGTCCCTCACTAATAAGAAAGTTTGGGGTAGAGGACAGCTGGGGAGAGACATACTAAGTTCTCTTTTGGACGTGCTGAGTTGGAGATGCTTATGGAACTCTTAGTTCAAGATTTCCAACACACAGTTGTATATCATAATAATAATAATGACTTACATTTATAAAGCACTTACTGTGGGCCAGGCACTGGGCTAAGCACTTTACAGTATTATCTCATTTCATCCTCATAACAACATTGGGAAGTGGTTGCTATTATTATCCCCATTTTACAGATGAGAAAACTAAAGCAAACAGTTTAAGTGACTTGCCCAGGGTCACACAGCTAGACAGTGTGGGAGCCTGGATTTAAACTTAGGTCTTTCTGATTCCAGATTTAGTGACCTGTCCACTGTACCATCCAGCTGCCTCCAAGACTATAGGTAAAAAGAGAGACCAGAGCTGGATATATAGACCTGGTAATCCTCTGCATAATCATGGTCATTGAACACACATCAGCTAATAAGGTTACCAAGTGAGAAAGTATGGAGTAAAAAGAGAAAAGAGCCTAAAACAGAGCCCTGGAGATGCCCTTGATCACAGGGTATGACATAGATTAAAATCCTACAGAGACCAAGAAACAGCAGTCACATTGATAGGAGAACCAAGAAGGACCAACATCAGAAAAGCCTAGAAATGAGAGAACATTCAGGAGGGAAAATACATGATCACCATTGTCAGATCCTGCAGAGAGTCAAGAGGGATGAGGATTCAGGAAAGGCTATTGGATTTGTTGGTGAAGAGACCCCTGGTAACTTTAGAGAGAGCCATTTCTGTTGAATTGTGATGAGCAGATGTTAAAGAAGAGAGTACTTGAAATTTGGACCCAGCTTTGACACTAATTATTTGCAGGACTGTGAGAAAATCCTTTAAATCTTCTCTAAAATGAGTATAAAAATAAATGTGCTGCCTGCCTTTCTCAAAGTCTCAGCTACAGGTATTCTCCCTGACTGTCCCCATGCCTGCAGTGCTTTCTCTCCTCCTGTCCTTCACTGGCTTCTCTGATTCCCTTTAGGTTCCAGCTAAAACCCCATCCTAAAGGAGGCCTTTCCCAACGCCTCTTAATTTTCATGCCTTCCCTCTCTTACATGCTGCCTATTTCTTTATATGGCCTGTTTGTCCATATCCTTTTGCTTGTTGTCTCCCCCATTAGACTGTGGGCAGAATCGAGGGAAGTACTGTCTTTTACCTCGTTTTTGTGTTCCTGACAGCACAGAGTCTGACACATAGTAGGTACCTAATAAATGTTTATTGATTGATAATAAGTGTCCGTTTCTCTTGACTCATATAGTCCTCCCCACTAGATTAAGCCCTGAGCACCTCTGCTTTAGCTATAGCAATAGCCTTCTAATGGGCTCCATCCCTCCACTCCCACCTCTGTAATTCATCCTCCACAAGGCTTTACAGTGATTTTCTTAAAACACAGATTTCACAACATCATTCTCCTACTTACTAAACCCCAATGTGTGTCCCCTGTTTGGCATTTAAAGCTTTCTGTAACCTGGTCCTTTCCTACCTATCCAGTTTTCTTACAATTGAATCCCCATCTCACACTCTGTGGTCCAGCAATACTGGCCTGCAGAGTGTTCCTTGAACAAGACACTCCATCTCCTGTTGTCACTTGGCCTTTGCCCCAATTATTCTCCAGACTTGGAATGTTCTGCTCCTCACTGTCACTTCAATATCCCAGACTTCTTTAGAGACTCAGCTGAGATCTTCCTGGTCTCCCTCACTCCTCTTTCAAACCATCCCCAGCCACCTAAGCCTTTCCTCTCAGGTTACCTTCCTGCTACTCTGTATGTATTTTGTTTGTGGTTATTATTTTACCCCAAAAGATGATGCTTCTTACAGAGGCAGCTAGGTGGTGCCTTGGATAGTGTGCTGCGGCTAGAATCAGGAGCACTTCTGTTCCGAGTTCAAATGCGACCTCTTCAGAGACTTAAGAGCTATGTGACTCTGGGTATGTCATTTAACCCCGTTTGCTTCAGTTTCCTAATCTGTAAAAAGAGCTAGAGAAGGAAATGGCAAACCATTTCAGTATTTTTGCCAAGAAAACTGCAAAGGGGGTCATGACAAATGGGACACAAATGAAAAATGACCGAACCATAACAACGACATTAATTTACATACAGTTTCTCTCATTGGCATATAAGCTCCATAAGGGCAGGGTTTAATATTGTGCTTTTATCTTTCTTTGTTTCTACAACATTTAGCACAGTTTCTGGCGTATAATAAATATTGAATAAAATGCTTGCTGATTGCTTTAGCAGTATTCCCAACTTGGGCCACTTATATTCTACAAGATGTTTTCAAAGGTCAAGGGAGAAAAAAATGTTGTTGTATTTCTCCTCGAAAATGCTGCATGTCCATGTAATTGGAGCAAAAATAGACTTTCTTTGCTAAATTTTTCTCTCAAGTCCCATTCCCATCCGGAGGGTATCCTACATTCAGTGACCAGTATTTTTGAGTTCCATTAACATATTTCAAATCCACATTTGCTCCTTGGCCAAATTGGTTTGGGAAATGCTACAGTAAAGGTTTGTATATCATGTTAATTTGCCTTTTAAAAATCACTTCCAACACTAAAGCTACAATCTCAGGGCATAAATTAATTGTTACTTACTATAGTCACAGGAATAGAAATTTCATATTACTTTAATACAGTTATTTTGTCAGTTTTAATATTTCTAAGTACCTTGTATACATTGAAAAATAAATAGTGATGAACTGCCAAAAGTTACTTTATATCATCAGTGCTCTGGCAGGGAGGTACTTACTATGTGTCTGGTTTTGCAGACAGATATAATTACAATTAACAGACAATTTCTTTTAAAACGAAATTCTAACTCCTTTCTAATCATTCTATATTTAGTATTAGAAAATTTGTACTAATGTCTTTTCCAATCAAGAAGCATCGACTTTCCTCTCTCCCCTTCCCCAATATAATTTCAGTTTGTTTTTGAAGAAATTATTTTTGTTGAATTTAGAGTAATTTGTACTGTCATATGGTATGTATGCTTGATAAATTACTATCATATGGCATCATTTTGCACCTTAGGAGCTCGAAATCCATATTTATTCTGTCACAAATAGTTGAAGAGAGCAGAAGCAAAATTTTGGCCCCTCATCTTGTATGTGGTTTGTCGGTTGATTGGGTTTGGTTTGGTTTTTAAATATAAGAATAGGAGAAATGCGATCGCGTTAAGCAGTTGAACTCTGTAGCTTTGTAACTTTTCTTTGAGGAAGCATGGCAGAGTGGATACAGTGCTAGTAGCCTTGTGGTCAGGGAGACCTAGATTCAAGTCATATTTCTGAGGGATACTGGTGTGTGACCCTAGGCAAGTCAGTTAACCTCCGTGTCCAGAAGCAAGTTTCTCATACTATATGTTGCAGATCAAGTATAGATTTACACTGTTAGAGAGAGTTTCATCCCTCACTGAGTGATCCCTATACTAATCACATGTCCCATAAAACACCTTCTTGGTCAAAAAACAAAATATTTCTTGCAGGAGGTTGAAGGGAACTGAAAAGGACAGTAATGTAGTCCTAGCCACACTGATAGGTAGTCAAATTCATAACTGAAACTGAACAGTTTTACTCTTTGTTTTAAGTATTTAATAAATAGATGAGTATGGCTTTCACCACACCAGACTTCTTGCTCCGTGGCCCCTAAGCAGGGGACATGTGCCATTTCTAAAATAAGCAATTGTGTCACCTGAATAAACATATACCTCGCCTAAAGTATTCACGTTCTATTTCTTCAAACCATTTTGATAAGGATAACTTGACGTGATTTATTAAATGGATTGAAAATATTTTACCGCATCAGACATAACTGAATATTTTCCATGTGTTTACATTTATGTCCCAAAATAAAGGGGCTGAATTTGTATGACTGTCCTTTAAAGCTTAATTTGATTTCACTAAAAAGAACCACTTCTGAGCTAGGCAGTTGTAAAGGCCCAAAAGGCGATTAGTGCCCTGGCTTTATTTTTTTTTTTAATTAAAAGGGAAACGAATGTAAAAATAACCTTCCCTAAATGAAACTAAAAAGTTGACAATTAAAAAAATTAGAGAGCTGTAATTCTCATGGTGATACAATGCAGAATGCTGGTTTTGCTGATACTGTTTTGAAGTCCTGGTGTACAAAGCAAGGGGGAGCACTCTTTGCTGAGTCCTCTAGCTTTGGGGGGTGAAATTAGAATGGAAGAATTAGCAAGAAAGAAAGACTGGGCTCATGAAATTGAGTCAGGAAAAAAAGACAAGATATAAAGAAGGCTAGTGCAGCAATTTGAGAAATAGGGATTGGTCATTTTCTATATAATGATATTAGAGCAAGAAGCTGAAAACATCTTTTCTTTGGGGTATATGTGTCCAAAATTGCAATCATTACATTCTTTAGATTTGCACACTGGTAAGGATAAACTATGGGCAGAATACTAAATAAAGTGTTGTGTATCATCTCCTCAAGCAGGGACTGAGCCTGAAGTTAAGCCTCAGTTCCAATGTGGTAAAAGCTGTGTGACCCTAGGCATCTCACTTAACCTCTCTCTCTCTCTCTCTCTCTCTCTCTCTCTCTCTCTCTCTCTCTCTCTCAGTGTTGGCAGCTGTAGGGAGCTCTCAGAATTGTGAGGATTATGTGAGATTGTATTTGTAAAGCACAGTGATGGCGCATAGTAGGAATGCAATGTTTGTTCCCTCCCTCTTCTCCCATAGCCCACTCTGTTTTGGGGGACTCCCTAGGAAAAATAGGTAGGGGACACCCTACCAATTCTGATAAGCAATTATTCTGAGTTGTCTGAGTGGGGCGGCTAGGTGGTACAGTGAGTAGAGCACTGGCTCTGGAGTCAGGAGGACCTGAGTTTAAATCTAGCCTCAGACACTTAACACTTACTAGCCATGTGACCTTGGGCAAGTCACTTAACCACAATTGCCCTGCCCCCCCTCCAAAAAAAAATTAAAAAAAAATTTTTTTTAAAAGAAGTTCACTGAATCACTCACATAATCAGTCTGTGTCAGAGATGGGACTTGAAAGAAGTCCTCCTATTCAGATGCCAGACCTCTTGCCTAACCACTGTCCCACATTGCTTTATGCTATGCTTCCTTGGTGAAGATGGGGAGGGAAAATCCGATTGGATTTGTAATGAAAACTCATTCACTTGCATTTTTAGCTGCCCAGAGTTCCTGGCTACTAAGGTATCTAAAAATATAAGGGTGGACAGAAAAGATACAGCCTGCAGCCATTTAAAAATGATTTTATTTATACAAAGAAAAATAAAAAAGTTCCATTTCCATTATGAGCTGTGTGTGACATCTGACCTTTGAAGTGAACTCTTGTGGTCTAAAGTGTCAAATACACATCTGTTCTTAAAACTGTAGTAATCATACCTAATTGGTAAAAATCTATCAATGGCCAACATATGATTGGGCAAAATAATTAATGGCCTCAATTTTGCATATTTTTAATGTACTATTAATAAGTTAATCATCTCAGGAAATATTTAGTAGTATAGAATCATTTGCTCCAATATTAAATATAAGAAACAATTTACTTTATCTTTTCAACTTCATTCTATCCAAAAAATGAATATACTTTGTGTAATCATTTCTATCCACTTTTTAAAGGTCCCTTAGATAACTTTTTACTAAATGGCACCCTGTTTAGCCAAAGATACTTTTGGACTTGGAGCAGCTAGGTGATGTGGATAGAGTACCAGGCCGGGAGTCAGAAAGACTCATCTTCTTGAATTCAAATCTGACCTCGGACACTTACAAGCTTTGTGACCTTGGGAAAGTCACTTATCTTTGCCTCAGTTTCCTCTTCTGTAAAATGAACTAGAGAAGGAAATATCAAACAACTCCAGTATCTGCTAAGGTAACTCCAGATGGGGTCACAAAGAATTGTACATGACTGAAAATGGCAAAACAACAACAACAACATTTGTGCTTAAGCAAGGTCGTGTACACAAACTCACAAGAGGGTCAAAGCTAGATCTTGTTTTGCATCTACAAGCGTGAGTAGTAAGGAAGGAATCATGGGTCGGAATGGATGTAAGAATCACTGAAGTAAGCAGATTAATGAATGAAAAATTCCTTCTGAAGTGCTTACTATTCGCCAAACACTGTGACAAGCACTAGAGACACATGCAAAGGTGAAAGTCTCTGTCCTCGAAAAGCTTACAATTTTATAGAGGGAGAGGACACATCTGTGAGACTGGTGGGCAGAGAAGAGAGCATCTGAGTAGTCAAGCATAGCGTTAGTGAGTTGATCCATAGATTAGTCCAGCACTTAGCAGAGTGCCCAACACGTAATGGCAGTATGGTCATATTGAACCCAAAGCAAGAGGTGGAAATTAGAACTGGGGAGAAAAGAGAGAAAGGCAAGTGAGATGAAGGGGCAGATGGCTTGGTGGGGGAGGTCTTAGTAGTCTGGGTTGTGTTGGATATAGTTGGCTAAACAATTCAGGCCCCAAAGTGGTAGTTCCAAAATTGATTGGATTGACTCCCTTGGGATTTGGGGCATTTTTCTGCCAGTACATTCAGGAGATGTTGTCTTAGGTGGGGACAATCGGATCAGCTGATACAATTGTCTAGTGCTAGAATATGAAGCATAATAGAATCAGAAATGGGGAATTAAACTAGCAAGGGGAATTATAGAAATGTTAAATGATCCAGTGACTAAGTCCAGGACCAAGAAGACAGGTAAGGCACAAGCCACAAACAGGACAAGGGATTGTTCCCGGATAAGTTTGTCCTAATTCTGACATTTATTCTATGACATGGTGATGTAACTTCAGTCCCAGTTTTCTCATCTTTAGAATGGAGTTGATAATACTTATCTACCTTACAAGGTGATTGTGAGGAAAAGTTTTAAGTTTATAAATCTGTAAAGTATAGTATAAATGTCAGGAATTATTAGTCCTCTCAACAGGGATCTACCTCCAAGTTTGACCTGCTAATGAAACTTTTGGGAATTCCTCAACAGCTCTACCCACCGATGAAGGCTCATTCATCCCCAAGCTGAAAATCTTTCAGGCCCTCTGCCTGTTTCATATACCAGTTCTCTGTCCTTTGGGCTCAGCAGGGGCCTGATGGAAGCCGATTCATTCAATAGACTGTTGTTTTTTCATTTGTTCCTTTTCCAGAAGCTGTAACTCAGACCTCCACAAGTGAGCTTTTGCCCAGGACCCTGGCAGACAACTTTTTTTTTTTTTTTTCCCCACATAGATAGTTAAAGTCACCTGTAAGATGTCTTACCTCAGCGTAAGTTAGAGTGACTGTGTTTTGTTGTGAGGAACGCAAGTAGAATTGGAATATTATGAGTCTAAATATTTATATTGTCCCCAATTTATTCCATTTGTATTTAAACTATCTTAATATTTAAGAGATATTTTCCACTTAATAGTATTTTATTTTTCCCAATTACATGCAGAGATAGTTTTCAGCATTCACTTTTATAAGCATTTGAGTTCCAAATTTTTTCTTCCTCCCTTCACTCTCCCCTTCCCAAGATGGCAAGTAATTCCAGATAGGTTAAACATGTGCAGTCATACTAAACATATTTCCACATTGCTTGTGTCGTGAAAGGAGAATCAAAATAAAAAAGAAAAACCATGAGAAAGAGAAAATAAAAACCAAAAAAGTGAAGAGTGTGCTTCAATCCGAATTCAGACTCCATAGTTCTTTTTCTCTGGCTATGGGTAGCATTTTCCATCATGAGTCTAAAAGAGATATTTTTAATGTTACAACTAGTATGTTCCCCTTCTTTAGCTATTTGGCTATCCTGGAAAATGACATGCACAAGCAAATATAACCTATTGAAGAAAAAGCACCAGCTTTTCTGTAAGCAAAACAACTCAAACTGTTCAATTCTTTGAAGGAGTAAATGAATATCTAGACCCTAAAAAGACTTTTGAAAAAGTTCTTTAAAAATATCACTTTAAAAATTGAATGATCCTGCTCAGAGGAAGGCTTTGGAAAAAATCACTGCTAACTTTATCGCTGTCTCAGAGAGTTGAGATCTCTGTACAACTAACCAGTGGATAAAATGAAATTTACTTGCTCTTCAGACACAATTATGTCAGTACAAGCATCATTAAATAAAAATAAAATAGCCTTGTATTTGTTCCACTGGGCCATGGAGAAGAAATCTCATCAATGGAATGGGAGACATGGTCTTCAGATCCCAAGGGAGTCTCAGAGAAGAAAAGCAGAAGTCACTGCTTCCTGGCTGCTCTTGACAGCTCTAAAGAAATATGGAAAGAGATTGTCCATCTAATAACATAAAAACAACCAAGAGATTCTTCACATAAAATAAAAATAGCAGATATGGGGAAAAGAGAGTTTCTGCGACCTTAGGTGAGACCAGATCACCTCCTGATATGATCTGATTTTTTAGAAGCAGGAGGTCAGGGAAGTTAGGAGAAAATGGATTTGGGGGGGTCAGATGATGATGGAAATGATCTGGAAGACAGGAAATAAGGTTATCTTACCAGGAATAGAATGGATGAATAGAGGCTAGAGGGACCACTGCAGTTGGGGTGGGTTCTTATCTGGCACCCTTTTTGGTACTGAGGTCTTTATATTCCCCAATAGCCATTTTGGGAATCCTAATCAAAAATCACCCAGCTGACAAGAGTCAGGGCAGAATCCAATGTAGGTATAAGATCCTTTTCAATATATCGTTAAGTAATTAAATAAATTGTAAGCAGAATTATAAGCAAAAACAGTGTCTGAAAACTGTTTCCTGGCTTAGTGGTTGATGATAAAGATGAGGTACAGGGGGCCTTTTCGGAGCCAAAATTCAAGCCAATGGGAGTCTTATCTGAGTATGTGCTCCTGAAAAGCCAGCATCCATCTCTACCTAAAACACTGAGATTCCTTTCCTTGTTTTGGAGATATAGGGTAGGAATAATTTTCAATGGTTTTCCATTGAAAGAGATTTAGTTCTGGAGCTAAATGCCTCCTGGTATGCAGAAGTGATTTAGAGGGCTACAGTTGCTGTGGCAGAGAGGTTTAATTGCCTGTCCCCCTACCTGAAGCCACAGTGACCTCTCAGCTACCCATGAGATGATAGGAGATTTACTCACTAAGGCACTACCTCTTTGGTGGCCCCACATCTCTCTCTCTTTCTAGCTTCAGTGGTTCACTCAATACTGAGTCCCAAGAACTGTGCCCAGGTTGCGTTTGGAGTCTTGGGAAGGAAGTGAAGAAGTTGCCCCTCATCAGGGAGACTGAGAAGAAGGTGGCTCAAAACAAAGTAGGGGAAAACATTGGGAAAGGAAAGGAGAAGGATAATCCTGAAAGAAAACATGGATATGGACTTTCAGGCATGAAAGTTAATTTTCACAGACCCTATAAAAGTGGGGGTGACCATGGGAGGAGGCACTAATGCCCCCTACAATCCTATCCTTGAATCGTCTCTGGGACTTTGATCAGGAATTCTCATAATAGGAGTTTTTTCAATTTCAAAAAGCCTATGTTGCTTTGTAGACAAATCAGTAACAGTCCCACTTAACAGTTGCCTCTGAGTGTCTTCGCTTGCTTTCTGAGAATTAATTAGTCTATTGGCAGAAGTAGTTTGTCAGGGTGTTAGTCTCGTCTTGTTTTTAAAATTTTCAACTTCACTTTCCTTTGTGTCTGATCCCAGTTCATTGTGGCCTTGAATGATGCTTGAGATGATTGACTTTCTCACATAAATAGTCACTGCAATGTCTCTAACCGTAATTGAAGTAGGCTTTTTGAGAGCTACTACTTTTACACATTTCCAAGTAGTAATATCCATTCTTTAAAACCACAGAATTAAGAACACAACAAAAGAGATCAACGCAAGAGTGTATGACACAAAGTCTAGCACATAACTGACAGAGAAATTTCTGAATATGAGGAAACCCAGTCAATATGGTGTAATCCAAGGTCATGCTTTTGATTCTGACTAGTGGTAGAAGCACTCATACATGAACATTACTGCCATGAGATGAAATCATATTAAAACTATTTATTGGCCCAAGTAATTCAAATACCACCATATATCTTATGAAAGTGCTCTAGCCATTTTCATTCTATGCAGCACCATAGTCAGAGCTTTTGGAGTAGACATGGCTTCCCTAAAGCCAGGAATTATTGCTAGGTGGTAAAAATCAGAAAATAACCCTCAGTTTTAAAATTGATTTATCCTTCAGGATTGTTTAGACAGCTGGCATCCTGGTCAGATTTAGAATTAGTAGTGGAAACGTGTGTAACCAGCTTGTATTTCAAGGCCATCTAGGTAATCATGCACAATCAGGGTAGAGAACAGCATGAGTGGGAAGCTAAATGCCTTGTGTGATTAACTCTTAGTTTTTTCAGTCCTCATCCCTGGGAAGGAGTGAAGGGAAAGTTATCAGAGTGAAGGTGGGGGCCAGGATCACAGGAAGGTAGGTCTGTATAAAGAGATATAGACGTAGATAGAATTTAGATAGTTATATAGGCATAATTATATATGTAGATATTATATATAGTTATAGTTACATAGTAACTATATATATATGGATATATGGAGAGAGACAAAGAGAGAGACCCCATGGGATGCTCAGGTAACTCCTTTAGTAATCAAGGTAGGGGAACAGTCTTCCCATTAGTTTCCACCACGATCCCTTAGCATTTTATTAGATACAACTGTGATATGAAGACCCGTTTTGCTTTTCACCTCTTGAACTCTGTTGCCATCATTGGTTCTCAAGTGTACCACTATGGACCCACTGGTAGACAACTTTATCAGAACTGTGGCACAGATGCAATTGAGCTAAGCTGAAGAAGGTGTTTTGGAACCAAAATAAACCAAGAAGGTTGGTAGAAGCAGAAATGATATCCTCTTTTGGTCATGGCCAAATTCTGATTAGTGGAGGGAGGATCCATCAACTATGAGAAGAAATACTTAAACCACAAAAGCAGAGCCTGCCCCTACTTCTGGTGATGACTTCTCTGATCTCAGCGATCCGAGCTTTGTGCAGGCTATTGCCATCTAGAGATTGCAAGTGTGGCTTCAGTGGAGGTTAAAGGGGGATATGGGGAGCTACACTCAACCATCTTGTGTCCTTACTAAGTGTTTTGCAAAGTCCTCACAGTGGTAGATTACTGAGTCTGTTCCAGAATCCATGTCTTTTCTAGTCATCATAAAAATAACTTGTTTTCTTTATAATATATTGGTAAGGGTAGAGCATTTTTTTTCTCCCTTTGGCAAAACCAAGTAGCGTATTTCAGATCTTATGAGATCTGTAGCTAGGTGCATTTTCAGTCTTCTAGGGAGGTAGCTAGAACACACAATGGATAGAGCACTGGAGTCAGGTAGTCCCGAATTCCAGTCCTAAATCAGACACTTACTAGCACTGTGACCCTTGGTAAGTCGTTCAACCACTGTCTGCTTTAGTTTTCTCATCTGTATAATGGAGATAATAATAGCACCTACCTCCCAGGGTGGTTATGAAGAAGAGATAATATCTGCAAAGTGCTCTGCAACCTTAAAGTGCTACATTAATGCAAGCTATTTATTATTGTTATCATTATAATTGATAATAATAATAATTATTATTATTATATACTCATCACTAATTTAAAGCTTATTTGGCATTTCTCTTCTACTAAATTGATTATCCCTAAAATTTTGGGGGAAAAGAGCTCCCTTTTCTATATTCCTAATATAGCTATCTATCCACCTGAATCTGAGTCACCTCTAAAGGCAAAGTAGCAAGCGTATATCATTTTTCATGTGAAAGCTTTTAAAAATAAAAGCTACGGTATGACTGCATTCCACATTTATAAATCAATCCAAAAATAAATCTAAGATTCTTTGTTTAGAGAACCCACCTGATCTCTATTGATTGTCATTATTTTAAAAATGTGCTCTGGAATCCATCAAGCTCACTCCTTCTCTTAGATCTGAGGTTTGCTTACTGGTGTTCATATTTTCAGAGTGATTTCAAAAATAACAATTTCAACTAAAATGTGAAAAAAAATTAAATGAATAAAGTTTATAATGTTACATTCAGCATCACAATGGCATCTTTTGCTCTAGAAATATTCATTGAGCTCTTATTATTTGTAAGCCCCCTGTGCCAAACTATTCAGGGAAAATACAGCTAATATTTCTAATACCTACTTCTAGTTATGAAAATTAATGAGAATAGTCTTCAAAAAAGTAAAATGATTCAATTAGTAGAATATGATATTCTCAAGAAAGGCATTCTATCAAAAGAACAATCTCTTAACATACGACTATGCACTAAACTTTTGTTGTCTGTGGTTTATATTATTTTGAGATGATTAGGATAATAGATTTAGAGCTATAGGTGACCTTAGAGGTCATCCAGTCCAATCCCTCATTTTCTAAAGCCTAGAGAATTTAAGTGATTATTCTGAGGTTACACAGTCACAGAGCTGGATCTGAAGCTATCTTTTGACTTTTTACCCACTGGTCTTTCCAGGGCATCAGTAGTGGGATTACAGTTTATCTAAACACATCTGCCTAATTTATTACAAAAAAAATTGTATTTGGTTACAATATATAAATATACCCTATTTTTAAATGTAATACCTTTTTGTTTCAGTAGCTATTGAGTTTTAGTTTTATAGTTTTCAATGGCTGGTATAATATGTAATTTTACTAGTGGGGGCCACCGTCAGAAGTAGTTATGGAGAAAATAATGACCTAAACTTCTCTAAAAAATTTTAATGAAAAATTAATGAAAAAAATCTACCCATCCAGCCTGTCAACTAGCATTTATTAAATACCTGCTGTGCTCATCAGGTACTGTGTTAAATGCTGCGGATAGAAAGGCAAAAACTATCCCTGCTGTCAAGGAGCTCATAGTCTGAGAGGAGAAAACAAATGATTAAGTACAAGCAAGATTTATGCAGGCTGAATTGGAAACATTCTCAGAGGAAAGGCAATAAAATGAAAGAGGAGTTGGAAAAGTTCCTTCCCAAAGGTCAGCCTTTAGCAAAGAATCGATGAAAGCCAGGGAATCCGGGAGGTGGAGATGAGGAAGAAGAGAGTTCCAGGCACAGGGACAGCCCATGTGACATTCCCAAAGTCAGGAGATGGAGTATTATGTGGGAAGAGCATGAAGGAGGCCAATGGCACTGGGTAGAGGGTGGGAAGTATTGTGTAAAAGGACTGGCAAGGTGAAAAGGGGCCAGATTATGAAGGGTTTTAAAAGTCACACTGAGGATTTCATATTTAATACTGGAGGTAATGGGGAATCACTAGAATTAATTAAATAGGGGATGTGTGTGACACAGTATATTTGGGACATTATACAAACACACACATACATCCCAAATAACCAGATTTTAGCAGAATTTTTTTCAGTTTTTACATGTTTTATAGAGTTATCAGCAAAATGACAGATTTTAATATAAAAGAATGCCTTTAAACCTCCTGTTGTTTTTACTCACCTCCCCATGCCAAATACTGCAATTCCTTTTAGCTAATGTAGAATTAAATTAGTAATACTTAAAAGTTCTTGATGGATCATCAGAGAACACTTTAGATTTTAATAAAATATTTTTCATTCTATTCCATAAATCTTAAAATAAAATATTTCTAATTGAAGGACTGGTATGAGACATAGTCTGTGTTGTTAAATCAGGTTTAATTTCCATTTCCTTTCAACTCAAATACAAATGAAACGTTTAAAGATTATTGACATCAAGGAACTAAATCTACTTGCAATTTCTTATTCCATTAAAATTATGTTTTTCATGTATATACATAACCATATATACATTACATATCCATATCCATATACACGATAATTTTCTGCACAGGTATTTGCTGTAACAAAATTAGAAAAAAAAGACAATCTGCTTAATACTCCTGGAAGAAATAAACCAACGGACTTAGGGACTTTTATCTCTCGGGAAGCCACTTGCATCTTGCTGAATAACTTTGAAATGGGATCAACCAGGGTTTAGATTTCCCACTGTCCTTGTCTTCTCAACAGTGACAAAGACTAAAGCAGAATATTGAACCCTGGAGAGTCTGGATTGCAAGAAACAACAAAAGATATTAATGAAACAGCAAATATAACAGTTTAGAGCACTTCAGGGTTTGCAAAATGCTTTCCTCACAACAATTCAGTCAAGTAGATTGCCCACAGTTCTTAGATATTATGTAAAATATATCATTGTACCATGGCATTCCATCATTTTTGGAAGAACTGAAAGGACTTTTATGTAATATTTTAATTATTTATACTCTACAGTAGATGTCAATAGTTTTCTATCAATCTCCTAGTAACTAACATTACTCCAATATTCCAGTGGGTCTGTAATCTCACCCATATAGGTAGTTCCTCCTCTAATTTCAACCATTGATATTCCATGCATATCCATCCTGTACAATTCATCCATGGCCTCCCACAAATTTGACACGGGGTTTCACTCAATTAATTTAAATTCAGCAAGAATTTATTCAGAGTCTACTATATGCTAGGTACTAGGAACTGAAAAATAAAAATTGAAACAGTTCCTGCCCTCAAGTTAGAGTTAATTTTCAAAACATTAAAATTATTTTTTTAAAAACTTACCACTGAATACCACTATTAATAGCTTACATTTATATAATGGTTTACTATTTACAAAGAAATTCATTATTTCATTTAATCCTCACACCAATTCTATAAAGTAGCTACTACAAATATTTTTATCTCCATTTCATAGATAAAGAAACTGAGATCAGGAAATTTTATCAATTCTGCCTCTGTTATAGCTCTCATATCTGTCTACCCCCTTTCCATTTCAATGGAAAGTGTCTAGTTTGGACCTTCTCTATTGTCATTAATGCTACTGTAAAAGCTTTGCAATCCATCTTCCTGTACCAATTCTAATCTGTCCTCCACAGTGCCTTCCTGACACATGTACTCAAAAACCTTTGGTGGGTTCATACTGTCTGGCAAATAAAGCATAAAATTTATTTTTATGTTCAAGACCCTTGACAAATTGTACTTCTCTCAATTCGCAATTTTTATGTTACCCTAGGTTATACAGTGGATAGAGTGCTGGGCCTGGGGTCAGAAAGACTCATCTTCTTGAATTCAAATCTGGCCTCAGATACTTACTAGCTATGTGACCCTGAACAAGTCACTTAACACTTTATCTCAATTTCCTCATATGCAAAATGAGCTGGAGAAGGAAATGACAAACCATGCTAGGATCTCTGTCAAGAAAACTCCAAAATGGTGTCACAAAAATCTGACACAACTGAAAACAACTGAACAACAGCAAGAATAATATTGGCCTATCTGACCTCTGTGCTTTTGCTCATACCAGTCCCCACGCCTTAAATATAATGCTCCCACAACTAGATCATTTTATAATCCCTTCATCCTTTCAAGGTCCATATTCTCTGTGAAGGTTTCCCTAACACTTTCGATCTGAAAGTTTTCCCAGCCTACTCTGTTTTCTTATCTACTCTGGCCTGGACCTTTCCTTTGCACTGATCACATTCTGCCTTGTAGAAGTCATATGTTTATACAGGTGTGTGTGTGTATCTGTATATGTGTGTGTATATGCATATACACACATACATGGGTATATACATATGTATGTGTATGTATCCACTTCCCATCCTACAATACATTTTGTAGGATTTGCGTGGCATCTATATTCATACCTTATCCAAACTCATGGTAGTCTCCTAATAAATGATTGTCAAATTGAATTGAAATGTTATTTGCTTAGGGTCATATAGATAAGAAGTGATAGAGCTGTGACCTTACTGTTCTGAATCCAAATCCAGTATACTTTCTGTGGTTGTACAGTCATTTAAGTCATACGCAACTCTGTGACTCCATTTGGGGTTTTCTTGCAAGAGATACAAGAGTGGTTTGCCATTTCCTTCTCCAGCTCATTTTATAGATGAGGAAACTGAGGCAAATAGGCTTAAGTGACATACCCAGGGTCACACAGCTAGTAAGTGTCTGAGACCATATTTGGACTAAGGTCTTCCTGACTCTAAGGGACTACATATTGCAAAATAATATGCATTTTATGGTATGCATTCATGACTATAATTCTGAGGAGTCTACTTAACCTTCACCACCATAGGGGTCTAGGACACATTCACAGACAAAAGGTTAAGAATGATAGATGAGGAAAGTGAGCCACCCACAGAGGTGACGAAGGAACTTGATAATAATGAGATGG
The DNA here is from genome assembly GCA_028646515.1 of Pseudochirops corinnae. Classification (NCBI taxonomy): domain Eukaryota; kingdom Metazoa; phylum Chordata; class Mammalia; order Diprotodontia; family Pseudocheiridae; genus Pseudochirops; species Pseudochirops corinnae. The sequence goes on from CM053591.1 coordinate 65,591,149, forward strand.
ATGGATGGATGGATGGATGGATGGATGGATGGATGGATGGATAGATAGATAGATAGATAGATAGATAGATAGACAGATTGAGCGATCAATAGATGGATAGATAGATGGATAGATAGATAGATGGATAGATACTGTATTAAGCACTAGGAATATAAATACAAGAAATATGACAGTTTTTACCCTTAAGGACATTACATTTTAATGGTAAAAGCCCAATAACATTGAGAAAAAAATGTATATTGTAAATGTTAATGCAAAAATAAACAGAAACAGCCCACAAACATTTAGGAATACTAAAATAAATGACATTCAAGGCTATCCACAAACTGTACTGCTCTGCATTCCACATTTATATAGTTGCAAATACCCCAAAGAGATACCACTTACACAGCTTTCAAGAAACCAGCTTCTGGAGAGGCACCAAAGGTGAAAATTTGATTGAATCTCAACAGGCTTAGAAGTATTTTCTATCACAAAATGTTAGAGACTTCCTTACCTTTTCTTTTGTTCTCATCCAGAAATAATGGATGTTTCATAATACCATTAATGATATATCCATTAGGTTGCTTTGAATACATGTAAGATCTACAATTTCATCACCATAAGGAATTCCCTCCCAACTCTGCATATGGAATTCCTCACTGATTTAGCAACTAGTCTTCCAGAGTTACTGTGGCCTAAACTTTCATCAGCCTTCTCATTAAGTTTTTCCAAATTTGGCTAGCTAGACTCGTCCTTCTCCAATAGTCTATCATGCTTTGAACCCATTTCATGAATATCCAAGGATATAGATAGATAGATAGACAGAAAGACACACATGCACACATATACATATGTATGTATATTAAATACATACAAACACATAGATACATATATGCACATAAATGTGTGTGTATACACACACGCACACACACATGCAATCAGGTAAGAACATGTCAGGGTTACTACATCAAGAGAAAGGAGACTGATTCTAATCCTTTCTTCTTTCACTTAATGGCTTTCCCATCCTAGTCAAATCATTTGATTTTACTGTTTATTCTTTCTTTCAAATGGATTTACCCATGACCTTTCCCAAGGTAGATGATCTCTTTCCCTCAAGCCCTGAAATTTACAATTATTCTATGCTAACGGGTCAATTTTTAGATATTCCTATACTAATGTTAAAGAATTATAAACAACAAAACAAAGTAGGTCACAGTAACAATGCTTTGTTAATATACTCCATTTTGTAGATGAGGAAACTAAGGTGAGCAGAGGCTAAGTGACTTGTCAAGGGTCACACAGCTAGCCAGTATCTGAAGTTACATTTGAACTAAGGTTTCCTTAACTCCAGATCCAGTGCTCCATTCACTGTGCCACCTAGCTGCCGCTATGCAATCCCCTATAAATGTGTATATTTATTCCTGTTCTCTATAGCAAAAACATGCTATCTATAATTTACAACGTAAGTAGAGAGTGAAAAAGAGCTAAACTATTTATGTTTTTGCCCTTTTTCCATAACACTAGAATTAGTTTTCCTCTAACTCCTATCAGCAGTTCCCAGTTGACTACCACAGTCCTGTAAAAAAAAACAAAACAAAAAACCAAACTCACAAAACAAACCATATAGCTCCCAAATGGCTCACATAGACAAAACACCAATATAGAAAATTTTCTAGTTATAAGAGGAGGAAAGTGGAATGAAGATAATGTGTGAACCCAATGAGTTCAAAGATTGCATTTCCTTAGTATTTCATTGGAGAGGGGCTGGTAATAGCTGTCATTTTATCTCTAATTCTTGCAGACTAGGAGTGCGCCTTCTAGTAATATACTCATTATAAGAAAATTTCACTGCATTACAACTATTTGTGCATACTAAAACAGTTAAAGGCTTTTGCTGTTATGTACTTGTTTCAGTCATGTCTGACTCTTTGTGACACCATTTGGGTTTTTCTTGGAAAAGATCCTGGAGTGGTTTGCCTTCTCCTTCTCCAGCTCATTTTACAGATGAGGAAACTAAGGCAAACAGGGTTAAGCAACTTGCCCAAGGTCACACAGTAAGTGTCTAGGGTCAGATTTTAATTCAGGAAGATGAGACTTTCTGATTCCAGGCCCAGCACTCTACCTACTGTGCCATCTAACTGCTTTTATCTGTACAAATGATGGCTTAAACCAGGATTCATTGAGCACACATTTGAGTTTTGTTTTGTTCCATCAAAAAAAAATTGGCACTACTTAAATTCGAGAAACCTCTTAGTTAGATCTGATGTTGGGGCGCAATGATTGCCTCACAAATCATTCATTTAACAAAGGTTTACTCTGGTTTAAACACAGCAAAAACTTGCAACAAGTATACAGTAGTATTTTGCTGAGCTATACCCATTCCCCTTCATTTCCATCTGAAATTCAGTAACTAGAGTGCTTTTAGGCATCAAATCTGAGAATCCTCAAATCCCAGTGGGTAGGAGTTTTTTTTGACCTAGTCTAAGAGGAAGATGCATAGAGGAGCCAATGTTAATCAGGTCCCAGGGCAGGTACCCTATCACACTTAGTGATGGATTTTGGCCAGTTATACACTCATGCCCCCATCCTCTATGGCCAATAGCACCCCAACACCAATACCACCAAAATCTTATTTTTCTCCTCTAGTGAGTGTAATTAACGAGTAACATAAACTATCTAGAGCATCTGGAGATAAAACTACTAACACTGTCTTCATGTTCTAAGTATCTGGCCTACCTAGCTAAATTATCCAGCAGCTGAGAGCTGTTATTTCCATGTATCACAGTATGACTATAAGAGGCAGTGTTTAGGGGATGAGAGGAAATAGGTACACTAATGCCCCATTGGTGGGGCTGAGAAATGGTCCAAACACTTTGGAGAAAAACTTGGAACTGCACCCAAAGGGCTATAAAACTGTGCTTACCTTCTGGCAGCTAAAAAAAAAATTGGAAATTGTGGGGAAGCCTATGAATTGGGGAATGGCTGAACAAGTTGTAGTATGTGACTGTGATGGAATACTATTGTGCTATGAGAAATAATAAGGATGATGTTTTCCAAAAAAAAAACAAAACAACAAAATCCATGGCAAGACATATATGAACTAGTGCAAAGTGAAGTGAAAAGAACCAGGATATTGCTGTGCACAGTAACAACAATGCTGTAAAGATGATCAACTGGGAAAACACTTGGCTATTCTGATCAATACAATGATCCAAGATAACACCAAAGCACTCATAATGCTATTCACAGAGTTCAGAGAAAACTGATGAACTCAAATTAAAGTATCATTTTCTCATTTTTTTGTCTCTTTTCATGATGTGGCTGATATGGAATATGTTTTGCATCGTGTAATAGCTGACAAAACTTTTTTTCTTGCTTACATAATTCCAATTTTACCAGTTTTTGTTGTTCTTCAGTTGTGTCTAATTCGTCTTGACCCCATTTGGGGTTTTCTTGGCCAGTTTGCTAAAGTGGTTTGTTATTGTCTCCTCCAGCTATTTTACTGATGGAAAAAAAAAAATGTGGCAAATAGGGTTAAGTGACTTGTCCAGGGTCACACGACTAGTAGGTGTTTAAAGTCAGATTTAAATTCAAGTCCATTTCAGGGCTATTCTTCCACTTTGGTGTCCATCTGTCATTCAATTCTCATCCATGGCTCCAAAGAGCTACAGTTTGTGCAGTGGCCATATCCCAGTTCTATCTGGGCAGATGGGCTAAACCAGATTGAGGGTAACCAGTGGATCTCAAATCCATCGCTTAGTTGAGGGGGTATCTACCCCAAGCATGGAAAGACTTCCCCTGACAAAATTGGCAGATGAGAACAATCTATTTCAATGTCTATGAAGGTGGCTGAAGCAAATTCTTAGAGAGTTTAGAGTATGGTCAATCATCAAAGATGCTAAGGTCATCCACAGTGTGCCGGGCTATCACTAGTCAATAATAGTCAAGATGGCTATTGTCTTACCACTAGACTTTGAAAGATTTTGAGCAACTCTGCTTTACTTAAGTTCAATTCACATACAAGTCAAGGAGTCACCCCATGATGTCATTGGTCCTCTTCCAAAATGAAGGACAAACAACATACTTTGCGTGATTCCACATGTGTGATTGAGATCATTTTGCTTACCTTCTCAGCAAGTGGTAGAGAAGTGGGAGGGAAAGAGAGAATTTGGAACTCAAAATTTAAAAAGAACAGAATCTTTAAAAAATAAATAAATAATTTAAAAAGAGACAGTGTTTATTGTCTGGAAAGTCAGCTTAGGAGTTCAGATGGCCTATGTTCAAGTTCTGGCATAGACATATATTCTCTATGCAAACCCTTGGTAATCCATTTAACATATCAATTCCCCAGGTAATTCTCTAAGATAAAAGTTTTGTAATCAGAACTGTTGCTGACCTGTAAGTAGAAGTTTCTTCATTGGGAGTTTCCTGTACCAAGGAAATATAAGTCTATTCCCCTCAAAATAGTATAGCATAATAATTAATAGTACAGCACAGTATGGTATAGCTTAATAAAATCTTATGCAATATAATGTGGTGAAATATACCTAATGAATCTATTATCTTATTAGTGTTTATGTACTTGTACATTATCACAGTCTATCCATGTCTTCCCTTCTTGTCATATTCTTGGCAGTGGTACTTTCACAAATCTTCCATAGCATTTCTACCTAGGGTTTGAGAGACTTGTTTTGTTTTGTTTTGTTTTTTAGTTATTTCAAGGATACCAATACAAATACTTGGCCTCACCATCTGTTTTTGTTTATTTTATATATATATATGCACACACATACACACACACACACACACACACACACTACTTTTTGGGTGTGTATCATCACTGTTCTCTTGCACCCACTGTGGTTCTTTACATTTCCCTTTGGGACAACTATAATTTTGACTATTTTGAGATTATAGTAGTCCAGAATTCATAGCAATGATAGTATCACTAGGAGAACATTGATGTTAAAAAGCTGGGATTTGGCAGCAGGAAGTAGCTTGGAGTTATTGAAAGCAATTTCTGCTCCTCATCAATGTTTCTGGAATGACCATGTTCAGACTGGTAATACCTCAGTATAAAACATACCATATAAAAAGAGTGGAAATGGCATTCAACAAAATGAAATTGATTTTTAAAAAATAGCTGGAACTGACAAAACACATACAGAGAAAATCTTTGCTGGAAGTGATACAATTTAAAGACACTAAGGGGATCAATTTTGAAGATATTACAAAAAATGGGGGGGAGGAGATGCCGAAAATGGCACACACAAAAATAGAAAAGATCATGCATAGTGACCAACAAATGATTAATTGATAATCAAAATTCCTGCCATTTTTTTTCATGTTTATGTAAGTATATGTGAGGGAATGGATAGAGAGCCTACCCCAGGTTGAGAAAGACACAGTTTCAAACCCTGCCTTTGAAAAATGGTGTCAATTTGACCCTTGGGCATGACAAGTAACACCTTAGGACTTCTAGCAACTCTTTGTGAGTTGTAGAATAGTTACGAGTCAAGACAGGAAAGAGAATTTCTTATAGTAATTAAATAATAAGTTCCAGACTCAAAAAAAAAGAACCTTATAAATGATAGCAAGTCATTGTTTGTAAGTTAAAATTTATCTAAAATAGTACCTTGAGTCCAGTGGGTACTAATTGACTATTTATAGAAGCAGTGAGTGATTAAATTTTGTGCAGAACTTCTCAATGCATGAAATATACCCAAGGTCAATTAATTTTAAACAAAAATGTATAAATATAGTAATTTAATTCAAAACAATGAATAAAATTATTCAATAAATGTCTTTAAGGTATTTATCTAATAAGTAAAACACATTCTTTTCTGTTAAAGAGAAAATTAGAAGACTTGAGCTCTGACTGGAAGGCAGTAAATAATTTACTTGAAGACGTAAGGGGAAAGCCAAAAGGAGTAGCATCTGGACCTACTGTTCCTGGTGTCTGTAAGTACAATATAGTGGATTACCTTGTTAGCAAGTAAACCAGAAGTATAAAGACTCTTCAGGTAAATATGAAAAGGGGAGAGTATATCCAATTTTTGACTACTGATGCATGTGAGGTTAGTTTTTTTTAATATTCTATCTTATCTAAATATGGTGGGTTTTTAAAAATAGTATTTATCTTGTAGACGTGTAGATAAGGAACAGATTAACAAAAGCATTTAAAAAATTAGTATTAGGAAAATCTAAAGAGAAAGAGTAAGAAACAAGAGGAAGAGAGGGAGGAAGGAAGAGTGGAAAGAGAGAGAGAGAGAGAGAGAGAGAGAGAGAGAGAGAGAGAGAAGGAGGAGAAAAAGGAGGAGGAGAAACAAACTGACCAGCCATCCAATTAGACTTAGAAGAAGAAAAAAGTCTTAATTTAGTTATTTTCTAATCTTTTCTGAAAAAAACTTCAAACAGTCAGTTTTTATTTGGCATTCAATCCATTAACTGAGTAGAGGATTTTAATACAATATTGACTGGTTCACTAGGGAGAAAGAAGTGTTAATATAATGGTAGGCTTGTGGAATGATGCAGAAAAAAAACATACCTAGACTTGACAATTAGGCAATAATAATAACATTTTGATCTTGCCATGCCTAAGCTTCAAAGATCAAAAGGATGATTGGAAGTATGAGTCAAGTCAGGTAGATTGCTTTTTGTCTTTCACTGGTAATATTCTAAATAAGCTTTTTTTATGGCTATGATAACCAAACACCATGTTAGCAGAAGGTACAAACACTCCTTTAATTGAATCTCACTCTACAGTTTAGGGATTGTATTTCTGTTCTTTCCCTAGGGCTTTCTGAACATTCAGAGCTATCTTCAGTGACACAGAAGGACTGAACATGATGTGCAAGCATTATTGTTGTTGTTTTGGTTTGTTTTTTTTTTGTCAGTCTGAGGCACTACACTTGCTATGTCAGGATGCGTGTACTGATTACGTCAGGTCCGTTTCTTTTTATGAGCTGTAAATTTGTGTTCCCTCAGCACATATGCATTTATTTTGTACTCTATTGTTGTCTACTTGAATTTGATCTCTTGTTGGGTAACATGCATAAGCCAGTGCCCAATTTATGAATGGGTTGTACTCAAGAAGTTCCTATCACAGATGGTTGCTGGGATCTCTCAGGATATTTTACTCATCAGATCTCATCAGATCACATGTCTATTTACAAATGAGGAAACTGAGACGCAGAGAAACAATTTAATTTGTCCAGGTCACACGACTAATTACTTGTAGATTCAGGACTAGAATATCTAGTTTCTTTATTCCACTTGTGATTTGCTTCTGCCAAAATTTAGTATTGATAAAAACAGGTTTATCTGGCATTCTAGAAACTAGACAGTTATATTAATTGGCATGTCACAGCTACAGTGTAATAATAATTTGTCATAATCATAACTCTAAGGCATTGAGGAAACCTGAAATGTTCCTGAGTTATTAAAGATTAAATTATATTCAGAATTATTTTTATTTCAAGAGAATGTTATTATAATTGTTTTAATTTGGTAACAACATAGTGTGGTTGATATCTACCAACATTACATAGTGTAAAGAGCAGTATACCAAGTACTAAAAGAGCTTGTTACAAAGTTCGTTTTCTGGGATTTGGGTGTCAGGTGAATCACTTAACAGCTAGCCCTTAGTTTCTTATCTATAAAATGGGAATAACGGTATATACATTATTGACCTCAGAGAGTTGCCATGAAGAACATGCTTAATAAGCTCTAAAAAAAGAAAAGAAAGTATTATTGCTTCTCTTATACTTCACCAAACATGATATTGAAGAAGCCAAGCATATCCACTGATGCTTAGCAAAGTCCTTTCTATGCCTTAGCAGAAAGCTTTCATGAGTTTCTTTAGGTGAAAAAAATATTTCCACTTGGTGGCCGATATCACCTTTCTGGTGGAGAACTTCCAGAATTTAGCTAGTCTGGGCCTTTGGAGGATGAACCCAAACCATTCCTGCAGCACCTTGCACAACATAAGTATGTGTTGTTTCAAGAACACAAGATATTTTCATATCCTAAATGGATACTATTTAGTATATACTGTTTCCTAAAGTTCAACTTTAAATGGATAGTTGCTGTTAGGTCAGCTATATTTGTGATGCTGGTTTCACAATATATTTCCTGAAAAAAAAAAAAAGAATTAGGCAATAATACCCTACCACACATTAGGATTCAAATACCACTGGCATTAAAAGGAAAACAAAATATAACAAAAATGTCTTTACCCTGGTGTGTTACTTATAAACTCTAGATTCAGATCCTTCATATTGCTTCATTTTGAGAGTAAAAAAAATCTAATGATTATTCTTCTATTTTGCTAAATCAGGTGCAAGAACAGTTCATAATTCTGATGCTGTGAACCATCACACACATTTACATTAAAGAGAGAAAAGAGAATGTCTGAATACTGTAATCTCTACAGCTGCCTCCCATTTGCCTTTAATTCTTTTCATTTTATTGAATGAATGGATGACTCAACATGCATTTAAAATCCTTAGCATGTGCACAACACAGTGCTATAGGCAGCAAAAAGCAGAAGACAACTCAGTCCCTGCTCTATAAAGAGTCTTAGATCTTGCTGATATCATGGAGACATGCACATACATAGGAGAAGTCAGGGAGTCCCTGCTTCATTTGCATACTAATGGCTTTCTAGCAGTTCTTTTCTAAGGACTTGAAATACCCTAGTAAAATGACTCAGGGTCCAGAGGAACTCTTCTGTAGTTCATGATGCTGCCATTTGGGATTTCCCATTTATCCTCTATCTTCTCCTCTCCTTTCCACTCCATTGTTGCAGAACCAGGAACTGCAAAAGATTACCACTAGAGAGAGCTCCTGGCTCAAATCTCTGCTTCTTTCCTTGGGGTGCTTAGATCAGAGACTTAGAAGTGGAAAAGACCACAGTTGTGGGTTGCCTCCTGCAAAATTAAATTTTGACAAAAATGAATTTATTCAACATTGTAGCAATATAGACATCTCTGTGAGTTGGTGTGTCACAGCTACAATGTAATGCACTGTGGGTTAATTTTTCTTAATGGATTTATCTGGCATCCTTGACAGATAGTGGGAGACAATACCATATAAACTGAATGCATATAACATATAGAATAATTGACCAGGATCCAAAAGACTGGGAGTCCTAGTCCTGACTCTGCAAGTGATTACTTGTATGACTTTGTACAACCTGGATCATTTCTGTGGGCCTCAGCATCCTCATCTTTGAAATGAGGGTTTAAGAATAGGCCAGGGACTCCAAGAGTTCATTGATAGATTTCAAGGATATGTAAACTTAGATAAAGGAAAGAATTCCCTCTGTAATTAAATATTATTGGTTTCCTTTGTAATCCTAGACAATGTATGAATTTAAAATGTTCTGAGAAATGGTCCATACATTTTACCAGACTGCAGAAAGGGTCCAAGACACACCCTCAGGGCCAAGTCCTCCTGGAGTAGAGGATGTCCCTTAGATTTTGTCTAATAATAATCAGTCAGTCATTCAATGAGTATTTATTACAGTCCTGTTCTGACCTCCTCCTCTGATTTGCAGTTTTTCATTAAAGTATAATGAAATAGAGAACAAAGACAACATGAAATATTTCTCTCATGCTCATGCCACACAAGGCAAAGCTTCATTTCTTGGAACTAATAAAAGTGTACAATACCTAAAGCTGTCTACATTTCTCAGAATTAATTAATTCAGAATCCATCAACCTTGAGCACGTTGCCTCGATATTTGTGTCTCTCCTGGATAGAGTTCATAATCTTGCCCCAGTTTTTAAACTGTTACCACCATATAAGCAAAATAGCTAGAACTGGCAGCCTACAAAGCACAAGAGAGATTACGTGCTTTTCTGTCTCAGAAGTAATGGAGACTTTTAAGTAACTTGCATGAAGATTTTTTTTAATTATAGAAAGGAATTATAGAAATTATAGAAAATCATAAAAAGGAATGAAAATTTAGGTCAAGTCTAGTTCTAGACACTTAGTAGCTGTATGACCCTGGGCAAGTCACTTAACCTCATTTTGCCTTACAAACTCACTTACAAACTAAGGATAGTATTAGTACCCACTCCCCAAGTTGTTGTGAGGAAAAAAAATAAAATAACATTGTATAGTGCATTGCAAACCTTAAACACTAAATACTAGCTATTATTATTCAAATTTATTAATCTTTGAATATAGAATGTGAAGTCTCACCATTCTCCTAAGGTGAGTAATTTAATTCTGATAGACTCATTATAAAATAAAAGTAAAGATTTATTTCCAGCTACAGAAAAAGAATTTATAGTTCCTTTTGCAGCAGTCAAATTCCAAAGCCTCAAAAGTCAACTAAACAATCCTATGGCATTTTAAAACCTATTATTTTGCATTGTTGCAAGAAAAAACTATTGAGTGTCATTAAAAAAAAATAAGAAAAGAGGAAATGGCAGATAGCTGCAGATATATTGGATTAATTTTCTGTGGCCAGCTTTAAATGGAAATCCTTCAAAGGTCAGCATGAATTTCCCTGTATTTGTGTTTCTTGCATCATGTTTTACCTGGTAGAAAACATAAACAGGCATTCATAAAGTCCTGTTTGGATGTCCTATCGACATGGCATCAGACTATGCTGCATTGCTTTGGGTGGAAGGGCTAGATGGGAAAACATTGGAGTATGTCATCTATTATGAAAGGCAGGGAGAGTGTGCTATTAAGCCCTTAATTGAAAAAGGGAAAAATGAATCACTCAGGATGTTATTTATTTGTTCCCATTTGAATTTTTAAAGGTGGCTTTCATGAAATATCAAGCTTCTCTCTTGAAAAGGTCCTTTGTCATTCACTATTAACTGAATTTTATAAAAGCAAATAAAAGACCTCCAAGGTCAGGTCACTTTGTTGGGTTCTTGTTTGTTTTGATGGAGGCGAATTTGGGGTCCAAATGTTGCCTTACTCTATCATTTTTTCTTTTCTTTTTTGAATTGGGCACTTTTATACCCTGGAATTTCACTTGTATAAGCTGTTCTACTGCTGTAATCCTAGGAAAAACATCAACCTATCCACACATCTTCCTTTCTTCCTCTAATTCCCAACCTTCATCTTCTTTAAGAACAGCAAACCCATAAACAGAAGGAGAACCATCGGCCCCAGCCCCAATCCAATTGCCTGTTTCCATCCCTACTGATGACTCCTATTTTGTTTTTTTACTGTCTATACCATACTGGGTTCAGGCAGGACAATTATGAAATATTTCTACTGTATTCGATTGTGATGACAATTGTTAGGGGCAGCCTTAATGCTAGTACCCCATTCACGTTCCATGTTAAGAAAAAGTGAGGTGCTCGCAAGTCATTGAACACTTAACGAATGGAAGTTTACTTTGTCTTAAGACAGGGAGGGTGTGCAACAAGGTTATATTGGGACTTAGCTTCTCTGGTCACTGCCTCTGTTGTCTCTCTTTGTAAATAGGTCTGGTCAACAGGGCAAGTTATGGGGATTTATTTGTGCTTCAGAAGTTCCTCCAAGTCACAAGGGCCCAATTCCATGTGGATAGGACTTTTCCCTATCCTTAGGTGATTGAGTGTAAACAGCAATTGTTTCTGTTCTGGCCAGAATCTATGAGGATCCTCTCCTCCCCACCCCCGATTGATTCTTTTGGGAAGTCAAGTAGGCCACCTTTTGCCTCAGTTCTTACCTAGCCTTTAATCACTTAATGGCAGTTGCCTCAGACAAACTGAGACCAGAGAAAGACCTTAGCTTAACAAGGCCAGTGTCTCCCTCTGCATTCTGGAGCCATACCCAGAAGTCCTGACCTATTTCTTGCCATTAGCCTCCAGTGACTCTGGAGGAGAGAGTGAGGCTGATGACTTGCACAGCCCTGCCTTAATTAAATCTAATTCATTTGCAAGTCAAGGCTTCACCTTCCTGATGCCATTGGTCCTCTTCTAGAATGAAGGTTGAATAACAACATGACCAGAAAGCTGCCTGTTGAGGGAGGTAGGTACCAATGAAATCCCAGGAACAGCTTTGGTACCTTTTAGGGAAAATGAATCCCTATTGCAGAGAAACTGGGAGCCTTGGTCTTACCATAACAACGTAGTGAGTGAAATCTGATGTTAAAATAATGAAAAGCATCTAATGAATCCACTCTTTTGGTTATTTTAATTACCTAGATGCAAACAACTTTGAGAACATTCAAACTTCTTCAAATCCATGGTTGAATATGCTGCACCAGACCGTAGAGCCACCTAATGAGTGTAGGAAATTAAATCCATATCCTCTCTCTGGATATCTCACATCCCTGAACATTGACAGAGATACAACCTGGGATTTGGCAGCAGAAGAATATATATGAAACTGCAATGAGGTTTCACAATCTGATAGTACATATCATGCCACATGATAGTTAGTGGTAAGAGTCATAAAAGCAAATTGGATACCTGGCAGGCGCAAGTCATTGTTAAGGGGGAACAAAAGTCATTCTATCAAGGCAGCATGGGACTTCTGGCCATACATCAGTCTTTATTAATCAGTCTCACATATGAGAAATCACACCATCAGTCATATCACTTTTATGAAGGACAGTGATATATAGTGAAATCTCTATTGTTCAGAGGTTAATTATCCATTTTGTGGATTATGCAGTTCCTTTTATTCTCTCCCTTCTGACCTCTTGACAGTTTTATTGCTTGATTATTAATTCTATAAGAGGGAAAGCAGGAACAGGTAAAGGAAGAGAGGTTCCAATTAGTCAATTTTCAATTGTCAGAAGCTGTGGCAAAGACTCTTATGGGGGAGGAGGCTTGAAACTAATGACTAAATGAAGTTTTCAGATTATTAGAGGATTTCAATTATCCATGCCCTCCATTACCACAGATCATAAAGGGTTGGCTCTAGCACAAATGTCTTAACCTTGGTATATTGTAAGGTTTTACTAATATAGTAGCCTTGCTTGGAATCACTGGGAAATGTATAATCAGATGATACCTCTTTGCATCATGTCATTGGTGTATAGAGCCCCTCATATGGAAATGTATAATACAGATGAAGAACAGTAACTCATCTGTGTTATAGAGTCTTAGAGATACATGAGGCACTGACACATTAAGTGACTTATCTAGGGCTCCATAGCTAGTATTTGTCAGAGATAGGACTTGAATCTAGGACTTTTTGCTCCTCAGATGGACTTACTTGTCACATGACTTCTTTGTGACATATATTAGCAAAGGGAAGATAAAACTATTTGCATTTTCATGATAGTAGTGCCTACATAATAGCTGGGAGAATAATGTATGTATTTCTAATTTGCCTCTGAACCAATAGGTGCTTAGGTATAAACTACTTTCTTGAATAACTCCCCCACACACACACACACGCAGAGTATTCCACTGAAAAACCTAAACTTTACTGTTTTTTTTAAAAAGTCAAAGATTCTAGAGAGAAATTGCTACAGTATTGTACACATATTGTAGAATAGAATTTTGTGTTCCATAAGGTCATTGAAAGGTTAGATATCTCTCTCACCAATCCTAAGAAAGCCTTAGGAAGACAATTTTATGAATATAAGTTTCTTCATTTTGCTAAAAATGTAGAGTACAGTAGTCTCTACATCTCTTGGGCCAAATAGTGATTTTGATATGTGATAGCAATGGCCACGTGTGTATGATTCTACTTATACAAAGCTAACTCAGATAATCAGATTTGATCCAAATGAAACAGGGCAGAGCTGTTTTCCTCATCTTCTTTGTCAGATGAGTACCAAATTGTGGGCCATACTGTAGCAGCAAGCACCCTAGCATACCCAGAATGGCTGCTAGCACAGGATCTTAGACCTGCTTTTCTAAAGGAAAGCAACTCAAAATAGGTTAACAATCTTACCTTAATCAAATATATATCATTTACCTAATTCAGGGGGAAAAGTCAGCACCTTGAACTTCAGAGAATACAAACAGTCAGACAAAAAATACAGACAAAAAAAAAAAATGACCATTACATCCATACCTAGTTAGTTACCAGAAAGGGAAGCACCAACATCTGGGTTTTCAAAGCTGGGGGCCTCAAAGGCTGCCCAGAGTTTCATTTGGCCAAATCACACAACTCTTCCCAAAGTGAGCACAAAACCAAAACCTTACATCAGGGTATATAAAGCCTTCTCTTGGCTCAGAGAATGTCACAACCCTCTTGACCCACTGCCCAATCACAAAGTAGCAAGATGTGGGCATTCCTGAAAAACAAGCCTCCCACCACAGGGTCCATGTGACCACATTTAGCCTATTATGGGCAGAGTATATTTTCAAATCAGGGAGGGTTCTCAGATTCACTTAAGCCTATCAAGTGGCCAAGGGGCAGGGAAGATCTTCAGATTCCCATTACACATACACATCTTTCAGTGTTCTTTTTTATTGTGTTTTAAATTCTCAGCTTTATTAAGAATGACTATTACTCCTTGGAAATGGGCAAAAGTAGTTTTTTAAAAGAGTACACTTGAATGACAGAGATATTGAAGAAGATTTGGATATGGGTAATTCAAACATTTCAAGAATTATTCAAGGCCACAATGGAATAGGATCAATTATGCCTATGAGTAAAAAGCAAATATTAAAAATGAAAAACAGTGCCAAGAACTGTCAAACTATTGTTGAAAAACTGCCTAGTTAATCCTCAGAAAACAAGCAAAGACACAGAGGGACCTGGCAGGTGGGATTGTTATTAATTCCTCTATGGTGTAGTTTAAATTTCTCGGAGCTGAAGAATAGCAAGAAGTCCAATAAAACAATAGTGACTAATTATTGCTACAAAGAGAAAAACAAAAACCATTGTTATGAGGAAAGCAATATAAAGACTGGAGTAATGAAAACTGGTAAAAAAAAAAAAAGGCTATAACAAAACTGTTGTCAGAAGCATCCACATAAATCTTTAGGACAGCAGTTCTCAATCTGTGGTGTTCAATTTGTAACAATGAAAATACATCGTACATATCAGATATTTACATTATGATTCATAACAGTAGCAAAATTACAGTTATGAAGTAGCAACAAAAATAATTTTATGGTTGGGGGTTACCACAACATGAGGAACTGTATTAAAGGGTCATGGCATTAGGGAGGTTGAGAACCACTGCTTTAGGAGCTGTCCTTCTTCATTAAACTATAAAATAGTAATATGCAAAATATTTTAGAAATGTTTCACTTATAATGGGCCTGGAGACCTCTCATTGAAGAAATGATGAAATCTGGTGGATATATTAACATACAAAGAAGTAATGATGTTCCAGTTCTACAGAAATTCCCAAGTAGAAATAGAATGCCACAATATGGATTTGAACCATGCCATACATCATGAAAGGTTGAAAAAAATTTTTTTACAAAAAATGAACATGCTTCAATGAGCTAACAATTCACCTGATTAAAAACCTATTGAAAATCTATGGGCTATGACTAAGGCTAGACTTAGAAAAATGGGCTGTCTGTTAAAGGTATGCTTAATATTCACTGTGATATATGATTTGATGATGGAGAATTGATGAATATGTCAGAATCTTGTGAAATCAATGCAAAATCATGCATAAGTGACTGTAGCAAAAGGAGGACATAATATATATTCAATGTTTTACAAGATGCCAAAAGTGGAAGGTTTCTTCTACAGGTCAAAATTTAATTATTATTCTTTGTCAGTTATTTAATATACATGTGTAGATGTCATACCTTTATTTAACAATGTGTTATTGTAATTTCAGTCAGTAAAGACTTTCTATAACCTAATACAAATTATTGTAATTCAAAGCCATCCCCTCTTGCCACATCACCAATGAGAAAAGAGAAATACATTTCCATAGATCTCAGTTTCCTGATCTGTCACATGAAGAAGTTTGATTAGATGTCTTTAGAGGGCCCTCCTAATTCTAAATCTATGAATCTATGCTAACTTTTCTTCTATACATTAATGTACAATGATCTTTGCTTCATCATAAATATTACCTTTATGCTGTTTCTCATAAATTTTGCTTCATTCATGTTGGTCTTCTTTTTCAAATTGTGAAGAAAATTTTAGATATTAATGTGGTGCTAGTCAGCCCATGACAAATACATTTAGGATAGGTTCAATCTATCCCTATATGTCTATGTAGAATTATTAGGGATGGGGACTAGATCTATAATTAGCATAGGAAATTCCTTCTAACAATGCAGATTTGTACCTTCTCTGCATCTATTCTTAGACATAACCAATATGGGAATTTGGTTTGCCTGACTATGAATATTAGTTACCAGAATATTTTTTTGGTTGTTGTTGAAATGGGAGTTGGACAAGAAGGAGAGTTGGAGTAGGGATGGAGTAGACAAAAATAAAAAAGGAAAAAAAAAGAGTGTCATAGAAGCACTTTATTTTTAAGAGACAGCAGAAAGAAAGCCAGGAAGAATTTCTGACAATCAGGATAATTTTGAAAGTTATAGTTTGAATTTATTTTATATATGTGTATGCATATATACATGTGTGTATACATACATATATAGGTGGGTGTGTATATATTGTACACATATATTGAATATATTATATGATATAATATATATAATGTACGTACTATACTAAAAATAAGC
Source organism: Pseudochirops corinnae (assembly GCA_028646515.1). Lineage (NCBI taxonomy): Eukaryota > Metazoa > Chordata > Mammalia > Diprotodontia > Pseudocheiridae > Pseudochirops > Pseudochirops corinnae. The sequence goes on from CM053591.1 coordinate 65,607,714, forward strand.
TATGCATAATAGAGATTCACAGTTTCTTGTAAAATCTTCATTTTTTTTATTCTACTCTGTGTGGAAATGCTAATTTGATTTAGTATTAGTTAAGTTCAGAATAAAAACGAAAATTTAGGGACCCAAGATGGCGGTGTAGCAGCAGCAACATATCGCAGCTCTCACATAGCCACACCAAAATACCCATAAAATATGACCCTAAGCTAATCCTAGAACTACAAAACACACATAAATATACTTTCCACTAAAGTCAGCTCAGCTACAAGGAACCATATCAGCACTGCGAACCAAAACCAGCCTGGCCTGAAGCCCTGGCTGAGCCCCAGCGGTGGCTGGAAGGGAGGAGCCTCGGATTAGTGGCACCTGCGAGCAGCATTCAGAACTAGGTCAGTGGAGCTTGTGAAATCAGGGGAGAAAAGCGGTCCGGCCGAAAGGCCTCCAGGGCTGGAAAGCGAAAGGCAGAGGTTTTGCACCCGCCTCCGCATTGCAGCTTCCGCGCCCGTGGCCTGCAGACAACAGGGGGACTAAGCGATTGTTCAGAGGCCGTGTGCTCTC
>CM053591.1:65608768-65624247 GCA_028646515.1 Pseudochirops corinnae
CCCTCAGTGTGAGACTTACTAATTATGGCTCTAGAGAGAAATCCCAAAACCACCCAAGAGGAGATAAAGGCATTCCACTGAAATTTGAGGAGAGGAGGGACTGTACTTTTGCCCCTCTTCATTTTCTAAGAGAATTACTTTCAATTCTTGGGTTTAATTTTTCCAAAGAGCTGCTTACTCATAAAGGTAGGGACTTTTTTTCTTTTTCTATAAAAGGGAAAAAGTGTTAATTATATAGTATCATTTTATTTCTAAATCAGTCAGAAGTGCAGTCAGGTTATGTTTCTGGATAATTTCTCCCCCTTCCTTATATGCCTTTGTCTTTCACTTACGTGTTCTGCGTTTAACAAATACAAGCTGAGTTCAGAATTGAATCTTACATGTTGATTGGAGATGTTTTCAAGGTCAGGACTGAGTTTCATAAGAGGTTTTATTTTTCAATACAACTGACATTCGCCACTATCAGCCAAAAGACAAACTTGTCTAATAAAGCTTTCAGATTCAATTTACTCTCTGCATACAGCTTGAGGAATCTCTAGAGGTCACACACAGCATGTAGTGCAACCCCAACAGGGAGAAGTGATGAAAAGAGCCTGGGCAAAAAGCTGACACTGTGTACCTTCAAAGCTGCATGAATACAAATATAATAAGCAAGTTTATAGACATAAATCTCTGTGATTCTGGGGATTTCCATCTTGATCTCTGACTCCCTGGAATATTTGAATTCATGGATTCGTAGCTATTATCAAAGTAAATAAATACAACATACGAGGAAAATATGCTTAAGCAACAGAGATCTGATGTAAATCGGGAAAAACAAGGTTGCTACTTCATATTTAACTCAGTTATAGGCTCTCTGAGGCCTCTGAGTCTGATATGTTTCCAGTAATAGCAGGTACAAGACACACATTTACAGATGTCTGCCTAATTCTATTTCCATTTTCCCCTTGGCCCTTGTTGAACATGCTTAAAGTTCTTCAGGCACACTGGGTCTTGGGTATGCGAATGATTCACTGGGAAAAGTGGACTTGTAGGTTTAGTCCTACAATCTCAGTCCTGCTATGGGAAACAGTGTTTTACAAAATGAAATATAATTGAAATTCTAATTCTCATCTTTCTTTGTGTTGTCTGAAATCCCTGGCCCATACTGAAGTTGTAAGTATAACCACAGGGCAGAAATGAAAATACAGTTGGTAATCTCCCCAGTTAGTTAGCTCTGTATCTGACTTCAGGCAAAGGAAAATTTGCCTAAAATCTATTTTTCATGCCACTGGAAGATCAGAGAAGATACTAGTTTAGGAGTGGCCATCATAATGAGAATCTTGGTATTTTAGCCTTGTTGGTCCTTAGCTTTACTTCTGAGAATTCTAGACCTATCAGTCAATTATCAAATATTCAGTTTAACAACAAAATCATAACAAGAAACTATAGGAAGGACCTGGAATCACTTAGTCCAGTGCCACTCTTAAGTGCAAGAGTAATTTTTGTTGTTGTTCAATCTTTAAGGCATGTCTGACTCTTCCTGACCCCTCTGGAGTTTTCTTGGCAAAGATACTAGAGTAGTTTGCCACTTACTACTGCACTGGATTTAGGCAAACAGAGCTTGCCCTGGGTCACACAACTAGTGAGTATCTGAGGCCAGATTTGAAATCTGGTCTCCTTGACTCCAGACCAAATGCCACTGAGCCACCTAGCATCTGCTGCAAGAGTAATTAAAGAGGTATAATTAGGATGCTATTCATTTATTCTCTCTCTCTTTTTTTTTAAATGAGATTCTATAGTCCTCTTTCTTGATAAACAGTTCTATGTTCTAAGACCTGGTCATCTGGGAATCTACCCTAGTATTTATTTGGTTCAGTAGATGAAGTGAGTAAGATATCATTGTATATTTCATCAGCATGGTATAGTAAAAATAGTCCTGGTTCTGCTGTTTCCTTTTGATGTAATTTAGCATTTTTATTTGGTGTCTGCTATATGTTAAGCAATGCACCAAGCATTAGGGATAAAATGACTAATCCCTACATTCAAGGAGTTTCCATTTTACTGGTGAGACAGAACTTGTCTGTAAATAATCATAAGAGAAGATAAAGAACACTAACAGATAAGGCAAGGCTTCACAGAGGAAATGACACCTGAGTTGAACTCTTATCAGAAAATAAGATATGTGATAGGCAGAATTAAGAGAGCATGCGGGCATGGGAGAGGGGCTCATGCAAATTCAGGAAAGCCAAAGATGAGATATCAAGTTCTGGGTGATAGTCCAGTGTGATTGTCACCAAGAGTTTGTGAGGCAGACTGATGCAAAATAAGATTGGAAAAGTCTCAAGATCCAGATTGTATGCCAGGCTAAGGAGTTTTCATGTGATCCTTCTAGTCACCTTGAAGTGGTTTGTGCAAGATAAAGCCTGGGTAGGTGGGAATAAAACCTTAGAACTTAGGAGAGCAGCTCAACCATTGTCTCTTGTGGCCTGTCTCTGATGTTTTGTTTTACTTGTATGTAGCTCAGGCTGTACTGGACAATTAGCTAAATACTTTGCTTCCTGGGCAGGTAAGCAAGCCACTGGCCTCTGTGCAATCTCTCCTTTCTAAGACTCTTCCCCAGAAGCAACACATACCATGGCCCGGGGATCCTTCACAAGAAGCACAGAAGTCTGGGCTCTTCTTTACCTTTCTCCTCAGCAGGAAAAAAAAAAAAAATGAAGACTCCTTAAAGGGACCTTTAAGAGAAGCAGGATTATAGCAATAGTAGATGCTGCAACAGGAATGAAAAGAGATATTAGTGTCTCTTGTTACTAGTCTAGGACCTGGGGATCAGGTAACTAAGCACAGGATTCTCCCAGATCAGTAAGCCTGATCCCAAGATAGCTTGTAAGCAAATGAAAAAGCCTAGTAACTACTAGGTAACTACCCAAATGTCTTGTCCTCTGCTCTACTATTAATTTATTCCTCCTTCCAGACAGTTATCTCACAGGACATAGAAGCTGACCTCTTCAGAGACCATATCCCCATCCCACCCCACTCCCACACATGTATATGAAGGAAGAAGGACATTTGTTAGCTGAATTTTTAATTGAATAACTGGTAGATAGGATTGAAAAAAAATGTATCATGACAGGGGCAGTCAAAAATGTACTTCTTCCTTTTGGATCTACATATATATGTAGGGATACAATTGCAACTACAGCAGTCATTAAAACTAAATATTAAAATTAAGCGAACTTTGATTAAATTTACTTTGTTAAACCATGATAGTGAAATAGCAGTTGGTCAGTGAGCTAAGTCCTTATCAGCATATATGGACTGCTTGACTGAGACTATGCTCATTGGCTAATTCTTTGTTACAATATTAAAATAATGAGGTATATTCAGTTATATTACCCTCACTAAATAGTATTAATAATATGTTCGGGGGAAACAGAAAAAATTGTTTTGTAATGTTAAAATATTTAATGGTGCTTATTTCATCTTTATCTAATTTTCTTTCAATTTCTTTTTATGTCTTATTTTATAATGTACATAAAATATTAGCCTAAAAGTACATGTGTTTATAAATGCACAGACATACAGGCATACAAACATACAGTGTTCTTCATGTTTTCCAGCCTTTCCTTTTCCAAAAGCTAGGATGAAGATCTTTCCAATGCAAAGATCTGACTAGCTTCAGAAACCTTCAGATGCTTCATAATGAATCATAAGATTGAGAACAGTAAGAAACCTTATAGATTACCTATTTACAGAATCACAAAGTTTGTGTGTTGGAACAAATCTGACTAGCCAACCAGTACAACGTATACTCAAGAGAAATCTCCACAACATACCAAATGATTTATCATCAAAACTATGCTCGAAAACTTCCAATGAAAGGGAATATACCTCAAACCAAGACAGCACATTTCATTTTTGAAACATTCAGATCACTAGAGTGTTTTTCTTAATATTGAGTTTAAATATTCATCTTTAAAACTGATATCCAAACAGAATAAGACTCCTTCTTCCACATGACCCTTCACACATTTTAATACAGCCCATATGTTCCCCCTTAGGTTTTTAATGTCTAATCTGAACAATTTGAACCCTTTCCACTGATAATGCTTGCAGCATGGACACAAGGCCTTTTATTTTCCTGCTTAACAACTTCTATACACTATCCAATTTATCAATGTCTTAAGATGATATGAGCATTGATTTTGATCTAGAAAGGAACTCATAGGCTACTTATTCTAACTCCCTCATCTTAAGAGACTGAGGCCCAGGAAGGCTGTGATTTCCTCAAAGTGACACAAGCATTAGGGCTGGGCTCGGAATGCAGGTTTTCTGACTCTAAAGGGATCTCTCCAAATCCATATTTTTTCACCCTTCTTCTCCAGTGATAATTCTTTGCCTGACAACTATTTAAGCTTAATCAGTTTTAAGGCAGCTCTATTCCCATCATTTTTCCCCCCTAGTCTTTAATCCTCTCACCACAAACTTTTATTTGTTGCCCCTTTCTTTGCTTAATTTATTGATTTTTTTCTTCTTTTATCTTGTTACCTAATTTTTCACCTATTTTTTCACTCTCAGCTAAGTAGTTAAATAAAATTCTTTTTCTCTTTACTTTTCAACCTGCTTTGCTTATTAGGTTTTAAAATTTCATTTTCTGTACCTTTTTCCAAAAACTATTTTTTCTTCATTTTCTCCATCATTTGTCTTCCCTTTCTATTTTTATAAGACTTTTTTCTTTGATTCATGTTTATTCTTTCTTTAGTCTCTGTATTCTTCATAGAATTAAAACTCCTGAGGTAGCTATTTTGCATCCACTCTTCTAAAGAGGTTCTATATCATTGCCTGTGCACGTGTGTGTATGTATGTGTGTATATCTTCCCAACAACCCACTATTTTGTTGTGCTCCTCTCTTAGAAATTCCAGTTCTTACAGATAAAAGAGAGAATAAAGGTATTACCCCAAGGTAAGAATTTTCCTGGGTCACTGTTCTGTAACATACTACCCTTTGCCCGTCTTATGATAATTATTCCATTTTAAAAATGAAATCTCCTTTTTCAACTCACATTTTGCCACTCTTCTGGGTGTCATTTTTCCCTGTTTTCCATTTTCTTTAGGCATAGTGAGTGGTTTTTCTAAATACCAAATCCCTTCAGGTTACATTCCATGTAACATCCTTATCTCCCATTGTATCTCTCTGTGCTTATGGGAGTATTTTCTCAGTTGGGCCCCTTGAAACAAGTTTTCTCTCTTTCTTCATTCTCTCCCTTTGCCACATCCCCCATTCTTCTGCAGATGGTCTACTTTCTGAAGGTGACAGGAATTATTTTCCCTTCCTTGTTATCCTTAGACTTGATTAGGGTACATCACATGCTCCTTTCAATCTTCTTTCTTCTTTATCTCCTTTTATATGCTCTCCTGTACAGCCAAGCACTAGTAGCTTTCCAGAGGACTGCTACTGTGGACAGCTTTAAGGTTCTGATTACATAGTATAGTGGGCTCTCTATTTATTCAGCAATAAACTAAGGCAAAACATTCACAGAAACCAAAGTACAACATTCACAATGTTATAACATAACAAGTTATCACTAAAGTGGCCACATTTTTCACCGAAGTGGCCTCATAGTTTTAAGCAAAAGATATCATTTGATAAATCCTTAATTTAATTGTCCTTAAGGAGAAAGCCTCTTTAAGGGACACAAAGTGTAAAGGTCAAAATTCTCTACCCCTAAATCACATTGTCTTAATCTCTCAGTCAAAAAGTCTTCTTTCAATTGGAGATTAGTTTCCAATCATCCTTAACTCAATCATCCTTAAGGAGCAAACCTCCTTAAGGGACACAAAGTACAAAGGTCAACATTTTCTACCCCTAGGCCACAGTAAACCAGAGGTCTTTTTCATCTTGACTTGAGGCTGTTTCCCAAATTCCATGGTTTTTCTTCCATGGGTCCAGCTCCTACCTGAATCTACCCAACTGTCACCTGGGTTCAAAGGTAGGCAGCTCTCAACTCCTTGTCCAGCTTCTCATCCAGATCCTGTTCCATATTGAAGCCCACAGTATCCAATCCACCTCAAGTCCTTCACAGTTTCTGTTTCTGGGAAGACAAAGCTTAACAGGACCAAAACAACATTCATACACATTGCTAGCACCATCATCAATTCACTATCTGCCTGTGAAATCAACACAGACCCACTTACAAGGTCTGAGAACTCGATGAAAATTGTCAGTACAGTCCCAGGACCTCCAAATTTCTCCTCCAGGGCTTCCGTAAACAGACAACAAGAAAATCCTCTTTCAGGGCTTTCAGTAAGGTCCCAGGGCTTCTGTACAAAATATCACAAACAAAAATCAACACAAACAGAACAGACGGAGTTCCTGGCCACCACAAAATTCCCGTTCTCAGTTCTGCTACCATAAGTGCTCTCTTCTCAGTTCTGATCTCTCCCAGCTTGGGCTTCTCCTTATATATGGTCATTAGCTCTTCCCCTTCCCGTTGCATCAGCAACAGGGGTTCATAAGTTATGAGGTTCACAAGTTGTGGGGTTCACAAGTTCTGTTTCTTAACAAAGACTTGCTATAATCATGGGCAAGACTTAAAAGAAACTTGAACTGAAACAAGGTGCTAAATAATTAAATAGCTGGAACAAAGTGCTAAGTACTTCTTTGCTTGCCATTACACCTCCCAATTTACATCGCTCCAAAAAATAAACAAAAAATTATTGATTTATCCATAGGCAATATAGGTTTTTTCTTCCACCATCACTTCTATTTGATTTCTGCTTTCACCAGTATCTTCTTCTATACTTTTAGAAAGCAGTCTCATGATGGTGTCTCTGTTTTCAGTCTGTTGTTATTATTGTTGCTGATATTAACCTCATAAGTACCTTTCATTTTTGTTTCTTTTCTGGGTGATTTATTTCATTATCTATGCTATTTTCTTGCTTGCTCTTTGTCTTTACCTTTCTTGTATTTCTATTAATTCAAATATCTCATTTTTATTGAATGTCCATCATTTTTCTTTAATAGTTAGGCTCAACTTTACAGGGTATATCTCTTCAAGTTACATTTTGAGATGCAATGTTCTTTGGAACATACTATTTCATTGACTCCTTCCATTTCTTGTTGATGAAGAATACTCCTGTATCATCTAAAGTTTCTTTCCTTTATGTTTCAGTGTCTTTATTCTGAGTGCTAGCAGAGTCTTTTGCTTGTCATTGGAATTATTAAACTTAATCATTTTGCATCTTGGCATTTTTAACAGAAATTTTTTTTTTTTTTTTTTTTACATTTTTTCCCTGAGACATTCGGTGGATTCTTTTAATTAAAGTTTTGGTTTGGGGTTCAGAATTTCTGGTAATTTCTTTATTATTTCTTGCACTATCATGTTCAGGTTTTTGTTCTTTTGGTAAATTTATAGTCCTGAAATTGTCTCTGCATCCTGTTTTTTAGATCAATATGTTTTATTTGTATAGAGATCATTTCTTTTAATATTATTACTACTTCATTCTCTTCCTTCAGATTGCCTTTTTGTATTTGCATGTCCAACCAGTTCTTTTTTTTTCCTTATGTGAAGTTTGCCACTGTGACTTTCTATTCTACTGATTATTTCTTCTGTGCAGACCACAGATTCTGCTTTCATGATGCTTGTTTCTCTTTTAAACCATTTGGGAACATTCTCTTGTAGGTCCAGACTCTCTTGGGCATCCACAAGGTACTCTACCTCATCACTTGTTGATTCACTTTCATTTGTCTTGCCATATTTATTCATAGATATCTGGACTTTTGTTGCCAATCTAGAGGTCATACACCCTTCATGTTATTCATGTATTTTCCTGTTATATTTTCTTTTTCTTAAGGTCTTTACCTGAAATTTTCTTCCACCTGAGACTTTTGATAATTTAGGTATTTGTTTTACACTCTCTGACTCCTCTTCCTTTGATTGCAACTTGTCAGATACCTATACCACTAAGTTATCACAGCCTCCTTCTTCACTGCCTTTTGGAGTTTGGGGGGAGACTGGGAAGAGGAAAGAAGTATAACTGAATTCTGTTACAATCTCAGACCAGCAGTATATGCAGACATCCTGGCCAGTGGGAGAAAAGATACTGAATAAGCATGTAAGGGGTTGAGGATTAACTTTCTCTGATGTTATTTTAGTGAGTTGTTACCTCATTAGGGTTCTTGGTGTCTTAGAGTATAGACAGCTGAAATAGCTTTATCTTGCAAATCACTCCTATTTTGGAGACATTTGCAAGGTCAAGAAGATCAGAGAAAGTGTCTAATCTTCCATCTTGTTAGTCATATAATCCATCATACTACCTCTCTAACAAAGTCTATGGTCTATATCAATGTTACATATTGAATAATGCCTCTAATTTTGACAACATTCATATAATTTGGTTAAATACTTATTTCAGTAGTGTCTTGAATTAATAAGGGATACAGTTAGGGCAATCAGAGCCTACATCACTGCTCTGATGGTGGATATATTAATTCATACCTTTGATATCATAGGACAAGAACATCACTACCTGGAAAGGGGTGGAGACAAGGGGTAAATGACAGTGAAATCTCTAAGAGCCTGAGAAAGGTAATGGCAGCTTGACAATTACCCAAGTGCATCCACAGGTATTGGGTGGTGCATAGGTGGGACTCTGCCCTTAATTCACATGTGAATGAATAAATTTAAAAAACATTTAATAAGCACTTACCACGTGCAAACCACTGAGCTAAACAGTGGAGCTACAAATATAAAAGTAAGACAATCTTAGCTCTTAATTCCAATAAGGGAGACAACAAATATGAAAGATCTCAGCTGCAAGTTAAACAGAAAGGTTCCATGATCCATAGAGTACAGCAACAAAACAAATCAATGACACAATAAATGTAATGCCTACTTTTCAAATCAAATGAATTTCTCCTGTTGAACTATTTGACAGTGCCCAGAATTTTAGCGTCAAGACTTTTCTTTTCTTGGTCTTCAATAACTGTGACTGTAGCATTTGTAAGAACATTTAGCAAGCTGCTTCTCCACAAGGGTTGCTTCCCAGAATAACGACTGCTGGCATTTTTACTTCAAAAGCTTTTGGGCTCATAGTCTGGGGCTATATCCAGTAGAGGCTGAGGGGAGATAAGAATCAAGCTGCTGGTGGTGGTTTGATTTCCTAGGCACATGCTACTTTTTCAGGTACCTTGCTCTTTTAGCTAGCCCGCCCTGTGGGTAGCAGTTGGTTGAGAGTTGGTGAAAATAAATAGCCCTTTCTCTGCAGCAGTTAGTTATTTGCCCATGATAATAAATGATTATTAGGGCAAGACTAGAAGCAGGACTGGTAAATTTGAGGGTGATGTTACTCCTAGGGTTCTTGTGTTTATCATAAAATACTAAGAAAATACATCTATTTATCTATATTTGTACAAATAAATAGAAAGTTAGGTGGATATATAGAGACATAGACAGATACATAGACACAAATATCTACAGAAACAGACAATAATGACAGTACCTCACCTCCAGCAACACCTTCCAACATGATACAACAACTATATCATCTGTGAGATTCTTTTCAGAGCTAACGTTTTCTATCTCTCATTTTTCTCCAAGCTCAGTTGGAGGTTTGTGGCTTCTACTTGTGGCTTCCATTCCTCTTAAATAATGGTTTCTAGGATTGAAAAGAATGTTCCAGATGTGGTCTCAACAGAGAATACAAAAGGACCATCAGTTCTTTATTCCTGAAAGCTATTCCTCTCTTAATATAACCCCAGAATGGGTTTCCTTTTTTTGATTTCTCCATCAAATTGTTAACTCATATTGAGTTTATAGTTTCCTAAAGCCCCTAGATCTGTTTTTAAGTCAAACAACCATCTCCCCATACCTCTTCCATTCTGTATTCTTAAATTTTACTTGAGAACCCAAGTTTGTGACTTTATCCCTACTAGATTTTTATCTTAACAGATGCATCCCAATACTCTAGTCTTTCTAGAAATTTTTGGATGGAGATTTTGCCATTCTGTGTGTTGACTATCCCTCTTGTATTTGTGGAATATTCATGTTACATATATATATATATATTTCATCTATGTTTTCATCTAAGCAATTGGTAAACAATTTTAGTCAGTGCATAGCCAAGCACAGATCCCAGCGCCCTCTACTGGAGATCTTTCTGATTGACGTTGAACAATTAACAACTGCTCTGAGTCAGTAAATCAACTAGTTCCAAACCCATCTGGTTGTACTGTTATTTAAACCATATCTATCCACCTTTTCCACAAGAACATAAGATATTTTATCAAATATTTGCTAATCCTGTTTATATTTCTACTACATACCACTGTCTCTTCTAAGTGTTTAGTTACTCAGTAGTTTAATTAAGATGGAGCGTAAGACCATGTATAGGGGAGTAGTGAAATAAAAATAATTATATTGAATAAGCTCTTGATTCCCTTTTAAGGAGTTTGTTGTCTGTTCTCTAAATACTGGTAAATGACGGAAGGATTTTGAAAAGGGGAGTGATATAAGACCTTTTGCTTTGTTTCCTCACTATTTTCATTCTAACCCATTTCAAATGTATAAAAATAGTCATAATTTATGTGGGAAAAGAATGTGATCATATAAACGCCTCATGTTGAACCATTTGACAGTGCTCAGAATTTTAGTGGTATTAACCTTCTTTTCTTGGTCATTAATAGCTGTGACCATAACGTCTGCAGGAGGAGTTAGCAGGTTGCATCTCCACAAGAGTTGCTTCCTAGAATGATGGCTATAGGCGTTTTTATTTCAAAAGCTCTTGAGTACAGAGTTTGGGGCTATATACATTAGGGTCTGAGGGGAGAGAGGATATTTTTTTTCACTGTGTATCTGAATTAGTTAATGTTATTAAGTTACTTATTTGATGTGGAGATGCATAAAAGATAAAAATAGGAATGAGCTTTGCTGATACATAGTGGGTTTTGAAACCAGCACAAATCTTGTACTAAGTAAAGACCTACAAATTAGCTTTTGGCTACTTTGTCTAACAATGAAAATTGAGGGAATAGAATTAGCTTTCATGAAGGGAGTGTTATCCTTACAACTATAGCTACTACTGCACTCTGTGATATAAAAATCATAGTATAATATGCTTTAAATAGATCACTTTCAGATTGTTTCAGAGAAACCTGTGTATTTGGTGGGGGGCAGTTCTATAAATTAGTATGCATCATTCTATTTTTTGTCCTTATATATAAGAATGATTCATAAGCAAGACCATATATTTTCAGATTTAAAAAAAAACTTTTTTTTTCTCTCACAGAATATTCAAAAACTGCACGTTGCAAATATTTTATTGGGAAAGTGCTTTTTTTTAGATGCTTATTTGAATATTTTGAAAACTTTGTGAGGTATTCCAGAAAAATAAAAGTTATATAGGCATTAGAATTAAGTAAATAGAAATCTTTCCATCATTCACATTTCCACAGCATTAAATTTTTATCCTAATATGATAAAATGCTATACTGTATCCCATCCTCATCCTATTCATTGGTCCCCTTCCCCAGTAAGATTTAGTCAACTTATAAAGTGCTTTTGCATCCTACTTTATCTTAAATGATATCATGATATTCCCCAGGCCTCATATGCTTTTACAAATGATGGCTGGAAATGTATGTAATATCTCCTTTTATATAACGTCCCAAGAATTGTACTCATGCTGGTAGGTTCAGTTCCCAAGAGGGCAACCCCTACCATAGATTCAAGGTGTTTCTGTCTTACCTAAAACTTTAGCTCACAAGCCTCTACGCTTAAGACTCATCTAGTAGATAGAATTAACTCAAAACAAAATCACTTGCTAAGACAGCATAGTAAAAACAACAATTACAAAACATTCACTGGGATGAGTCTCCCATAAATATACATAATATCCTTTGAAAAAGTGGGCATGCTCTTTCACACACAGTACACTGGTAGTGAGGCTTACAAACAGGGAGTACCTGTGGACAAAGTATCTTGGAATCTGTAGGGCCCTGATGCCCTTTTTTCTCATGCTGCTTCCAGATCAGTGAAACTTTGCTGCTGGGAATATTACTCAGCTGGTCCCAGTGGGCCTCAGTTTGCTTACAATTCAACTTCTGACTGCCAGGGATATTTCTCTCTTGAATGCATTCATGTCTTACTCCTTTCCCTGCTTCTCAGAGTCAGCCTAGAATAGCAGTATCCCAAGACCATCTCCTTTCCCTGATAAAAGAGGTATCTACTGCTAGGTTAGCTATGATACAAGTGGCATTGTGGTGGTGGGGAGGCAAAAGGAGAGAGAGATTTCCCTGGTGCCCTTGAAAGAGGCTCTAAGGAAGAGACAGAAAAATCCCCCTCTCAAGATCTAGGTTCTTCTTCCATAGGTAGCTTTCCTCCAGATTTGCCAGAAGTTACATATCTAGAAGCTGCTTCCTGCCTCAACTGTCTCTAAGGCTGACAAGCTTGCTTTTTAAAGGTTACTCTTCTGGTGCCCCCATTTTAGAGAAGGACCCAAGTCGCTGTCCATCCTTCACCTCTTGTCTTTGATATTGACTTTTCAGGCCATGCCTGGGCTCAGGTACATTCTGCATTTCTTCCCCAGCTCACATTTCAGGTCCATTTTATGTGTTGTCCTTCCCTAACAGAAGACAAGGTGCTTGAGGACAGGAGCTGTTTTTCTTTTTCATATTTTATATCTCCAGACCTTAGCATAGCCTCTGACCCATGGTAACTACTGCCTGTTGCCTGCCTGCCTGTCCTCTCCCCCTGTGTGGCTGATCTTTGTTGATCAATAGCAAGCTGTTCTAATTATATCAACGAAGTTCTTCACACTTCAAAAAGCAATAATAATGTAACTACCCTTCCTTGTACTTTGTTCAAGACATTAGCACCTTCTCTGTTATCTACCCCTTTTGTGATTTCATCCACCGGACTTGGGGAAACAAAATCAACTGACCAACCAACTTTCTGCCCCCTATGTATATATAAGGTGACTAAATAAAAAATCTCAAACTATGATTCATCACCACTTATAATATTTTATTGGTATTTTATCAGATAAAAATGAGAATTTCTTTATATTTATCTAACTTCAAGTGCAACTGAAAAAGTCTTGATTATAAATACTTTATTTATGATTCCTTAATTTTCCCAGATCTACTCTATGAGGCAGATGGGAAACAATTATTTTCTCTATTTTAATAGAGGGTTGAGATAGAGAATGTGATTCTCCTGATATAGGAAGCTATATTGGAGCAGGTAGGTGACACAATGGTTGGAATGCAGAGCCTGGATTCAGGAAGAGCTGAGTTCAAATTTGACCTCACAGACTTACCAGCTGTGTGACCCTGGGCAAGTCACTTAATCTCTGTTTGCCTCAGTTTCCCCATCCGTAAAATGAAAATAATAATAATAACCACTTCCCAGGGCTATTATGAGAAGCAAATGAGATAATAATTTTAAAGCATTTAGCATAGTGTCTGGCAAATAGTAAGCACTATATAAGTGTTTATTATTATTATTAATTATTAAATGGAGTTAACAATAGCACCTACTTCCCAGAGCTATCATGAGGAATAAATGAGATAATCTTTGTAAGGCACTTACCACATTTCTGGCGTATAATAGGCGTTTAATGTTTATTATACCCATCCAATTCCTCCACCATTGCAGATTTTTCTTAGACAGTTTGCCTAGAACGCTGAGAGGTTCTAAGGACACTCACTCATTATATGTCTGAGGCAGGAATTGAATCCAGGATTTAAACCAGTTTCCTAATAATCCATTCTTCTCTTCATCCCCCATTTTATAGATGAGAAATGTGAAGCTCAGAAGGATGAAGTTACACATCCACAGTCATATAAAAGTATCCAAAAAAAGATCAATCCAAGTTGTTAAGATCAAAGGTAGATTCCGAGTATCCCAAAGTTAAGAGAGACCTATGTGGGTTAAGTCCAGTTTCTTTGTGGATGGTGCCTGAATCCCTGGAGTCAGTCCATTTTTGAACCTGTAGGAGACCTCTAAAGATAAGGCAGTAAAATTTCGCTGAAGATTGACAAAGAACTGGGTATAGTACATATGGGTGTCAGCAAGGTGGGTTATCTATATTAAGGAATTATGAGACATCAATTTTAGTCGCTAGGCAAAAAGTTTCCTCATAGTAATACTCTAAGAAATATTGTTAGTGCCACAGAAGAAGTGAAAAGGGCAATTCTGGGGGCGGAGCCAAGATGGCAGTGTAGAAGCAACAAGGTTCCACAGCTCCCACAAAGCCACCTCAAATACCCATAAAATATGACCCTAAACAAATTTTAGGGCTATAAAACTCACAAAAATACAGAAAAACATATCTTCCCCTGAAAGCAGCTCAGCAGGAAGGGCTAATCACAGCATGCTGGGAGCCGAAACCAGCCCAGCCTAAAACCGTGGCTTGGCCCCAGAGAGGCCAGGATAAGCCGCAGTTGGAGCCTTCAGGAGAGTGAATCAGCGGCAGCTGTGGCAGTTTCCAGAATTATCAAGCCATAAGAAACAAGGACAAAGTAAAAGGTCAGTGGAACTCAGCTAAATTTGAGGAAGAAAAGCAGTCTGGCCAAACTGCCTCCAGGGCAAGGAAGTGACAGAAGCAGCAGCTCTGCAGCTGCCTCCATGTGGCTGCTTCAGGGCTCCTGGCCAAGCGATTGTTCAGAGACTAAGTTCTCTTGCATTGAGTGGTCTTGGGTGGTGGTCTTGGGATGCATTTTCAGTAAGCCAAAGCTGGTGGGGGCTGCAAAAACAAAACAAAACAAAACAAAACAAAAAAGCCAACAGCCTCCCAATAGCTCTGGTGGCTGCAAAAACCCCAGTGATTTGGGACAGAGCTTTCCCCTTTGGAAGCAGACTTCCACAGAGCTAAAAAATCAAGTAAAAAATCAAGTAATTCCCCTGCAACATGTGCAGGGAAAGGAAGCAAAGTAAGAACAGCAACCAAACTTTAGATTCCTTCTTTGGGGACACAAAGTATCAAAGCATGGAATAGGAAGAAGACAACACAATCAGAACTCCCAAACCAAAAGCTTCCAAGAAAAATGAAAAATGATTACAAGGCATAGAGGAGTTTAAGAAGGATTTTGAAAACCAAATAAGAGAAGTGGAGGAAAAATTGGGGAGAGAAATGAGAATGATGCAAGAAAATCATGAAAAGAGAGTCAACAACCTGACTGAAGAAAATAACACCTTAAAAAATAGATTAACTCAAATGGCAAAAGGGGCCCAAAAAGCCAATGACGAGAAGAATGCCTTAAAAAGTCAAACTTGCCCGATGGAAAAAAGAATCTCAAAAGCTTTCTGAAGAGAATAATTTCTTCAGAATTAGAATGGAGCAAATGGAAGCAAATGACTTTATGAGAAATCAAGATACTATTAAACAGATCCAAACAAATGAAAAAATAGAAGGCAATGTGAAATATCTCCTTGAAAAAATCTCTGACCTGGAAAATAGATCCAGGAGAGACAATTTAAACATTATTGGACTACCTG